>JAGPOW010001167.1:3310735-3322270 GCA_030014935.1 Caiman crocodilus | reverse complement strand
CCTGTCTCCAAGACTGCTGAAATTCCTGTCCAGGTTTCACCTGCTCTGTTCCTCATCCTTGGCAGGTGGCCATGGGATGTGTTTGAGCTCCCCAGAGGCACTGCAGGTGTGATGCAGCCCTGAGCCCTCCAAGGGAGAGAATCTCCAGGACTAGGTAGAGTCACCCCAGGCTGTGCTAGGCATAGAACAGGGTTTGGAGCAGAGCCATAGGAGTCTTTGGCCCCCATGGGAAAATTTACAGAGTGAAGTTAAGGGAGAGTATCTGACTCCTGCCTTCCAGCTGCAGATGGGCCAGACAAGGTGCAGTATCAGGCCTCCTGATGTCTAGCCTGAATCTACTCTTAGTCAGCTTATGGCCATTATTCCTTGTTATTCCCAGTAGTACTTGGGGGAACAGGGACTCTCTCATTGCCTGCTGGTCCCCTTTGGCAAGTTTGTAAGTAGCCACCAGATCCCCTCTCAGCCTTCTTTTGTGGAGGCTGAACAGGTTCAGGTCCCTTAGCCTCTCCTCATAGGGCCTATCTTGTTGCCCCCTGATCATGCGGGTGGCCCTCATCTGGACCCTCTCGATGCTGTCCACATCCCTTCTGAAGTGCAGCACCCAGAACTGGACACAGTACTCCAACTGCAGCCTGACCTGTGTCGCATAGAGGGGGAGGATCACCTCCTTGGATCTGCTCATGATGCATCTGTGGATGCATGACACGGTGCAGTTAGCCTTCCTGACTGCATCCCCACATTGGCAGCCCATGTTCATACTGGAATCAATAATGACACCAAGATCCTTTTCTGCCCCTGTGCTGACAAGAAGGGAGTTCCCCAGCCTGGAGGAATGCTGCTGGTTCTTTCTCCCCAGGTGCAGTACCTTGCATTTGTCCATATTGAAAGCCATCCTATTCTCATCCACCCACCTCTGTAACCTGTCCAGATCTAGTTGTAGCCTGTCCCTCTCTTCTAGTGTGCTCACTTCTCCACACATCTTAGTGTCATCTGCGAACTTGAACAAGGTGCTTTTTACACCCTTGTCCAAGTCACTGATGAAGATCTTGAACAGTGTGGGCCCAAGGACTGATCCCCGGGGGACCCCACTGCCCACGTCCCTCCAGGTCGAAAACAACCCATCCACCACCGCTCTCTGGGTGCGGCCCTCCAGCCAATTTGTGACCCATCCTGACTGTGTAGGTGTCAACACCACAGTCACCTAATTTTTTAATGAGGATGGGGTGAGAGACAGTGTCAAAGGCCTTCCTAAAGTCCAGAAAGACTATGTCCACTGCGACACCTGCATCAAAGGCTTTTGTGACCTGGTCGTAGAAGGCCACCAGGTTGGTCTGACAGGACCTGCCTCGAATGAACCCATGTTGGTTGCCCCTAAGCATAACCTCCCTTGCTGGCCCCTTGCAGATGTGCTCCTGGATAATTTTCTCAAAGAGCTTCTCTAGGACTGAGGTGAGACTAACAGGCTTGTAGTTTCCTGGGTTGTCCTTCCTCCCTTTTTTGAAAATGGGGACAACATTGGCCCTTTTCCAGTCCTCTGATACCTCACCAGAGCACCATGAGTGCTCATGAAGCTGTGCCGGGGTCCCACAATGACCTCTGCCAATTCCCTCAGCACTCTGGGGTGGAGATCGTCAGGACCTGCTGATTTGAACATGTCTAGTCCCACCAAAAGTTCCCTGACCCTAAGTCCATCCAGATTCCCAGTGGAGGGGATGTCCCTGTCCCTGCTCAGGAAAATAGAAAGAATCTGTTAAAGAGATTAGCTTTGTTGTCTGGTGCTACCACCAGATTACCAAGCATGTCCTGCAGAGGCCCCATGTTACTTGGTACCTTCTTTTTACCCACTATGTATTTAAAAAAAGACTTCTTGTTATCCTTGATCTGGGTCGCTAGTCCCAGTCCCATCTCTGCCTTAGCTTTCCTATCAGCCCCCCTACAATCTCAAGCAGTGGAGGTATAGTCCTCCTTGATGATGGCCCCTCCCTTCCATTGGGTGTACACCTCCTTTTTGGCTTTGAGACATTCCTGGATGCTTTTGGTGAGCCATGGGGGCTTTTGAGCACTCTTACCCACTTTGATCTACATGGGGATTGTCACCCTTTGGGCTTGGAGGATTGTCTCCTTAAGGAACGACCACCCATGTGAGGTGCAGTGGGAGGTAGATTCACCAGCTGGAGTAGATTTTCTAGCTGGGCCAGCCTGTTGAGTGGGGCAATCAGAGGGATGATCTGAGGTAGGACAAGAAATGTCAAATGTTGAGGGCTGAGTCTTGGGACCCTGTGATGATCCAGGAGGACATACAACCCCTTCCAGTGCTGTGCAGGGAGGGCAGGGTGGGAGAGAGATGTGGAGCTCTGAGCCAAGAGTCCAACCTGGAGAGTCATGTAGAGAATGACTCCATCCTGCACCTCAAAACTACAGTGTGGCCCATGGTCTGTGCCCTGCATGGGCTCCCTCCAAGAAGTCCTCCTCATAAACTTTGTCCCCTCCAGAAACTACCTTCTTCCTTCCATGTCTCCGGCTTCCCTTGACTGTCCCCTCCCCTGCCCTCCCTTGTTGGGGCTGGCAGCAGCCATATCACGGAGTATGGTGCACTAACATGAACTCAGTGGAGCTTTCCAAGGACTTTTATGGGCTAGGCTGAGGCCACAGGTGCCCAAAAGGTCCTGCTGTGACAGTCTGTAATGGAGGGTCTCCAGGGACCATTTTTGGGAAGTGGCCATGTGTTTCCAGCTCAGATGACCTAAGAAAGAAGACCTGCTTGCTTTTCCACCCTCTATTGCTGCCTATCCAATTACCTCACAGGAGCTCCAGCAGCTGAGAGACTGTATGGAACAAAGGAATCTGCCCATAAATCACTACAAAAGGGCTCAGTTCTACCCCACCTTGCACCTTGTGTGGTCCTTCAGCTTTGGGCAGGGCTTGGCAAAGTTCCTGGCAGCATCACCTGGCTAACCCCAGGTGTAAGTGACTACAGGGTTTGATTCTTACTCGTCTTGCAGCCCTATTACTCCATGCTTTATCAGCGTGTGGGGACCAAATATTGACCCAAACAGGGTGGAGAGGTAGTTCAAGGCTACAGTAAAGCAATGTGAGTTAGAACTGGACCTGCTGCACTGGCAAAGGCGAATTAGACCTAATCATGAGAAAAATTATGGGAATGACTGTGGACTATTGTAGGGGTTGTTGCCTTTTGTAAGACAGTGATGCTCATGGATTTAACAAGACACAAGGACTTTCTCTTTTAAGTCTGAAATCAACTGTGGACCAGGCTGGCAAAGAACAAGGTGTGTTTCCCTCCCTCCCTTGCCTTTCACACTGCCCTGAGCATGTAAGATGATAACCATTTTGACAAGCAGAGAAGTATGATGCCTGTGTGGCTCACATGTCAGTGACCTCAGGATGGGTAAGGGGTTGGGCTCTGCTACTTTTGCAGCTGGGGATTGTTCATATATGCAGATGTCTGTCCAGTTACCAACAGCCAGGTGTTGACTTCACAAAGGTTTCTGTGCCAGCTTAGCAGAGATGCCAAGGAATGAATAGGCAAGGGAGCACAAACTCTCTTCTCACCATCAGGGCCAAATGCCATTAAGAGGACAGCACGTGGGAAGCCAGCAGTGATGTTCCTCAGTGCTTGCCATCACTACCCAGGCCTCTCTGACCCATCCTAATTCAGAGACATGCACTCACAAGAGGTTCAGTGTGGAGCCTGATCTGAATCTCTCCAGGACAAACCTTGTGAGATGTGGTTTCTATACAGCCTTCACTAGCATCCTCCAGGGCTAGCTCCACTGATACTTGCATAAATCAGGTGTCCATGGGTTCAGTTTTATGGTCCAGGTACAGAGTCATCATTAATTAGAAGTAAAATCAAGTCCTGGGGTCTTTTGAGCTTTATCCTCCAGTTCAAACCAACCAACACAGCCCAGCATTGTGGGTTTGCAAATATTTCCTGTAAGTCTCAGGGCTGAACTGCAGACTTTCTTCTTTGTGAGGAAGGTGTGTGAGAGTGTGTGCATACACTTGGCAGGGACTGCAAATGTGGGGAGCTAAAATTATGGGAAGGTACCAAGGACTGGCGACAACATGTATCCCTCCAACCACAAAGGGAAAGATTGCTCCTGGCACTTCATCTCCCTACACAGAAATTAGAGTCTTAATTTATGTCTGTTTACAGTCTAATCAAAAGGATGTGTCGCAAATGGGACTCACAATCCCACTTAATGTGGGAACTGAACTCTTCCCAAAGTGCCTTGCACCCCCTTGCTGAGCAGAACACTTGGTGTTTTTCTATTTGCTTTGAATTCGCTCTCTCTGTGGCTCAGGAGGAGGAAAGGGAACAGAGATGGGAGCTGGCAGAGGCAAGCATTGTGGCCAGTAGCCTATGAATTGAAGTGATATTTTAGCAATAACAGATGGGGGAGAGTTTACTGGAAGCCCAAAGGTTCCTCCATCTGCTCAGATGAAAGTTTCTTTGTGCAGAGGGACCTCCAAAGGGCTTCCAAAGGAAGGCTGTACTGTATGTCCTGACAGCCCTTGCCACTTGCCTTCCTTGCTGGCCAACAGATCCCTAAAGCTCATTTGCCATTGAAACCCCTGCCTCTGTAGCAAGCCACACAATACCCAAGCCATGCAAAGTGGAATTTGTCATCTCTGTAGTGAGGTTCAATGCCCCCCATTCATTTAGTCTTCAGGATCAGTCCCCCCCCCCTCCCATTCACTTAGTCTTCATTCTTCTCCTGAGCCAGAGCCAAGAGTGAGCTCTGTGTTGCTTCTTAACCCACCAATGTATCTGCATTAATCTGATTTCCAGGCATTTGCCAATGACCAGGTTGCTTTCTATAGCCCTGGTTTCAAGGGATTTAGCCCTGGGGATTGCTGAATTCCCTCCCCCAGGACTGGTCTGAAGGATCTGGGGATGGAATATAAGCTCAATAAGCATCAGAATTTGGATGCTGCTGGGACTGTGTGTGAGCTCCCTAGGGCAGGTACCAGCACTCACTAAAGTGTCTGTACCATGCTGCAGGGCCCGGGAATGATCTTAAACCCTGGAAGCTCCTGGGGAAATTGCAAAGACAGGCCAAAGCAGGGGCATTTCTTGTGCTTTTTTCTTTTGAACAGAGCTTCCATGTGAGACACTTGTGGGGAGGGTTTGATGCTTTCTAATGGGAAGCTCCAGGTATCCAATCATTTTAAAGCCACAAAGGATGGGAAGAGTCAGGCAGGGGAGCAAGGGACTGGACACCACGGAGCCCAAGTTCCAGTCCTGCACCTGCCAGCGAGCTGCCAGGGACCTGGGCTAAGTCACTTCCCTTTGCCTCCTTCTGCCCCGATGGTGCGCGGTCTCATGAGGGGCTGATCTCTGACTGCTTATGGGGTGCTCTGGAGCCCCTCACATGCCAGGGTCTGAGTGGGATGTCCTGGACAGGGGTCTGACTAATGTCAACACCTGCTGCCCTTTGCTGGGTGGAATCGAACTGTCCAGTTGTGTTATGGCCTTGTACTGGTGACACCTCTTCAATGCCAGCATTCAGGGCCTGTGCGTTGGAAGCAGGGAGGTCTGAGCTCTATCCTGAGAGGCAGCCTGAAACAAGCAGTGGGCAGAGGAAGTTAGCTGTAGCTGTGGTTGGTGCCCATAGATTTGTTACTGGACTGAGAAGACAGCTTCCCTTATAATACAACATGGATCATAAGACTATTCACAAGATTCATCAACACAAGGTAACTGCTTTAGCCATAGAACAGGGACACTGGTTCCTTCCCACCCTGTCCAGTGTTGAGCTGGGTACTTGCCCTGTTAGCCCTGGCTGCTCACATGTGCCCCAGAGCTACCAGCACATCCAATGCCCTTTTCATCCCCACCTCCCCGCTCACAGATGGCACCCCTTCCTCCTGCTCCCAGCTGCTGTAGCTCTCTAAAACAGGAAACAATCCACCCAGCTCAGCAGGAGCCCTGGATGGCAGCCCTGGCCAACACAATGAGTCCTGCCATCCCAGAGCTAGCATAAGACCCATTCCCAGAGCAGAGGGAACCTTTCTACTCCTATCCCCCACCCGCAGTTGCAGCCATGGGAAGGCTCTAGACTCCTTTTGTCTAGTTTTGGGTTCAACACTGAATTGAACTGAAAACTAAGCAAAATGAATTGACTACCGAACCATCAAAAATACCATGGTGGGCCATACTGCCAATGTATTGCTTTCGCCTAGCTTCCAGTGTTAACATAATACTCTGACTGCTAGGGTCAGCCTCTGTCATATCCCAAAACAGCCCATGCTAACAAACCCCCTGCCTGTGAGGTATCTCCTTGCTGTACTGTGCTGTGCTGGGGTCCCAACCCAACCCAGTCATGCTCTCTCATGAATCTCCCAGGCTAGAGTCTGTGCCCTGCAAAACAGCACAAGATGCCCAGCTCCATCGAATGCTTTAGAGGCAAGTATCTGGTCTCTGAACCACCAAAGACCAGGCCAAGAAGAGACCAGTACAATTCATTCACTTCGTCCTCTTCAGCAGGAGAAGAGGAGAGCAGCATAACTCCATAAATGGCTTGGAACAAAGAACAAAGTATGTGTTGATTTATTTCCATTCCATGTAGAGAAGAACATAACCCTTCCCCCAGCCCTTGCCTCCTCTCCAGGGCTCTAGCACAATAGCTGGGGTGACTGTATTCAGAGCTGGATAATGACATGGTAAAGCCAGCCCAGGCTGTAGCAAGGCATTTTGAAGCACCAAGCATCTTATTATGGGCTTGGCTGTTCTTTGTGAAGACACAAATTGCCAGCCACTGGGCCAGGGCTGTTTGCTGGACAGCTATTGACAGGCCTCATGGGAATTGCAACAGCCTGGGGGCCCCTCTGAGCTGGGAGTGAAGGAGTGAGGAAGCTGGGAGCATTGTAGCAGCTACATAAGGAGTCCTGAGAAAGCATGTATGGGTATGGGAAGCTCTCCAGGCAAGCAGCTGGGGCCAGCTCCAGGACAGGAGGGGGATGATGGCCAGCAGGCCCTACTGCTGAATAAGTGGTGGGGAGATGCTCCAGGCAGTGGGAATGCCAAGCAAACTAAATGGAAGGAAAACTGAGGGCCACATTGGAGCCATTGGCCACTACTTGGCTGTCTTGCATGGTACCACAGCTCTAGGCTGGAGGGCTCAGCTTTAAGCAGGAGAGACATGCCCTTTAGCATGCAACTCCAGGCAGGCTGGTATAGAGGGTGCACACAGAAATGCCAACACAATTCCTCTAGGCTGGACCCCTCCACTCAGGGACAACCTGCAAGAAGCAGTCAGAGCATTTGGCAGTGGTTTGAGGCAAGCCAGCCCTTACACTTAGGATTTATGGAACAGAGCAAAAAACACGTTAAACATCAGGCAGTGCTCTAGTCATCCCTTGTGGCCAAAAGAGCCCTGGGGACTGGAGGGGGTGCACTGAAGCTGAGCATAACTCAGAGCAGCTTTAGGGTTCATGGCCAGGCTCAGTTGTATACAGATGTTGCAAAATATCTCCTGGCATATAGCCTGTGCCAGCTAGCTTAGCCCTTATACCAGCCCTTACTCTGCAGCAGATGGTATTTTGGAGCCTCCATGTTCCTCCTGGAAGAAGCTCCTCATGAGATGCAATGAGGGATCAAGTCTCCTGTCTGGGTCTCAGCTCCCCGTCTAGCAATCAAGGGTCTTCCTCTGTCTCAAAGTCATTGGCTCATGAGGCAAGGACCCTCTCGTGTGTGTGATGCCTACAGAAATGGAGCCTTGGTCTCAGTTGGCATTGCTTCAGGAGCAGAATTAAGCCATTCCACCTCAGCACATTGCAGACTAGGGAATTAGGGCCCAAGAAGTCCTGAAAGTGGCGCCAAAGCCTGATCTGTTTTCAAAAACTACCTGTGGCCTCTTTAACTTCTGGGGTTTGAGGCTTTACATCACACTCTGCTTTGTCTTTACAAGGACTAGAAACTCACTTAACCTTCCCCCAAACAAGGTTTTCCTATCCCAGGATTCCAGAAGATGGAGCTTTAAGAAAGCAGTAAGTACTGGAGATGGTGGGGGGATAACCAGGAAGGAGAACTCCAGCAGTAATAAATAGGGTGGTTTGCAGAGTAAACCAGCAGAGACAAAGCAAGAGAAGGTTCAGGACTAACTGCAGAGGGCCCAAGCCCCTGGAGCTTTGTTTCCCTTCTAGCTCCAGAAGCCATTTATAGAACTCCCATCACAAAATGCAAATGCATCTATTTCGGGATGTACACAAACAAGCTCACACAGTTTTGGTCTTTTTGAAATGCTTGTCCCTGGGAGAGAAGCTACTCAGCAATTCTCTTCCTTTTCTCCTCCTTCTCTAAAAATGAAGAAGAATTTCAAGTTCAAAAAGTGTCCTGAGAAATGTCTCCATGGCAGTTCTCAATGATGGATAGAGGCATGAGACTCCTGCACTTCTCAGGGCTCCTGTTCTCTCTCTCTGGGAGCATCCCTTGTAGAGTTTGCATTAGAGAAACTACAGCTTTTTGCTGTTTTAGGCAGGGACCTTGGGAAGGGATCCTAAAGGCCTCAGCTCCAGAGGCCTGTATCTTAGCAAGAGGCCAGGTCTTTTAGCAAAGCCACTGACAGGGAACTGATGTGCACGCAAGCTGGTCTGGTATAGGTCCCACCCAGGGGAGACCATGGTGCCAGATCCTCAGAAGGAGAAGGGTTGTCTGGTACCACTCCACTCCAGCCATTTCAGTCGCCCAGATCAGGAAGAAGAGCCAGGAGTAGATTCCTAGATCCCATCTGGAACACATTTTGTATGAACCTCTTGAAGCTGACATGGGAGACAATATGGCTAATACAAAATGATTATTCAGTTAGGGTGCTTCAGATATGAAGAGTTCCCTCTTGGGAGTGAAGAACTTTTCTGTGAGCTCCTCAGAGCCTCTGATGCAAGATATTTGACAAAGGGGCACCAAACAGCTATGGAAGATATGGAACAAACTTGAAATTCCCCTGGAAATGAGAGACATATGAGAGACAGCACAGGGCACATGCTATTTTATTCAGGAAGGAAGGAATTTTCAAGAATACCCACATGCCATTGAATGTCCCTTAACCACTTAAAAAGTACCTTTCTGGAAGTAAACTGGACACCTTAATCCATCCCACCCACTGCTATGGACAATCTAGGCCTGGCCCCAAAATTAAACACTTTGACTTAGCCTTCAGAGTGAGGAGGACAAGAGTGGTGTGCTACCTGGCAAGGAGCTTATGAAACAGAAATTACCAGACCTGGGATGGATGCCAAACTTAGGCTGCTTGCTGTCACAAAACTGGAGGATTGGGCACACAAAATGGCAGTTCCTCTAGGAACGATCATAGCAGAACCTGTCAACTGGAAAATAGCAAATGTAGTGCCCCTTTTCAAAAAAAAGGAGGCAAAGAGTCATCTATGTAATTACAAGCCTGTTAGTTGGACTGCAACAGCAGGTAAGATCTTAGAACTGATACTAAGGGAAAGGATAGTTAAAGACATGGAAGGAAACTGAAAATGGGATGAAACATGATATGGGTTTATCAGAGGATGATAACGTCAGACTAATGTAATATCATTCTCAGATAAGATAAGAGACTTCTTGGATAAGGGTTTTTTCAGTAGACTTAGTTTATCTAGACTTAAGTGAAGCTTTTGATACCGCATCTTATGGGAAATTATTGGCTAAACTGAGAAGATGAGGATCAGTGCTACACTTGTGAGACTTAAGTAGCTGGCTCAAAGGGAGACTCCAGCCAGTTATGCTGAGAGTGAAATTATCTGAATGGAGGGCAATTACTAATAGGCTTATCTTGTTTAATATTTTCATAAGCAACTTTGGTACTAAAGTTAGAAATGTTCTCAAGAAATTTGTGGATTGCACTAAGCTGGGGGGTCTGACCACTGCAGAAAAGGACCAGATTATCACACAGGATAAGCTGAATAATCTTGTGGAATGAAACATGGGAAATGAAATGAAACTTAACAGTACGAGGTGCAAATTCATGCACATATAGTTTGCACACATGAAGCCATGCACATATAGAGACCAAAGACAAGGATTTCAGCTATAAAGTGAGGGTGCATCAACTAGAGACATCTGAGGAAGAGCAGGACCTGGGTGTACTGGTGACTATAGGATGACCATGAGCTAGTGCCACTGTGACATAGCTATGGAAAACACCAACACACTCCCAGGGTGTATTAAGCAGGTACGTGCAGTAGAGACCAAGAGGTGCTAATGCCACTGTACATGGCAGCGGAAGGCTCCATTTAGAATACTGTGTGCAGTTCTGATCCCCAATGGTTATAAAAGATGAACTGAAACCGGAATGAGTTCAAAAAAGGGTGACTAAGGCAGTTAAGGGAGTGAAGATCTTTTTTAATGAGAACAGCTTAAAAGAGCTTGGCTTGCCTCGCTTAGCAAAAAGGGGACAGAGAAATGATAAGATCACTCTTGTCAAGTTCATATGTGGGGTGAATATTAAGGAAGAAGAGTGTTTAGTCTGAAAAATATCACCTGAGGTTTAATGGCTATAAACTGGAAAACTGGTGGTGGCAAGAAATCTGAATCTCTTTAAGACTGAACTAGATGTATTTATGGAAGGGGTGGTCTAATAGGACAGGGAGGTCTGACTCACCAATCTGTGTGGTGTGGAATTATGTAATTGTGGTCCCCAGGTTGGGATATAAAGGTGGCTCTGTTGTGTGGAAGACAGCTGGTGATCTCATGCTTCGAGGCTTTGCTGGTTGTCAAGAAGGAATTTGTTCCCCTTCATCAATAATATTGGATTCTGGGAAGGAATTGAACTTCCTCTGAGGCACTGGGACATTGATCATCACTTAGGTTGGGGCTCCTGGCTGAAGAGTGCAAATGCTCTTGCAGGCACCAGAAGCCTCAGGGTCCCTGGTTGAGGATCTTGCTCTTCCATTCAGGGTCAGACCAATAGCCAAAATTAGGGTCAGGAAGGAATTTTTCCCTTAGGTCTGATTGTTAAAGACTGTAGGGATTTTACTTTCCTCTGTAGTATGGGGCATGGTTCTTTAATTGGATCTTTTGAGCATATAATAGCTAACTATTTCCCTGTCACTGCAATGACATGGTACTGGCAATGCTTTTGGTTTTGTTTTTACTTGTGACACATCATAGGGTGCTTGGTATTTTGAGTACTAGGTTTGTCATTGTGAGTGAAGGTTTGTAGTGGCAATTTTGGGATTCCTTTGGATAATAATTGCCTGTGAATACAAGAGACTGGACTCAATGGCTTGGGAGGCCCTTTCTCACCCTCTGTTCCTATGGATTCACTGGCACAATTTATTAATTGTAGAGACAGGCAGGGAACAGGAAGACACTGCAAGAACTAGGGAGAGTATAGTTGTCTAATAAAGGGGACGCAGCTTCTCGCCTATGGATTTCATAGTTTCATAGTTTTATAGTTGGTAGGGTTGGAAGGGACCTGAGCAGATCATCAAGTCCAACCCCCTGCCATGGCAGGAAAAAGTACTGGGGTCAAACGACCCCAGCAAGGTATTCATCTAACCTCCTCT
>JAGPOW010001167.1:3208030-3287409 GCA_030014935.1 Caiman crocodilus | reverse complement strand
CGCCACCGCCGGAGCCGAGCCAGGTAGGTGCCGCCTGCCCGGGGCTGCCGCGGGATGCTCGGGACCGCGGGCCCTGCCCGCCCCGAGGCGGCAGGCGAGGAGCAGGCTCCTGGGGGAGGAGGCTCAGCTGTGGCACCGCTGCCCCGACGCGGGCACCCGGCGGCAGCTTGTCCGGGGGCTCCAGCGCCGGTGGCCGGAGGGGCAGGGGCCCAGCCGCTCAGAGCCCGCAGGCTGGGGGCCTTGCTTGGCACCTGACCGCCCAGGGTTGTGTGCCCTCGCGCCCTGGCATGGGGCGCGCGTGTGCCGGGGAGGGCCTGGCGGTGCAGAGCAGTTGCTGGGGGCGTCGTCCCCCCCGTCCCCACCTCCCTGCAGGAGCTCTGGGGTCCTGGGGCTGGGGAGCTGCCGTGGGCACCGCCCGTGACCTCATTTGGGGACCGCGACCCCCTAGACAGGTGGGAGACGCCGTGGCGAGGGCCCCGACAGCCCCGGCAGGGAGCTGCGCCTGCAGTGGGGGTCATAAATCAGAGCTGGGCTGGCGCTGGCACGGAGCTCTGTTCCCTCGCTCCAGCGGGCCGCATTGGGTGCAGGGAGCGTGGGCGAGTTGGTGCGAGGGGCGCGCTGCTCGGTTGCATCGTGACCCCGCTGGATAAGCACGGGGGCGCTGCGTGCCAGCCCACCCACTGGCAGGTCAGCAAGGGGCTCAGGGCCCACATTCTTTCATTTGTCTCCCCATTCCCACGTGCCCGCTGTGCTGGTGGCTGGGGGGCAGGCGGGATAGTGCCAGATGGACCCATGGATGATGGGCTGTCTCCAGTGAGCAGTGAAATGGAGGCAGGTTGGGGGTACCATTGAGGTACAGAAGTAGCTGGTGCAGTGTGAGTGCCCAGGCAGATGGATGAGATGGAGAAAGAGGGCAGAGGGAAGGAAACAACAGCACAGGGAACCTGGGTCAGTCCCTAGGCAGGGCAGGGCAGGGCAGGCTCAGACAGAAGTGGGGCACAGAGCATTGATGTGGGTAGTGGGAGTCTGATGTCCTCCACAAGGAGCCTGGTCACTGATGGATGCTCTCCCGTTTCAGCTGGTACCCCCCTGTTTTGTCCTCTGGAAGCCAACAGACTGAATCCTCCCTGCGCGACCAAGACGGGGACCAGACAGGTGCTGCGGAGCCACTGATGACATAGACGGAGGAGCAGGACGTGCGGAGACGGAGAGGGTCTCCACTGCGGTTGCAGCTCCTTGGGAGCCCCTCCTTACCCTGTCCTCCCTGCAGCCCTGTCTGGAGAAGGACGCTGATGCCACACACACCAGCCATGGGATGCACAGCTTTTCCCAGGGGGCTATGCACGCCCTGGGGATAGACTTAAGTGGCATTGCTTGCAGCCAGAGCCAGCTGTCCCCTGAGGGGATGGAGCTCTGATCCTGTCCCAGCAGCCTGGCGTGCAGGAGAGGAAGGGGCCTGCTGGAGTGAGGGGTCCGTGTGGCCTCTTGTGTCTGAGCCAGGGAACCTGTTGGCATCAGGCAGGGAGCGGGGTGCAGGTGGGGCAGCTGGACTTTCATTGCCCCTGTTATGGATTGCTCTGGCCCCACACGGCCCTGTCAAGGGAACAGAGATAGGAGCCTCCTAAGATGCACAGGCTTGGCTGGCTGCTCCGGCCTCTGCAGAGGCCCTCATTACTCATGCTGCTGAAGTCCAGAGCCTGCAGCGGGGCTGCTGGGCTATGGTGAGAACAGACAGGGCTGGGTGTAACCAGTGGTAGGGAGGGAAGAAGGGAGAGGCAGAAGGAAAAAATGGATGTTCCCAGGGTGGGGGTACTGCATTGCCCCTGAGAGTTTTCCCTTGGCTGGAGATCAGAGTGTGTACGTGTGTGTGAGGGAGAGAGGCCTGGATCATCTTCCCCCCTGCTCTAACCAGCTGTGCAAGGTCTTTGTGGGGCCGCAGGATTGGGGAGCAGATGAGGTGCCTGCTTTAACCTGATTCCACGCGCAGCTGAGAGGCTAGACAGTGTCTGTGTCTGCGTGCAGCAGCACACCGGTCCCCCATGCCTGCAGCAACAGCCGTTTCCCCAGGGCCCAGCACATCACAGGAATAATGCTACGGGTTCCTCAGGACACTGTTTTCTGAAGGACTGGGAAGCCAGAGGTTGAGAGTCAATCCAGGCAAGTTTGGAGGCGTCTCCTCCCTCCACTCTCCCCCGCCAGTCCCTTCAGTAAAGGGCACAGGACCTGGGAAGATGTCCTCTTGCTGAGATCCCCACAGCTGCTCTCCTGACACCCCTGTGGTTTCCCTGGCTCTCTGCTCTGCTGTGCCCTCATCATGTCCCGGCAAAACTCAGGGGCGCTGATCTCGGTGAATGGGCTGGGCTTCCCACCCCAGAACCTGGCCCGCGTGGTGGTATGGGAATGGTTGAATGAACATGGGCGCTGGCGGCCCTACACGGCTGCTGTCTGCCACCACATTGAGAATGTGCTGAAGGAGGATGCCCGTGGCAGCGTGGTGCTGGGGCAGGTGGATGCCCAGCTGGCCCCCTACGTCATCGACTTGCAGTCCATGCACCAGTTCCGCCAGGACACAGGTAGGAAAGAGCTTGGTGAAGGTTGCGTGTTCGGGTTGGGGGTGCCTGAGAAACCCATGTGTGCTTGGGTGTCTCGGGAGGGGCAGGGGGGCAAAGCTGCTACTGGAGTTGGGTGTCCTGGCTTGGCCAGGACCGTTGCTATCTCTGTGTGGGCTTAGCATTCTTGCTGACTTGTTGGCCAAAGACATCCACAAGGATGACCCTGACTTAGGTGTGGTTTCTTGGGGAAATCACCCCCATGCAGGAGCAGAACCCAACTAGGGGACTTCCTCAAACATCCTTCTGCTGGCCTCAGATGTGGAGACAGAATAGCTCACAGGGACACCAGGGGTCCCCTAGTCTGTGCCCAGGGTCTGCAAGGAACATTCACACCTGAGCATGCATTCCCTTCCTCCCATGGCACTCAGGCTTATACAGAGATGTAGGAGTCCAAAAAACAGGCACAACACACCTCTGTCTGGCTGCCTAGTCACCTGATATGCATCTCTGTCGCTCTTTTGATCTGTCTGTCTCTGCCTGCCACGCACACTTCTGTTGTCTGCTTCATGGTGTGGGCATAGGAACAATTTCTAGGGAAGTAAAAGGGCACTGGGGTTTACTATGTGTCAGTTGCTTTGAGGTAATTGCCTGTGTGCACACTCTTACTCTGTGGGACATGTGAACTAACTTGCTGTAACAGCCTTCAAGGAAAGGGGTGAGTTACCATGGTTTAACTTACCCCCGTACTGTGAGGTAACAGCATGCACAAAGGTAGTTACCATGGGCACCTTGCACACAATGTAGGCCCTGGCCCTTTTAGTGGACAGAAAATTGTTGAAATGTCCATGCCTCTAGTCGCATCCCTCGTTGTCATATCTGAGCACCCAACAAGTCTCCTTTCCACTGTATAATGGTCTCGCATGATTTCGTTTCCTGTCATCTTCCTCTGAGGTTACTAGGAGAGGTTTTCCCTGCCTTCCTTTCTCCTGCTTTTCATTTTTCCTTTCCCTTCTTTAGCACTTGGCTGGTATTTTGCATCCTCTGAGGCCCTGTGGATGCCAGGTAGGGGCTTGGGTTTGGTGGTAGGACTTCTAACCCATGGGCATGGGTGAGAATGGGCCCCCAGGGCATGGTGGGGGCTGTTGTGAGCTCTGGCACTGGCTACAGACATGACCACAGCATGAAATACATGGTGTTCTCAGACAGGGAAGGCTGAGGTGAAAGAGGTGGGCAGGCTGCCAGCAGCAAGGAGGCAGGTACAGGAAGGATTGGCTATCGGGGTTCAGATCATTAGCGGGGATGCAGCAAAATCCAGGTCTTACTGAGGGGCAAAGCCCAAAATAGGGGAGACCTCAGGGTCAATTGAGCGAGCTAAAATGAGGTGGAATCCATTCCTTCCATATGGCACGGTCCTGCCCTCTGGCTGGTCATGCGTCCTCTAGAGCCAGCCCCATTCAAAGGAACAGAGACAGGGTTTTACCTCCTGGCTCTGCCACAGACTTTCCCTGTGGTCTGGGGCAAGTCCCTTCCTCACCTCAGTTTCTACCCAGCTCTGTAAGATGCGGGCAGGGCTATACACCCACCAGGAAGGGTCTTTGGGGAGAGGACGGGTGAGATAACCAGGAAGTATCACGTGCCACTGGTTCTGCATGGGGTTACATGCAGGGGAAGTTAGGTCTGGATGAGGGATGTCCCTGTGAATACCTTGCTTGCTTGTCTGGGGCATCTGCAACCTGCAAATGGCACATGGCCTTCTGGGCTGGCAGGGTTTGGGGAGAAGGGTCTGTTGGCATGCAAGGACAGTCTCAGTCCATGTCTGGCATTGGAGGGTATTAACCAGCACGAAGAGTTGGCATGTAATATAGAGTTGCTCTCATAGACTCTTGTCCACACTCCCAAAACATGCCTTAGTCAATGATACACTTGATTGTCCTCCCCACCCCCAGCTGCATGCAGGCCCCTGGCTATAGGCCTCTCTTTAGAGAGATGTTGAGAACATCCCTTGTCCATGATCCTGTCTCCACCATGGCCAAGTCTAGGGTTAAGGATGATGACATGGGACTCTTGGTTAATTTTCTTGGGTTAGTTTTGCATTTAACCTCTTGCACAGAGCTATGAGTGTCTGCCCTGGCTGGGATGGGGAAATGCTGTAGTGTCTTTGGTTGTTTCATTGCTGCAATCACCCTTTAGAGTAGCTAATTCCTTCCCTTGTCCCCTCCTCCTTCCCATGCCTGTTTGGTTGCTGCTCCCTTGCAGTGTGGACACTCTTTGGCTAACAGCTTCCTGGCCATGACAGTGAGGTTCTGGCCCTACGTCAATGTTGGCACAACTAAGCACATCCAGCAGTGTCCCCTGGGAATGTAGGGGAGTGCAGATAGTGTCCAGCGCTCAAGTGGGCATATTTTATCCAGACCTATCCTGGAAGACCAGTGACCCCATTATTGCTGGATGCTTCCAGAATATCTGGTTACACCTGATGTACCTGGCTCTTGCTGGAGCATTTGGGAGCAGGTTAGGTGGGAGCTCATTTGGATGCACCTGTATCTTCAGCAGCACAGCAGGTGCGTTCCAGCTGGGTGTGCCAGGAGCTGTCAGCAGCATCCATATGATTACTATACACCACATGCCAGAGCTCTGAGGGAGCTGAAAACACATATGTTACTGTGTCTAAGCTCCAACTTCCACTCTTGCATCTTCTTGATTTTTATGTTGTCAGATGTTCTGCAGGATTTTCTGCTCACAGTGTTGGTGCTGCGTGGATCTGCCATGTGCAGTTCATTTGTAGGATGACAGGCATACGTAGTTTCTTAACTGCATGGGGTCTCTGTCCATGACTGGGAGATCTAGGCATTTCCACAATGCCAATACATAACAAAAGTAACAATAGCATCTTTCTATATTTATATGTTTCATGCACAGCCAGGACATGTTCTAGGCTCTGTACAGGGATCAAAACCACTGTGATGACAAATATCCTTAACTGGCATAGAAATTAATATAGTAAAAGCTGTGTTAACTGGTGTTTTACTAACCGGAATACTCTATTAGCCAAAATTTCCAATATCCCCCAGTACAAATCCTCACTTTAGCAACCGGAATCTTTGCTGTGTCTATCTGGCATGCGCATGTGCATCAAGTATTTGCAGTACAAGTATGTCACTGTCTTCCGTATAACTCTCAGATAACTAGAATTTTTAGATAGCCAGCACCCCCCTCACCCACTCATGCTGGATAACAAAGCTTTTACTGTAACTAATTCACTTTGAGATTGAACTCTAGTACAGCTAAATCTGCTAGTAAGATAACCTAATAAGCGTACTCTCAGCAGCATGCAGCTACCCCAGTTTACAGTTGATCAGTGGGAATACTTATTAAAGCAGCATGTTCTGCACCTGAGGAACTCACTGTCAAGAGATAACACTGAAAGCACAAGCCTGGTAGGATGCAGAGGATGGAGGTATTTGGAGGATTGAGTTCTGATAAAGGCAAGGGATAAGGGTCTGTTGCCCTCTGGGACTTTCCCTTGTCTGTTTAGCACAGCAGACAACATGCATTATTTGCTTGCACCAGAGAGAACACCATATGCTTCAGCAGGGGAAATTGAGGTTGGCGATTAGGAAGAACTTCCTCTGCTGCATCTGGTGCTGCCCACTGTCTGAGATGGACCAATGTGGTGGTTCAGTCTGGCCACCCCCATGTTACCAGCCCCTTTTATAATAAACCTACTCCAATCAATTGCATGGCAGAGCTAGTCACCTGCAAGATCCATCACCCTGATCCTCCCACGCAGCACAGCTCAGCATTGGCCTGCCCTAATCTGACACCTGCTCGTGAATGGTGGATTGAACCATTCATGAATACACACATCTGACACAAACATACACAGTCTCTAAACTGCACAGGAATCAGTACCTAAGGTGGATATGCATGTGTACTGAGTGACCGATTGATGTGGATTCATAAAATAGCATGACAGGTGCCCACCCAGTGTTCTAAGTGTTCTCGCTGTAAAATTAGCAGTGTTAGACTGAAGCCCAGTACCACCAATCAATGCTGATTCAGATAGATTCCAGGAGATGGCCCCAAACTGCCAATCATCAGTGAGAAAAAGATTTGTCTTTAAAAAAAATGCTGATTTGCAGGAATGGAAAAGCTCTGTGGGAACACCCTGCGCCCCACAGTGTGGCTGCCGTATGCTGCCTGCCTGGTACTTGGGCAAACTGCCTGTCAGTACGTGGCTGGCTTGTGGGCTGGGCATCTAGTTTCAGCTAATTTGAACTCAGCTACAAATATATATAGATAAAATCTGGGGAAGCAGCTTTCTAACGTTTCCAGTCCTTAGGGAAATTTTTGGTTTACAACTTTTTGTTCCAATTTGATGTAATAAAAACGGTTAAAAATCTGAGTTTCCTGCATTTGAAATAATTATACATCTCATGTACACCTAGCAAGGAAAGGCAGTCCTGCTGTTAAGGCACTGGGCTGGGACTCTGGCGATGTGGATTTGCTCTGACTCAGAAATCTGTCCCCTTAGGTTGCCATGTGATTTCTGAGTATGGTCACCCTTTCTTTGGTCCAGTTAGATTATAAACTCACCAGACTCTTAGTCTGTTTGCCTGCAGCATCTAGCACAGTGATCCACAAAGTAGGGTTTGTGGGCAGCATGTTACCTACAAGTTGCTCTGAGATTGCTCATGGCTACAGAAAATTTTGAAGGTAGAAGAATGGCTGACAGGGAAGAGGTGTCATGTTGCCTGTAGTGTATTACTTGATCAGTATTGTTGCTGAGGGACCAGTAGAGGTTGGGAAATGACTGACCTAGATGCTTGAATCTCAGGACCCTTTATTTCCTGTTACCCCTGCCTTTTCTCCACATGCTTGGACACACAGCTGGGGTTTGCAGCACACCTGAAAAGCTGCATATGGTTGATAGCTGTTCCTACTCATAGTGTTAGTCCCATGTTCTGCATGAGCAGAGAGGCTTGTAACACACAGCACTGCAGCACAACATCCAACAAGAAAGCAACTTGATGAGCAACTGCTACCTGCCATGCTCCAGCTGAAGTGAGAGGTGTCTGCAACCTTGGAAAGCAGCTGGATACTGATGGAGGCAAGGTCTGAGAGTCTGCTGTCCTCTGGGACTTCCCCTTGCCTGTTTAGTTTAGCAGAGACCATGTGCTATTTGTTTGCAACAGAGAGGCTGCCATGTACTTCAGCATGGGAAATTTAGGTTGGAGATTGGGAGGAACTTTCTGACTATGAGACTGGTCAAGCATTGGAACAAGCTACCTGAAAACTGGAATCTGCATCCTTGAAAGTTTCTGAGAGCAGGGTGGACAGACACTTGGCCGGGGTGGTTTGGTCAGGGATGGTCCTGCCTTGAGCAGGGGGCTGGACTAGATGATCTTGTGAAGTCCCTTCTGTGGTCCGGAGCTGCTCCTCCCATACTGGTGGCAGTTCTGCTGCTGCTCTTGCATCCAAGTTCCAGCCCCAGGCTCAGCTGGGAACGGAGCACTTACTTGGCTGTTGGCTAGCTCCTGGGCACAACAGTGCCAAGGCCTATCACTCTGTCCCACAGGTGGACCTAGAGCCAGGGCTAGCTCCAATCACTGGAGCTCTCTATGGCCCTGGGGGCCTTTGGCGTGGTATGTTGTGGTTGCGGGTTTACCCCAACCAACAATTCCTGTTTATCTCACTGGAAAACTCCAGAGGCCCGCAAAGCTCAGGATGGTGTGTGTTGTGTCCTAGGTAGCTAGGAGATGCCTGGATTGAGGCCCAGAGGCTCCATAGTGGAACTTTACTGATCACCTCTGCACTGCGGAGCAAACAGGGAGCAAACACATGCAGCGCAGAGTCTGGCTCCCACCAGGCCCAGGGCTCATAGCAAAACCTGGTGTGGAGTCTCTGTCTTTGGTCTGGTGCTTTAGTTGGTCCAAGCTCCCATTCAGGAGTGTCCGCAGGGGAGGGGATGCCCCAGTTTACCTTGGCTCCTGCTGCAAAGCACCAAGTCAGAGAAGCTATGTAACCTGGGTCAGAAGAGGAGCTGGCCCAGGCTAAAGCCCCGATCCTCCAGAAAATATAGATAAGATGGTGTCCAGAGAGATGGTGCTGTGGGGGCTGTATGCATGATGAGGGGATATTCTTGCTAGCCCAGGGCAGCCTTGAGCCCAGAGAAGGATAGATGAAACTGGTTTGTGTGAGGATGTAACAGCTGTTCTTTGGGGCAGATTCTTAACTGTTTTACCCATTTGTACCAGGGACTGGGCCAGCTGCTGCTCCCACCCCGGGTGCATCTCTTAGCAGTACTGCCATGCCAGAGAAGCCCAGTGCAGGCTAGGCCCATTGTGAGCAAGGGCTCAACTTCTGTCCACTCTTTACACTTGGTGGTGTTGAGGCAAGCTGGTGCTGAAAGTGCTGGGAATGCATCTGAGTCTGGCTCTGGGATCACTGACCTTGTGTGGTTAACACCCAAGAGCTGGCATCACAGGGGGCAACTCCCCCACCTTACTGCTGAAGCCAGGGGTGGGGAAAGGGAAGGGAAGATGACTGTAGGGTCCAGGAATTGGGTCGTACAACACAGTGAGTTCCATTAGAAAGCTCACAGCTATTTAAAGGGATATGACCCAGTTCCTACATGCTGCAGTTGGGGAAAGAGTAAAGATAGGGAGGGGGATGGTGAGGTGTATGGGGTGGGAAAGACCAGGATGTAAGGGGCAGAGGAAAGGAGGAGAATTGTAGCTTTAAAGATCAAAGGCTTGAGAAAGTGTTTTCATTTCTTCCTGGAAGGAGCTGAGAATCACTCCTCCCCCTGCGGCCCCCCATCCTGCACCAGTCACCTGCCCGGAGCTGAGAGCTCCCCACGTGGCTGCGGTTAACACTCTGGCTGGGGGAGCTGCTAGTGCTCTGCGCTGCACCTGCTTTCCCACAGCTGCCTGTTTGCAGGAAAGGGAAAAAATACATCTGTGGCACCTGACCTGGTTACAGAGGAGTCACAAGCTTGGGGGACCCAGCGCCAGCCAGACATCCAGGGCCGGAGATGAGGAACAGGACAGGGCAGAGCGGCAGCTGTCCTGATCTTACTCCTCACTTACACGGTGTGTGTGTATATGTGTTGGTGGGAGATATACACATACACCTGCACACAACATTGAACACATGCACATACAAACACATGCATAGATAACAGGGAGTTCTTGCTCACACCCAGAGAAAATACCAGCAATGGTTCTCGCATACCAAAGCATCATAGGATCTCATGCTCTTATGGAGTCCCAAGTGAACACCGCCCTCATCACAAATGACAGGATCCCCAGAGCTAAACGAGGTCACAGAGGATGCAGGGACACAGCATATGAAGCCCAAGCACCACAGCCATACAGGACAGGTCACAGAAGTGGGCAGGGTGGCACCAGGCGCTGGCAAATCAGTGCATCTCTGGAGGTGTGTCCCTGGTGGGATGATGCAGCTCCCCTTCCCTGCTGGGTCCCTGAGTGACCCTAGCGGTAGCTGTGCTACCCCAATGGGTCTCCTTTGCTGTGCTCCAGCTGCTTTCAGGGGCATCATTTCACCTCTTCCCAATTTCAGGAACAAATCTTGACTCCTGTGAGCACTGTCCTGACTATCCTCAGACCTGGAATTCCTGCTGTCGCCACGTCCCACCTGTTGCAGGGTTTTTGTGCCACATGCTTAGCATGCATAGGGTTGGCAGGGCCCATGCCATCTCATTTCCAAGGCTCCTTTCCCTGCACTTTCCAGATCAGTAGATTCCCAGTGTGTCTGGTATTTGAAGATGCAGGGGAGAGTCTTCTGGGAGCTGGGAATCCCCCTGCCCCTTTCTCTGCGTGGTTGCAGCACTTCTATCTTCCCATCCCTTATCTGATGGTGAAATCCAGCCTGTCTGCTGCAGTGTGTGTGTGGGGAGGGTGTCTGTTTGCTCAGCTGCAGACTAGCACTCACCTTTAACCCTCCGTGTTTGTAGTGCTCTTTGCCAAACAGATGATGGTCTCTTTGAAGCCACATGTTCCTCAGTAGGTTCAGTGATGTCAAAGGCTGGGACAGCAAAGACAATGGAGTCCAGACTCCTTCTCTGCTGGGGAAATGCGAGAGCAAGGGGTGGGCACATTTGCAGAGCCTGTAACTCCCATCTAATATTGCAGTACTTGGGGAAGGGATGGGCAGGGTGGGAAGCTGACCCCTGAACCTTTCAGCTCTGGGGTGCTTGTACAATCTTGAATTGGCTGAAATGTGCGATCAGTGAATCAGTGTCCTGGGCTCCGCTTGGCCCAAAGAGCCACACTACACAGTAGTTTCCCCAAGTAAGCTGGAACATACTTGTGAGCTTGGGGCAATCTCAGTGGCACATGGCTGCACAGGGCAATCTGCTCTACATAGTCAGAAATGCCTGCCAGGACTTTTGTGCCCTTCCTTTGTTGACTGTGGATGTTCCAAGCCTGTAGCGTGGTTTTGCTTTTCCATCCCTTATCCCTAGCCAGCTTCCACTGGACATAACTGGCACTGACCCCCAACTACACTATTGTGGTTTTGGGATCACCAGCATGATAGCCATGTTCTCCAGGCCCTGATTCAATCATAAAACATGCTTCAAACCCTTAGCCACACACTCAGCTTGTTATGGGACTGGGACTTGATACCAGAGAGAATGCCAGGATCCAGGGGTTAGGTCCAGAGTTATGGGATGGGGGTCACAAGCCAGGAGTTAGGGATTCATAGGTAGGAAGAAGGGGTCTGATTTGGGCAAGGTTTCAGACTGGGGCACAGCTAGCCACAGAGGAGCTATGAACTGTTGAATACTTACGGAATACTGTGAGGACAGCCATGCCTACACAGGTAATTGGAGGCAGCTGAGTGGGGGGTGGTTCTTTCTGCTGTCCTAACATAGCCTGTTGCTCTGTTCCCTTTAACCTGCATTATGCCAGTGTGCTGGGCACACATTAACAGCATGTCACCACTGTCACAGCTGTTATATGTTCATCTTATTCCCAACCAGCCTTTCTGGGAGCAGCTGTCCCCATGCACCTCAGACCTGTACCCATGCTCCATGCTGCTGTGCCCCTAGATTCCCCAGCCTTTCTGATCCTCCAGGACTTTGGATGCTGTCCCACCCCAGGATGCCATGGAGGAAGTTGCAATCTGTCTGGGTCCCCTGGTTCTTGTGTACACAGGGCACTGATGTGCGAGACCATGACAATCTATCAGAATGTAACATGACTGCAGGTGCATTGGAGGGACTGATGAGGAATCCAACCCCAGATTCCCTTGCAGAGCTGGCTTGCAAGGCACCAACTTGTGTATACAGTGTGATCTATCAATTGCGCTGTGAAAGAGGATAAATTCCCACTTCTCACTTATACTGGTCCCTGGGGGATCTCAGTAGATCTGTGTGGCACCTGCATGCCAATCTTTTTCATGTGCAGCAGGAGGTAGCCATGGAGCCCTCAGAGACAGGCAAGCAAATATCTTTGAAATCAGCTAGATCACCCGATTTCTCTGTGTTTTCCACAGCCAGGGTGGGTCTTCATCTTCGTGTGCCAGTGAGAGCTCTGCCTTTGACAAGGCAGAATCCCCCGCTGCACTCTTGCACACTCTGGGTAAGCTGCCATCTTTAGAAATTCCAGGATGCTGGTGACCCTAGCTCATTGCCAAAGCTGTGCTCCTTTGCTGCGTGACTGAGGAGTAGGGGAGCTCTGGTTGCTACACTCCAGGGACTGCTCTCTCAAGTGGTGGCTCCAGTTAGAGTTTTGGTGGCAGCCTTGTTACCCTGCATCACCCATGATCCTGAATCCAGGAGATGCTCAGAATTGTCTCTTTGTGCATGGTTGTGGCTGCGGGGCTGCTGGGTAAAGTTCTGGTGCTGCTATTTGAGAACCCACTACCATCTGGCCTGGGACCCCAGAGCAGCTGTCTCTGCTTGGATCCTTGGTCTGGAAGAGCAGTTCTGTTCCAGGAACAGCTGCGATCGATGTAGGGAATGGCAGCCAGGTTGACACAGGTTCCACCTTTGTCTTACATGCTTGTGTTTCTGAGTGTTAGAGCCTGCATTCAGGTATGGTCGCCAGCTCTGCTGGCTTTTCTGGGGCTGCGTGCACAGATCCTCCATTGCTGTTGAGTGTAATGCAACACAGCCCTCTAAAATAGGTACCGCAGTACAGAAGCAGGGAAAGTTGGAAGCCTGCCCAGCATAGCATGGCAGTGGGACACCCCCCCCCCCCGGTGCACTGGGCTTGGTTCTTTTAGAAAGGTACTTCTAGATTCTGCTAGAGCACTGATCTGGTAGCTGTTATGGCTTGTCCCATGAGCCTGTGAACAATGCCGTTCTGGAACTCAGCAAAATGGCCCAGCATGATGTGCCCACCCTTCCTGGATGGAGTCCTCCTGCCCACAAGAGCCAGGATTCCAGTTAAAGAACTGGAGATGAGTCAGGGCAAGAAGCTAGGAACACCGAAGACATGGAATCCCATCATGCAGAAACAGCCAAGCCTAAGTATCCTCCTGTCTATTGTGGCCATTGATCTGTCTGCAGGTTACAGAGAGAGAGAGAGGCTCATTATCATCCATGCTGCCTGATACAGTAATGAGGAGAGGGATTCAGGGACCTGCAGACATGTGGCAGCTCATGACAGGGCTGGGTTGATGGGGCTTCCATCTCTTCTTGTCTTGGAGCAGTAGTATGTAAAAGCAGAATTACAGTAGTTCAGGCTTTTAGCACTTGGAGAGGTGGCTGGGGCTTAACTGTGGCTCTCCTTATGGTGCCTGGATGGCGACCCTGTCTTCAGGAGTAAGTGAGTACCGTATTTTCCAGTTCACATGATGCAATTGTTTTCCTCTGAGAGAGAAAGTCTGAACTGAAGGTGTGTCACATACACAGAAGCTATATAATTAAAAAAAGCCAAGATCACCATACCCAACCTTGACCAAAATTCTATCAGCTTTATGTTAAAAATCTTTTTTCCAACCAATTTGGAACTATGTGGGGGCTATGCATCTTTTACACAGGTGCAATTCATGCATTGGAAAATATGGTATGACTTGGGCAATCTGTCCATGGCCTAAGTCCCAGGGGATTTAGCCTTCTTTGTTTGAAAAGGGCCCCAGAGGAGGGTTAGAGCAACTTTTGCTTCACTGGGAGGGGCAGGGAAACCTGGACTCTTGAAGACTTGAGGCTGGAATGAGAGACATTGGCAGAACTGCATGTGGGACCTAGGAGCAGTAAGAGGTCTGTGTGTGTGTACAGGCTTTAGTGTGACTGGTTCCAGCCCGTCAGACGAGAGCATCAGCCTAGCTGTGTGGAGGCTGAGGATTGGAATAGTGTTAGGAGAACTGCAGAAAGAAAGACTTGAGGGTACCTGCTTGTCCTTTATATAACCCTAGTGGTGTCATCAAACCCTGCTTCACCTGGAGAGGGACCTGGTAATGCATAAAACTCCCTATATAAGTTTATGCAATATAGAAACCAGGAGAAAATACCACTAGGGCACCTACAGCATGAGGGCAAAGCAGCTAGACTCTTCTTTGGTCTATACCGTCTGGAGGTATCGAATGAAAGGCACAGCTATGACACATCTATCATGCGTGTGTCTCATATCACAGAAATATGATCCAGGGCCTGGCTTCCAAAGCTTTTCAGCCCTTACAGAACCCAAACAACCCACGCAAGAGGCCTTCTGCCTGTAGTTGCTTCTGCTCATGAGTGACTGGGCATCCTGAATCTGGGGGAGCACCTGCAGAAGCTGCTGATGGTGGCAGCCCTGTCGTGGGGGGCACCTGTCGTGGGGGGCACCAGTCCTGCTGAGAGCATCAGTGTTGGCTGTCAGGAGGGGCACCAGAGTCATGTGCACCCCCGTGTACCCCCTACCAGTCACTTATGCTTCTGCTGCATGGGGTAGATTTGTGTAGGCTGTTCACTGAGGCATGCGTCAGTAGTAAGATAGCATCACGTGGTATTGTACCCTTAGATAACATCACGTAGTGTTGTACCCTTGGATAGAGATTCAGGAGCACCGAGTAAGTAAACATTAGTTTTGAAGTCCTTCTAAGCCCCAGTCCCAAGTGGGGGGTTGTAACTTTTGGTCAGTTTATTAACACTTTATATACAACTGGGACATAGGTGGTCCCCAGGCTATGCCAGGAATTGGCAAGGCAGTCTAGAGCAGAGGGGTTAACAGACAGAAACTGGGAACAAGGATGAAGCTAGGAATTTCAGGCAGCAGAACCCAGGGAACAGGAAACCAGGAACAACAAGCAGACCTAGGACAATAGGACCAGAGTCAGGGTTGTACCAGAAGCCAGGTAGCTGAGGTCAAAGCCAGGTATACATGCAGTTGCCAGGGTGTCAAGATAAGGTCATGGTCAAGGCAGTGGTTGATTAAGACCGGCAAGTCAAACACCTAACAATGGTTTAGTGGTTCAGGCTTTTCAAGAAGTGGAAGGGTTTTTTAGCCCTCCCCATCAGGGGCTTGTGGCTCTTACTGTTCCTCCTAGGTCACCTGGTCCCCCATTGGGAACCTCATGGGAAGTCCAAGGCTTAGGTGGTCTGACATTCAGTCTGGTGCTGTGGCTTATTAACATATGAGCGTGGAAGATCCAGGTCCAAGTCCCAGAGGTTTGAATACTTTAGGGGACTAAGCACTGAACAGCTGCTTTGAAAATGCCCTGACAAGCCAGGAGAATTCCATCTGTGCTCATGTTTGCTTCCTTCTGACACATAAGAAGGCCTGAAATGATGGATGGCAGAACTGAGTCCTTATCCCCCAGTGATGATAAAGTGTTTACAAACTAGCCAGGAGGATTAGCAACTGTGGTGCAGCAGCTTCTATTTCAAAGCATGCTTTTCTGGTCAGGCATGTGGGACCATTGGTGAACTCCTGCTGATCACTGGAGAAGTGGTGCCTGTTGAAGGATAAGGTGCAGCAAACACCTGATCTGCTAGTCCTTAATTCAGCAACCCACTGTTCCTTAAGCAGCCTCTGAGCCATTCAGATACGAACAATCCAGGTTCTACCACAGTCATTTTGTCCCCACTGTTGCCTGCTGATTGCCTCAGAATTTCAGGTGTCTCCTTTCCTGGAGGACTCAGTAGATGGCTGGAAAACAAGTTGGCTTGTGAGCTCCCACTTACCAAAAGAATGAAAGCTGAGTCATTGAGATGGGGAAGAGATTTTCATTCAATCTGTCTGAAAAACTCTCTGTGGTTTTGTTGTTTTTATTTTTGTGCACATCTGTTTTATTCAAATGCCTGGGAAACAGTTGTGAGAGAGGACCTTTGGTTAAATAGTCATAAAGTTTTTAGCACCGAGTACGGCATTGTGGTGGGGACTCCGCTGTTTTGACAGCCCTGCTTGAGAACTCCTGAGATGAGGCCTGGTTTTCAAAAAGTGCTAATTGTCCACCATCTAAAAACCAGGCCTCTAGAAATCATCTTAAGTTGAAGTATTCAGAGTGACCAGCAGTTCCTGAAACTCTTGCCTTGTCTCCTGGGGATGAAAATCCACAACTAGGCCCACCAGCGGAGGAGACAGCTGGGGTGAGTACTTAGGAGTGCCTGGCTCCCAGTACTGTGTTGATATTGCTAGGTCATGCTTCTTGCTTAGTATCAACATGGTGAACTCCAAAAGAAAACAGTCTGGTAAGAAAAGGAAGGGAAAAAAAAGATTTGCTATTTCTGAGATTTCTAGGGAGCATCAAAGAAGAGAGTCTTTCAAGCTTTTTTTGGTCCATCAGAAACAAACAAAAAAAGCACAGTGTCTTTTTCCCCCCATCCCCAGTCTAGGTCAAAGGCAGTGATGGACACTGAAAATGTCATCACTAGTATCCAGATAGCTGAGTATTAAAGATGAGAGCTCTAGGATGAATACGCAGGCCCAAGAAGGAGTCATTTACAGATCCAATTATTATTGATTAAAATGAATGAATGCAAGTAACCTAGTCTACAGCACTTGTCTCCAAAGCACTTTGCAAACACTACAGCAGAGTCTCTGCTAGTGTCACTGCCTGGAGCTCCAGTAATTTCTACCAGCATAATTTGGCCCATGGAAGTAATTCTCCCTCTCCTTTTTATTTCTCCCCCATGACCGTACTAGTGGGAAAATGGAGTTGGAGACCCAGGGAAGTGACTCTTCCAAGACCTCGGAAACAGTCATCGTCAGAGCTGGAATTACTCAGAAGCTCCTGGCTTCATGTCAGATGCTGGGGCACACAGCTCACTCTATCAGGTCATGGCATATTATAAAAGAAAACAGCCCTTTATGGGGAAAGTCTCCCCCTAGACTGAGAGGAGGAAGTGCAGGGAATTTAAGGGGCCAACCACTTCTGCACAGCCAGTGCCTATATTTCTGTACCTACTCCCTCATAGTTACAGTGTGATGATGGCAGTGAGTCCTTAGCACAGAAAGTTTTGGGATCGCTCTATAGGAAATGCTTGTCATCCTTCCTTCCCCTGCAGGCATTGTCTACAGCCATGTGGTGATGGCATGACTACATGCCTATCAGTCATGGTGGCACTTCGGAGGTTCTGTGCATATAGCATGGGGCCTCAAGGGCCATATAGTCCAACCCCCTGCATGGAGGTAGGTTTTCTGTACCTAAACCACCCAGAGAACTGCATATCCATCTTCTTCTTGAAAACTTCCAGGGAAGGAAATTCTACAGCTTCATGAGGCAGCTTGTTCCAATGACTAGCCACTGATATTTAGGAAGTTTTTCCTGAGATTTGACTGAATCTTCTTTCTTTCTCATTAAGCCCACTGCTTCTTGTCCTACCCTCAGAGACCAGGGACAAAACTTGTTTGCCACCCTTTTATGGCAACTTTTTAAATATTCGGCAGCTGTTACAAGACCACCCAAATATGACTTTCTCTTTAGACTAAATGTTCTCTGTATCTTCAGACTTTTCTGAAAAGGTGCAGCAAACACCTGATCTGCACCTATTCAAGCCACTTATCCTGTGGCTTGTTTTCCAAAGCCAAGATTATCTTCATTTCTCTCCTTTAGAACATCTCCAACATTGTCCAAATCCTCCTTAAAATGTGGTGCTCAAATCAGGGCTAGTCCAAGGGTAATTGGCACCCTAGGCAAACTGTATACCTCGATACCCCCACTTCCTCCAATATAGAGGAAAATCAGAAGTCTAGAATGAACTTTTACCTCTGAGATCTTTTCAGAGGTCTTTCTCCCCTTACTGAACCAAAGGTCTTAGACCAAGGTGGATCTATAGCTGCACTGGCGATGTGTTGATGATGTGCACATGCATCCCCTGAGCGTGGTGGTGCACCCCCTATGAAAAGGTGCTGCTGACACTTGGCAGCGCCAATGGGCAGTCGCCACTCACCACCCCCTCCCCCTTGCTGCTGACACCGCTGCTGACGACTGAGGGTGGTCAGTGATCACCGCTGGCTGATGCTGCCAGCAACGTATGCGGGTGGTCACTGACCCCTAGTCACCCCCTCCTCCCCTTCCCCCCACTTGCCGCCGCCTTACTCCCACCACCACCACACCAGTGCCGCTGTGCCCCCAGCCGCCAGGGACACACATCATTAATGTGTAGCTGGCCAGGGCTGTTATTTAGAATGATATTCCTGTTGTTTTGTTCTGCATATAATTTTGCCCCCCCCCCCCATTTTGCTACTCTAGGCAATTTCCTAGTTCACCTAAGGGATGAACCAGCCCTGCCAAAACTGGTTACAGTACCCCAGCTGAAGCCTAACCAGTGCTGAGAAAAGTGGTGCTAGTATTTCACCTACCTTGACATGAAGCTTCTGTTAACACAACCTAAGTTGGCTTTACTATTTTTGCAACAACAGTGTTCAGAGAACATTGTCTCTGGAATCCTGACTGGGAATTGGGAAGGAAGGCACTGTGGTCCCCTATGCTCCTTGCAATCCTGTGTCATTTGCTGGCAGCCACACCTGGTTGTGCCCTACACTGCCTATACATCACTGGCAGCCACTGCTGTGCTCATCCAGCTGTTATTTCCCACACCTGGGCAGGCCCTGTCTGCATCTCTTTCTCCTTGCGGTGTCCCTCGCATGTGGCAGAACATTCTTACAACTCTCCATTGTGGTGTCTGGAGACTGGGGCTGGGAGGATGGTTCGTGTGGTGGTGAATTTTAAGGGTGGCAGAGTCTTCAGACATGCACGTATTCCAGCTCTCACTCCAGTGTGTCTTTACCAGAAGTGACAATTTTTGCCTGATCTGGCCACAGAAAGCAGGTTATAGCTGTAACAAAACACAAGCGCATGCCTGCAAACAGCTTAAAAAAATGAGCAATTGGATGAAAATCTGACCCCTCATTGCAGGAGGTATCAGGTAAAGAGAAAAATGTAGAGCCTTCTGTAACTTGTATCTGCAGAGCTCTCAGCCTTTCCTGTTTTCAGACTGGGAGGAGGGAAAGGAAGCAGAGGGGAGTTCAGTCTGGGGTTTTTTCAGACCCTCCTAGAGGGTGGGGTAGGTGGATTGGAGCCCTCGTGAGGTGGGGAGATGGGCAATGCTCCCATTCACCCATCCTGCACTGGCTGGGGAGCCCCAAGAAGAGCTCCCTCCATTGCTTTTCCCCGTCCCATTCTAAAAACCTCATGCAGTGGTGGAGATGGCTGCAGGCTCGAGGGAACCTAGCTTCCCCTCCCCCTGGAACCAACAGTGAACTTCTGTTTGCTCTGGGGTAACAACGCTTTGCACAACAGGTTCTAAGTTACAGCTGGGAGCTGCCCTGCTGTCTGTACCCATTATGACTTTAGTGGTATGAATTTTAGGGACTGGTGGGAGTGTATGGAGGGGGGCACGCTTGTCCATTACGATTCTGGTTCTGTGTTGTGTGGTCATTTCAGGAACTGGCAGGTGTGATGTCACTGGAGGATGATGTTGTTCCTATGAATTACAAAGAAAGGGCAGGGGCTGGGGCAAAAGAGGCACTGTCTCTTTGAGGGAACAGTAGGACTGGAGGTGCTGTCACTTCCTGTGATCCCAAGGGTGGGGGCAGAGACTGTCCTGTGCCTGGCTGGTGAGTTAGTGGTGCCTTGCGTGTGAAACACTTGGGTCCTGTGTCCCCATCCAGGGCATTCTCCATCCAGGCCTTAGTCTGCAGAGGAGGAGGGGTGGTCCTGCTTATCATGTCTGGGTTCCCCTGTCAGAGACTCTCTGTCTTCTTACTGAGGGCAGGATGACCTTGCTCCAGTGACTTAATCCCAGCCTGTTTTGGAAGGGCGCTGTGCTTTTTTCTTGGGTTACCCTAGTTGCTTGACAGTTGGCCTGGATCAGCTGGCTTCTGATAGTTCACTGCCTAATGGTCTCTTGCCTGTGGGCCAGTGAAAATCAAAGGACAATCAGATGGAAATGATGGCTTGTGGAGTACAGATGCGCACAAAGCACTGATCTCAACTCACATGTGAAAGGCATGGACAGAAAGAGCCAAACCTGGAAGTCCGCCATCTTTCCCTTCTCATCAGTTTTGGGGCAGAGTTCATCTCTAACCACGGACTGGCTTGGCAATGGCTTTACTTGGAATGCCTGCCCTTAAGGATGCCAGAGTCAAGCTGATTCAGGGTTTATGGTGCCATCTGGAAGCTGCTTTGCTGACCATCAGCCAACCTTATGTCCAGCTTTGGCCATGGCAGGTTCTTCAGTGCCCTGCACCTGGACTGGACTCTGTGTTCTGCCTTGGGAGGAAATGTTTATCCAGAATCCCTTCCTGTTGTTCATGGCAGTGTAGTCTGGGCTATTTTCAGTGGAGACTTCTGGGTAGGAAAACTTGTGCTGAGGCAGGCAGGTGAAGCAGTGGAGAGTTTGCTAATTGCTTCGGAATAAACGAGCTGCATATTCCTAACGTATGATGGAAGGTTCGGTCGAATCCCCTGAGATCCAGGGCTTCTGTGTCTACTGCACATGGGGTCTAGGAGTGGCCCTGAGGATAAGAACAACCAGGGCAGGATTCCTGTGTCCTCCCGTAGTCTAAGAACCAGACCTGGATTTCTGTGCAACTGGAATGGGAATTGAGCACACCCTCTCCCCGTTCCCAAAGAAGAGCCAGCACTGGATTTTGTGTTGCCTGAATGGGATCTGGGTAAAGCCCCAAGGAGAAAAATTGACACTGGGCTTCTGTACTGTCTGGCATGGACTCTGAGCACATGCCTGATTTTACATCCTCTTATTACAGTCTACTATATTTAGGCGGTGAAGGGGTATAATCCATCTCTGTAGACAGAGTTGAGAAGCTATTGATTTCTGGACTCAGCCGCCACTGCTAAGTAAACCTCTATTAATTACATGTGTATCCCACTGGCTGCTTGAATAAGACACACTTCCTTTGCCTTTCCCACACAATGGAGATCCTCAGCCATTGGAGACTACTCACAAGAACTGACATGGGAGCCCTCACATTACAGGGGAGCCCATGGTCCCATGGGCAGCTGCCCCAGGAAATACAGAGAGGGGGGGACTCATTTGTAGTGATTGTGGCAGTCTGCACTTCGAACCTGTGTTTGACTGTCCTTCTTGTCAGCCGTCTGCCTTTATTACTGCACCCTTGGGCAGTCCCTCCAGACACCACCAGATGCTGGAAGTAACAGTGGGACCAACTCCAGCAGTCAGGCACTGACTCAGACGGGGAATGGAAAATCTGGGCATACCTGGGATGGCAGAAAATTATGCTTGATGGTAAGAGGGTTACCTCCCAGCACTGGCCACGTTTGCTGATGGGACACGCAGAGGGAGGCTTAGATCCTTGCTCAGCCTGTTTGGTACTTACCCAGGGCTAGCCGGCTGCCAGGGGTATGTAGGACACTACACATCTCTTATTTTTAATCAAAAGAGGTTGAGCTGGCTGGGATGAGGAGGGATCTCAATGGGCAGAAGGAAGCCAGGATCCTGCTCTGCTGAGGAGACAGTGAGCAGAGGAGTGGATAGAATTGGTCTGATGAGAAAACAGGAACAGAGAGTGAGTCAGTGAAATCCAGGGACAGGAAGAGAGATCAGTGAGAGACATGGTACTGAAAGGCAGATACAATAGAAAGTCCACCCTCAGGCACCTGCTAGTGAGCTGTGTAGCTTTTTGTTAGACCTCCAATACAGAATATGGGACTCCCGCTAAGGGCAAAAATCAAGAAGTTGGGTTTGTTTCTAACTTGAAGACAAACCCTCAGACTGGGCTGGCTTCACTTATCCCTCAGTAATCCTTGATTTAGCTGTTGCTCTGCTCACCCCAGGTCATCCCAGCAGGTTTCCCAGGGTCTGTTCGCACTCACTGGCATGCAGCACGTGGTGACTAGCCTGGGAGCCTGCGCATGCAGTTCCTGTTCTGAGATCCTCTTGCTGTCAGTTGGGAGACACGCAGTTGGGTGGTTGGTGGAAGTCACTTGATGACTCATACTTTTGTTTTTCATAATAAGCTCTGTCCTTTCAGAAGAAATCATGAAATGGATTGCCTGGAAAGGTTGCACAGGCGTGTGTACAGTGGTGTACAGCAGGGGTTTTCAGCCGGGATTATGTGTACCCCTGGGGGTACTTGGGATGGCCTCGGGGGTACTTGGCAGTGGGTGCCGCTGGCAGCACTTCCGCTGCTGCTGCACCACCGGCACTTCCACTGCCGCCAGCACTTGCTGGTCGGCCGTGGGGAACGCTCCCCCCACTTCCAGCTTGTCGACTGGCAGCGGGGGGGACTCCTTCCTTTTAGACCAGTTGCCAGGGATAAACTGAGCCAAAAAGGTTGAAAACCCCTTGTGTATAGTATTATTAAAGCCAAAGAGAGAATGCCTTCCAGCCCAGGCATGTTACAGTTCTTTGCTTTCTTAGGAACTTGCTTGATCATTGCTATTATGGTTAGATTTTCCTGTTGTTGGACACCTTGTTCAGCATCTTTAAGCCAAACTGGACTATGCCAGATTTTTTTCCAGAACGTGATGATCTATTCTAGGTTTGCAATATATGACTGTCCTAGAGATTCCTTGAATGATCTCCTTTGGTGGGTGGTGAAGGATATTTTTTGTCTGTGCTTAATTCTACAATGTTCATTATTAAATTTTTTTGAGATTGTGATGTCTTGTCTTAGTTCTTCCAGGACTAGTTGATGTTATTTAGCTCCTACTTGTTTCTTGAGTATATCATCCTTGGTTTTGATATTGTTACCTTTGGAACCAACCTTGAGTTGACCTAGGCTCTCTTAAGAGTTATCTCAAGCTTCTTCCTCAGTAGAGGTTGCTTGCTGATCTTTCTTAGGGGGTGGCTGGAAATGAAGAGCTATGTCTTTAAGCTTTATTATTTCTCAGACTATTTGAGCAGATGTTATTGTTAGGGTAATTACTATGTCTCAGCAATGGCATGACTCTGAATTCAGAACAGAACTTGGTTGATTTTGGTTACTGCGGACAGAATTCTGTTTCATTTTACATACCCAAAAGGCATTTACACAGTGGCATAACCATCATTTTTGGCACTTAACATAGTTTGTGGTTCTATTCCACACACAGTGGGGAGGTGTAAGCTCCAAGAGGACTGGAGAGCAGGCTGGAAAGTCAAATGGACATAAATTCAAACCCACTTTAGGTGAAGGTGCCCTAGGATCTGGGTTTTCTCTTTCCTGGGTAAGCAACCTAACCACTGAACTACTGGTTTAATATAGGAAAGGGCCCTCTTCCTCTTCAACCCTGTCCCCCATGTTTTTTTGCTGGCTAAAATGTCATGATGTCATGTCTTATTTTCACTCAAAGTATGTGTGTATGGAGTCATATACCTTCCCAGTCAGTGCACAGCCTGACGCTCACATTCAATAAGGTTACATGTCTATACTGCACGTGGAGTAGGATCATAAACCGTGAATCAGTGCTCCAAAATGTTGGTTGCACAGCTGGGTAACTGCCATTAGGCTGCATCAAACAGGATCCTGTTTTAGCAGGATGTACAGTAAAGTTTTTGATGGTGGAATCTCGGCGTTGCTGTTGTTGTTCAATGCTTCTCTGATCTTTTGGAAAATGTCTTGCCATACTGAAAAGCCCTTGCCTGCCTCAAGGATATCAGTGGAAGTGCTACTTTTAGGCTAGAGAATAATAACCTCCATATCTGGTTTTTCTGCTCTTTGGAAGGACAGTCTGAGATGCAATCTTTTTGTCGACACTGTCAATAAGAGGCAGAATGTGTGGTTGGTATGTTCTTGTCCAGGTGCTTCAGTTTTAATTTCTTCAGTATCCTACCAGACAAACCAATTCAACCTTCAATTGACAATCTTTGGTTGACAGTCTGTTTACACTTATAGCTGCAAGTGGGTATCAGTCCAGCCATGTGGAATAGTCATGCACCTCTTTCTTTTGCTCTAGAGTTGAAATAGCAGAGAGGATCAGCCTTGTTTTTAATGTGGTGCATCAAGAGTGTCTGAATGGTGCTTTCTGCTCTAGTACTTAAAGAAGAGGTTCTATTTTCCATCTGACTAGTTGCACCTGACTAGACACAATGCTATGCTGCTTGCCCACAGCTTGTTCAGGATCCTACAGCTTATATACCACATGTGGCTCAGGAACACCAACCGCATGAGCTGAACTTTTTTATCTAGCTGGCCTCCAAATTGGGTGGATTTTCTTTCTCTCACTATTTCCATGGGTTTCCTGGTAACTTAGGTGGGCAGAGTCATCACTCCCTGAAAGGGACAGCCCTTCTGTGTTATTACTACAATTCTATATAATGTATTCATAGAAAAGAATAGAATCATAGAAAAATTAGGGTTGGAAGGGACCTCAGGAGGTCATCTAGTCCAACCCCTTGCTCAAAGCAGGATTATCCCCATGTAGATCATCCCAGCCAAGGCTTTGTCCTCCATATAGTTTAGGTCACTTTGAATCCTAGCCCTACCCTCCACCATATCTACTACTCCCCCACCAGCTTGGTGTCATCTGCAAACTTGTTGAGGGTGCTCTCTGTCCCATCTTCTATCTTCCACGTCGTTGATGAAGATGTTGAACAAAACTTGCCCCACGACTGACCCCTGGGGCACTCTGCTTGATGCTAACTGCTAACTAGACATTGACCTACTGATTACTACCCTCTGAGCCCGATGCTTCAGCCAGTTTTCTATCTACCTTACAGTCCATTCATCCAACCCATGCTTCCTTAACTTGCCTGTGAGAATGTTGTGGGAGACTGTATCAAAAGCCTTGCTAAAATCAAGGTACACCACATCCACTTGTCTCCCTGCCTGCATAGAGCCAGGCAGTCATCTCATCATAGAAGGCAATCAGGTTGGTCAGGTATGACTTACCCTTGGTGAATCCATGATGACTGTTCCTGATCACCTTCTCTTCCAAGAAATGGATTCCTTGAGGGTCCCTGCTTCTGAGGGACTGAAGTAAGGCTGATTGGTCTGTAGTTTCCTGGTTTCTCCTTGTTCCCTTTCTTAAAAATGGGCACTATGTTTCCCCTTTTCCAGTCATCCTTTCCGGATCACCATGAGTTTTCAAAGATGATGGCTCTGCAGTCGCGTCAGCCAACTCCCTCAGCACCCTCAGATGCATTTTGTCCAGCTCCATGGACTTGTATAATAAGTGCAGCTTTTGTAACTAGTCCCTAACCTGTTCTTTTACTACTGTTGGCTGCTCACCTCCTCCCCAAACTGTGCTGCCAGATGCAGTAGTCTGAGAGCTGACCTTGCCTATGAAGACTGAGGTGAAAAAGGCATTGAGCATGTCAGCCTTTTCTGCTTTCTCTGTCACAAGGTTGCCTCCCCTATTCACTAAGGGACCCACACTTTCCCTGACTCTCTTCTTGCTGGCAACGTATTTGTAGAAACCCTTCTTGTTACCCTTCACATCCTTTGCTAGCTGCAACTCCAGTTGCACTTTGGCCTTCCTGACTTCATCCCTGCAAGCCCAAGCAATACTCTTATTTATACTCCTCCCTAGAAATTTGTCCAAGTTTCTACTTCACTAAATGATAACAGTGATGGGCCTGATTTTCAGACGGTCTGAATGCCTGGAGGTCCAATTAGCTTTGGTGGAGTCAGTAGCTGCTCAGGACTTTGGTAGAGCAGGCTTCATTGACTTTGCATTTTGGAAAAGTTGTACAGAAGTAGATGACCCCTGTGCTGGGCTATAACACCCTGAAATGGCTCCTCACATGTTCCATTAATGTTTGCGTCTCTCAGTGATGGTAGCAGCTTGGAGCTTCCACTCAGTTTGTTTTATAGTCCTAAATGGGGAAGGGAGAAAGACAGCTGAGATTTGGGAAAAATTGATTCAGTACTTTAGTCATGAATTTGTATCCTGTGTTTCTATAAGCAGGTAGAAGTCACAGCAGATGTGCACCTTATAGACTAACCAAAGTGTGTATGTGTTTGTGTATGCATGCACACGTGCGTGCGCGCACACACACACACATACACAAGCTTTCATGAGCTGAAGCTCACTTCATCAGATGCTGTGCTTGACTTCAGACTAGTGCAGCTAACTAACTACATCTTTTATCTTTAGGCAGCCATGTTACAACTGACTGTTGGCTCTTTCTCTGCAATATTGAAGCCCAGTATATGTTATGGGTGCCTTTGCTAACGATGCTTTGAGTTAAGATCTGGGAATATTTAACATGTCGGCAGCATGTCAGTTGCAGCTGACATGTGCGTGAGAATGGTTTTACCTGCAAGTGCAGATAAAGAAATTATACTTAGCTTTAGAAATCAAGCTTAATGACTGGGCTCATGGATTTCCAGGCAGGCCAGTGACATACACAGTCTATATCACTGTTATTTCCAAATAGGGCAGGCTGTTGTCTTGGTACTGTTGGGCTGTCAGGCACTGAGCTGTGCTATAGCAGGGGCTTGCAGTCATACCTCAGTGCTGGAGATTCTGGGATCCTGGTTTTCAGTGTAATACAGTGACTATAATGGACCATCACTATTACTTTCATGTGCTATTCAGCGGGGAGCAGGAATGCTGCTGTCTGCATCACCACCTGCAGAATTCCAGCGACAAGCTCCTTAGTCCCTGGTTAAGAGCACTGCAACAGAGACTGTCACAGCAGTGCAGACTTCCCCATGCATGGGATGATGTGAGCTGTGCACTGAGAGCCTTCCACCACCTGCGGCCTTCTCCGTGCCAGTGAACAGAATTGCTGCCTTGGCAGATACTCTGGTGCATGATTCAATTCCCTTTCCCTTGCTGTGCTGCTGCTGCTGCTGCTCTGAAGAAAGATGATTAATAATCATCATTATAGTAATTAATAGGGCTGGGCAAATAGTGTAACAAAGTCTTGAGGAACAGTCCCTTTGAATGCTGAGTGAGGCATCACTGGGAGGGCTGACGTGTGACCCATGTAGTTAGCTCCCCGTGTGTGGGGGGGGGACAGCAGCCCAAATAAACTGCAAGTATATTACAGGCCAATCTTTGCCAGTTTATTTGGGCTGCTCTTCTCTCATGGGCAGGGGCTGGAGAGGGTGAGGGACAGGTTGGGGGTCAGGGGAGGGCTGCAGGAATGGGTAGGCAAAGCAGAGAACTAAGGACCTGGATGGGGAAAAGAGAGGGATGTGAGAAGGACAGAATTGATGGAAAAAGAGAATGAGTGCCTTGGGGAGACGGACTGATGGCGTCCTGGGTGGGTTCCTGGAGCTTATACAACTGAGAGGTGTTTTGGGCTTCTGCGGGGAACACCGCTAGGGTAGCGTACCCTGACCTGTAGCACCCTAAGGCACAGGCCAGCACAGCAGGCTCATACCTCCTCTCTCCCAGCTTTAACCCAGATAGAAAATTGTCCATCGCAATCCTGACAGAAAATGACTTTTTGGTTGTAACTGAATTTTCTATGGGAAATGTCTTTTTTTTAATTTCCTGATTTAATTCAAAACCTGGAAGAATTTCAGGGGAAGTTTTTTATTTAAAAAAAAGTTTTTTTAATTGTTTTCCTTAAGGGTCATTTTCTGCCCAGCTCTGAAGGGCTGAACAAAGCCAAGTCAAATGAGAATGTAGCATTACTCCATCCCCCCTTTCGTGGTCCCTAATGCATCCTGCCTTACAGCAGTGGACTCTGACTGTAAGCTCCCTGGGGCAGAAATAGTCTTCAATCTTGTATAGCACCAGGCATGTAGCCAGTGCTTAATAAGTGAAAGAGAATAATCAAAGCCCTCCGTTATGTAATAACAACATCTGCGTGCAATTGCAACCCTGGTTTCCAAACCAGGCTGAAAAAGATTCAAAGGAGAAAATACAATATTTCTCCTTTTGTTTTCTAAGCCATGCGCTAAGGGGCTCTGCTGTTCCAGGGTGGGTTAATAGGGTACAGGTAATAATCTGGAAAACAATTTCCTAGCTTGCCTTTTAACTTGGGCTCAAAAAGGATCTAATCTTTCTAGCGGAAGGACCACTCTAGATGGCATCATGAGGGGCAGGGCAGTGCCTGGGACTCGCAAACCTTGTTCTGCCACTGCCCTGCTTCATGACCTTGGGCAAGTCCCCTCACCTGTGCGCCGTGTTTCCCATTCTACCTTTTGCCAGTATATACAGCAAGCTCTTTAGGGCAGAGACTGTCTCTCCCTGTGTGTCTGTGCAGAGCCCAGTAAAGTGGGGTCTCTAGGTACTATTCTAATGTAAATAATCGTTATTATTAAGTGGTTTGTCGTCTCATCAGTCAGCATTTTGTTCCATTTGGGTTTTCATACTGTGCTCTTGGAGCTTCCCCTCTATTGACGTTGATGGAAAACTCCCTCTCGTCTCTAAGATGAATTCACTTTCTCTGGCTTTCCCCACCTTAGTTTCATTTATGTTTTTTCCAGACACAAAGAGCAGCCAGAGACTTTCAGTCTGAGTGGCTTTTATTTTAGATTGGCCTCAAGATTAAAATAAAGTCTCCACAAGAGAGAGAGAAATGAGAGAGAGTGCAAGAGAGTGTGCAGTGCATGTCTTATCCATAACAGGCTGTGGCAGCCCAGAGAACAAAATGACTACTTTCTCTGCAGCTGGGACAACTTCTTAGAAATACAGAGGTGCGGCCCACCCTATAATGACACGCACTGCAGAGTGTGCTGCAGTCTGCTATACAGAGGGCTGGGTTACGCCTGAGTTCGTGATATGTAGTATGATCTATTTGAGGCTTGGCCCTGCCAATTCAGTGCTGGCTAGACTGATGCCTATTTTGCCCTGCCTGCTCCTTGGGACCCGCCTCTAGTCCACAATGCCTTAAAACAAGTTGATGCCCTGTTGGCAGAGGCATGTTGAGTGCAGTAGGTCCAGAGGGGTCTGCACCCATCTCATGATACTTAGGCTGCTGCTAAATCAGACCCGGCCAGCAGAAGGGAGGAGTCCCAGAGAACGTCTCATCAGTGGTGCTGGGGAATGACCCTTAGAGCAGAAACAAACCTGCGCTGGGATGAGTAGAAGGGCAGTGTTCTCCTGAGACTACCAGACATGGACAGACTCTAATGGCCTATTGTCACGGCATAGGGTCTCCCTAAATCTTGATCTGGATTCTGCAGTGCAGCCAGTTGTGCAATGGGCCACTGGCTTCTCTCCATCACCAGAGATGTACTGAAGGAACAAGTAGATGATTGCAATGCAGTAACATGTAGCTGTTTCAAACATCAATCCCCAGCCCAGGATGACTAGTGGGGTGTTTGTTTGGTTGGCATAGATGGATAAATATCTGGCAACCAATCACTGTAGCTGTTCTGGAAAATGGCCCCAGCCCCTTGCCTTAGGAAGTCACTGTTGCTTAGGTTGACACTGCCTTTGCCAGTCAGGATCGTTCTTGGAGGTGTTGCTGCCAAGAGGCCTCCTGGAAAATGGTGTCTAAGCACCCAGCATCATTCTGTGGTGCCAGAAGAGGTTGAGCTTCTGCACTGCAGCCATAACCTATAAAGTTGAGCTAGACCCCTCATACTGGAGTCCCAGGAGCTGCAGCACCTTCTGCAGGATGCTGGTCTGTGGCTGGGGCATGTCTGGAGGGCTTGAGTCCCAGGGATGGCATGATACCTGGGGCTTTCTGAGTCAGAACTGAGCCATGACCCATCCCTGTCAATCCATTAGCAAATGCCTACCAGGCAGGAACGGACTGCTGACCAGGGCTCCGTGATCCCTGTCCCAAAGAACTTACAATATGAAATAACATCCCCTAGAGCCACTAACACAATGGTGCCCTTGTCAGCAGAGAAAGACCAAATGCTCTATAAAAGTCTGAAATCCTTTTTGCCCCAGGGGGCAGGATATCCAAGGCAGGAGGGACTATGGGGGAAGCTGTTGGGAGGAGAAGCAGAATGGCTTCCTCTGGGACTGGGATTTTGACACCATCTGCCAGTGTTGAATTCCCATTAGAGCAAACAGGTGCAATGAGGGAGATGGTGACTAACCCACTACAGGCCTTGTGGCAGCTAAGTCCATGGGTGCCGCAGCAGTGAGGGGAGATGTGCATGCATTTGGTTTCTTCTTATAAATATATGAAAGCAATTACAGTGAGAGGCAAGTCATAATAAACTGGCATCATTTTCATTACTGCAGCAAGAGCAGGTTGCATCCACTGGGATTCTAGCAGACTGGCCTTTCTGTAACCTTTCTACTTCAGCTGACTTGTCATTTAGTGGTAGGGAGAACAAGTGGATGCATCATTCAAGCAATGTATCTGTTGTTCTGGTTGGGTGGGAAAAAGGGGCAGAAGAATTTAGGGCAGAGGAAAGAGAGGGTTGAATGTGGACTGCAGGGTAGGAGGAAGGAGAGATGGAAAGAGTGGAGGATGGAGAAGATGGTGGGGAGGAAGAGGAGAGAGTGAGTGAGAAAGCAGAGGAAGATGAGAGAGTTTCAACCCATGCCACATGCAGTGTCTGTACAGTTGAAGAATTGAAGATTGCTCCTCAGTCAGTAAAGAGGAGAGGGAAATTGTTCTCTTCCTTCACTGAGCTGATGGACAGAGGGCTTGCAGTGTGAAGGGGCATAGATGGAGGGAGCAACTAACCACACTGAATAGAAGGGGGAGTGAGCTGTCTGGCAGAATGAGGACATAGATGGGGGAGGTGGGAGCTGCAGGCTGTCAGAAACTGCAGACTAAAGTTAGGCCACAGAACCCATTGGAAGCAGAATCCGAGCGGTAGATGCCCAGCCACCCCAGCTGGCCGCCTTGTTGGCAGCTTAGCACTTGTGAGAATCAGACAGGTGCTTCACCATGGCTGTCAGTCTAGCTGCAGGCCCCCATTCTTGTATTTTGTGGCTGGAGTGATGAACCAGAGGACATCACAGGATCAGCCTGGGAACTGGCACGAAGTTGTGGAGACAGATCTCTCCTTGGGACAAGTGACCATATGGCTGTTCTGCACCCTGGCAGTAGTGGTACACTGGGCAGTGGCAATGGCCAAGTCACTGTGGCGAGTGGCAGCACTGGGCTGACAGTGGTGGTGGCTGCTAGTTTGGCACCTTCCCAAGCCTGCCACTTGCTCCACCCTACTTATGCTACTGCCATACAGGCATGGACAGACTGCAACAAGCAAAAAGACAGCCCAGTGTGACGCACCATCCTGATGACAGATATGAGAGGAATCTAAAAGCTCTGGTCTTGTTTAGCCTGGAGACACCAAGGAGGAGAAGGACAGGACTGCTCTCCATCAGTACAGCAGAGAGGGAAGAACTGTTTGAGCTAAGTGGCAGTGCTGTCCCAAGAACAAGTGGGTCTGAATCATCCAGGTATAAATTTAGAGGGCAGGTTGAAGAGGGCCCTAACCATAATATCAGTGATGTTCTGCAACAGACTTTCAGTGGGGAGAACAGAGTGTGGGTTAGTTTTGGCAAACAACTAGATTGAAGTTGGAGCTTGGAGGGTTGGTGAAGGGGATTCTCTGCCCTGGTCACCTGAGACAGTGGGGGCCTGGACTGGAGGAGCCAGGAGGCCCCTTTCATTCCTATACTGTGAAAAGCAAAAGCTGCTGTAAAATGGCTGCTGGAGGTCCCAAGGCACTAGAAGGAAGGAAGGCATGAAGAGATCGATGGTCATGTGTACATGGAGTGACAGCTGGATTCTGCACTGGAGAAAGGGGTCTGAGTGGCATGTGAGGTTACTGCAAAAAATAAAGGCCAAACCAGACCAACTGTGGGGGAATGACTGAACAATCCCTGCATAGGAAAGTTGTAGAAGACACAGGGACACACACGGAGGGGGGGACAGAAAAGATCTGCATTTGGATCCATTTCATTTTGGTGCCTGCACTACCTGTCCTGCTGCAGGGGGTGATTATGCCAGAAGGGACCAGGGACCATAAGACAAGCAGTGAACAGGGAGGCAAGAACCAAAAAGAAGAGGCAAGTGGCCTGCGATTGGTACCTTGGCAGTGAGGAGCATGGGCTGAGGTGCTGAACTGTTCTGAGCTGAGCAATGAATTGGACTGGGGTTGAGAGGGGTCTGGTGGTGCACCACAGGGATCGATAGCGAGGCTGCATCTGATTTATTAACGAGCTGGAAGAAAATCCAAAGGGCATATTCATGGCACTGGCCGGTGATGTGAAACAACAAGCAATTGTGAAGAGCAGAAGAAAGACAAATGATTCCAAGACACCTAGAAAGGTCAGAAATGTGGAGAGAAAAGAAAAAGATGATTCATCTTGAATGTGCAGCTAATGCATCTGGAGAGGAATAATCTGAAACCTAGGTAATGGATGGGAGAGGAGAGCCAGCAGGGAGGCAGTGATGGTGATAAGGCTGAGGAGTGATTGTAGACAGCACATTAAGTACCAAGTTGCAGTGTGACGTGGCTGCAAACAGGTGTGTGCTATTTAACACATGGGTTTGATGCAATGAAGCAATCAACCTCTGGATTCAGCTCTAACTCCACCACTTCATTGCAGGAGCATGTTGGCCAACTGAAAAGAGCTCAGAAAAGGCCAGCAGAGGCTGGTGGGGCATGAGAAGAGCTTGTCAGTACCTAATATCAAGCTGACAAACATCAAAATGTAGGCAGGGTGGCTTGTCTAATGCAGTAGTGCTAACCTTTTGGTCCTGCGGGTCAAACGAATGTGTGGGGCCAGTCTGTGGGTTGGATTGGACCCCACATACCTGGATCAGGTGTTGCGTGGCCTTGGTTGGCTCCTGCACACCAACATTTGGCCCTGTGCCATCTCTGCCCAGATCTGAGTACTGGGATCATGCCCTGGGGCCCCATACCACCTCTGCCCAGTCCTGTGGGCCAATATCAGGTCCCAAGACCATGCACTACCTTTGTCTGGCCCTGCATGCTGGGATGCAGACTTGCACCTCCCCGTGCACCTGATCTAGTATGCAGGGCTGCAGCCTGTGATGTGGCACCAAGGGCCAGGGGTTGAACACGCCTTGTCTAAGGTGTTTCACACTGAGCCAGGGAGGCTTAACTGAGAGTTGCAGGCTGGAGTCTCAAAAAGGCTATGTTATTATTATTTTCCAGTAGCTCCTACAGGTTGCAGCCAAATTCAGGATCCATCGTACTGGAGGCTGCCCAGACATACTTGGTGTGATGAGATGGAGCCTGAGGGCTGCTGTGATGCTCCTTGTTTACCCACTCTGTCCTACCCAACCTCATTCATGCCTCCCTGATCACAACCCGCTCACTTTCCTGCCATGCCTTTGCTGGTAAAGAAAATTAAGGAAAGGAGGCTGTCCACCCGGAGTTGGTGAGTCTTCTGGGGTTTGCTCTCTCTCCCTTTGTCCTCAGAGCCTATTTCCTCAGGCCCTGCCAGACTGAAGGATTAGATTCGTGGCATCCTTCCTTCCCTACAGCTATGCCTATGCCTTGCAGGTAGTTTAAGTTATCTCTCTAGTGGGACCTGGCACCCCTCTGCATGACTTGGCCCTCCGGCCACAAAGGTTCTTTTGGGGCTTTGGCCCATTCCCTTTAGCTGAGTCCCTTAGCCCAAGATCTACTGTTCTGGACTCCCAGCTTTTGGGCGCCAGCCCTTGTCTCTCACCCTTCTTGGGCTCTGGCTGGCCTTATCAGCTTCCAGCTGCCTCTACTGCACCCCCTTGGTCCAGGCTTTGACCCTCCAGTCTGTAGCCCATCTAGGTTTGTCCCTCCTGGGCTGTGGGCTCCGGCCCTTTTGGCTTTGGCCCTTCCCCTTCTCAAACCTCTCTCTGGTTCAGGCCGTTGGCCCTCTGTGTCTCATACACCTGCCCTGGCAGGGCCCATTACCATGCTCCCTGGCTCCCCGTGGCCGCCTCATCTCTGCTACATCCAGTCCAACAGTTCAGTCTGGAACATAAAGGAAAGCTACTGCTTTTACAAAAAAGCCTGCCCTGCTTAAGGCAAACAAACACACACACAAAAAAGAAAAAGGCAGTCACTTTAACAAGGCCCTCCCTTTTCCAGGACACAAACATGTTGCTGAGAGCTCGGTCCCCTGTGGAGTACCAGCCCTTTCCCTTCCTATCTCCAGGTACCAGCTTTTAAGCTCCCCTGAGCTTGGCCCCTTCCCTCTTCAGCACACTTATGTTTCTTTATTTCTAATGTGTGGTTTGCCCTGCTCCCTGGCTACTGCCAGGCTTTGCCACATGCAATTTCTTCCTTAGGAATAGGAGCCTTTGGCTTCTTGTTACACTCAGGTTTGCTCTTCAGGGCAGGACAAGTCAGACTGGGGACATGAGGCACAGTGAGGGCAAGTGACTTGCCCAAGGTCATGTGCTCATCGGTGCCAGAATCTGGAAGAGGATTCGTGTCTCCTGACTCTGATTTCCTTTCCTCCACCAGTCTATCACAGGTGTCTTGCCAGGACAGCTGTCAGGAAGGCCTTCCTGGCTGGAAAATGTGTTCACCTCCCAAAGGAAATGAAGGGAATCCCATCATTTGGCACACTCAAAACTAGATTGGATCAAGCAATGGAAAATGTGCTGTATGGAACAACTCTGCGCTGGCTGGGAGAGATTAGACAATGCCATAGATCTTGTCTATCCTTCATTTCTATGGGTCAAACTTTTCCCCTGATGTAACTCTGCTGACTTCAGTATGCATCTGCCTGTAGGTTTTATACCAACATCAGTCACCTCCATATCTGAGCACTGGCATGAAAAAGTGAAGCAATGGAGATGGGAGAAGGAGGTTGTCTCTGCTCTCAAACTGCTTGTCAGAAGGTACAGTGGTCTGCTGTGGAAGGGGCAGGGATGTTCGGGGCCACTGTTTTCCTTCATGGTCTGTAAGTCTGGGGCCTCTCTGTGCTACAGTAGGACAGGGTGCTGGAGGGTTGCCACTGCTGAGGCAGCATCCCCAAAACAACATCTTTTGTTGATTACAAAGTGAAGGGAGGAAGTGCCTTTGAAACATGCTGACTCGGTGAACAGCATCAGGGAACTGGTATGGCTGGGCTGACAGCCCTGCTGGATAGAGCTGTCACCTTCAGACCGTGAGAGGCCCCAGCAGTCATGGCAGCAGCATCCTGCAGGATGCGCCCACAGTGTTAGGAGAATAGTGAGTTTAATGTCTGGCTGCAGACACAATACAGCTTAGTGGCAGAGACCAACAGTGACACAAGTAAAGGTTAAGCCTATTCAGTAGCAAGGAGCAGTCACCTCCCACCCTTTCCTGGGCGCTCCTTCCAGCCTGGAGTACCAGGTTATTCAGTTTAATACAGTTTGCTATCTCACCCTTCCTCTGTTTGGGAAGCCTTTCATGGGAAGGGGCTCCAGTTCTGATAGGTCCTTCCCAACTACTCCAAACACACAGGCAGCACTCCCCTGGGAGGAGTGAGGGTGACGCACACCATAACTAAGAGAGAGTCCTTGCTGTGTTAAAGGTATCCACTGTGCCAGCCCCCAGGCCCAGTTGTGGTTCAGAGGGATGCCAGTTTGCACCATTGACTTCCTGAGCGAATGTGTTTTCTATGTCACCCACCCCTTGCCCTTCCTTTGGCAAGGCACTATTCTTTGCTTTCCTATCTATTTCTGGCATTGGCATTATTAGGTAGCTCAAAATCAGCCCAAGGAAGAAGAGGGCAGAGGCACTCTGAATTCTTTATATTCCAATAGCAGCTCAACACCCCAGCTGAGACCAAGGCCCATTGTGCTGGGCACAAACACTATGATATGACATTCCAGTTCTAGGCGTCTCTCTGCACTTGAGTCCTGGCACAGAGACCTTCTTAGACTTCCTCTCTATACAGCTGTACAGCCAATGCACCTGAATACAAATCTTCCCTCCCCGCCTCGTGTTCTCCCCTGGCTCTGCTAACAAGCCCGCCCCAGTCCTGATCTTTAGCATTCTCTGCTGTTTTAATCTCTGTGTATAAACCAAATAAAAGAAAAATATTGCATGGGTGTCACAGGGAAGAAACTAAGGAATAAAGTTCTCTGGGCTTGTGGCTGGATGTAGAAAGGTCTTTGAGCACTTAAAGATACAAAGAGGCACCTCATGGGTGCACCTTATGGGATATGCTGGCTGCAGGTGCTAGTCATGCTGGGTGCCTACCTGCCTGGAGCACAAGAGGCAGGTTCACCTCTGGCATAATCCATGCTTGTACAGTCCCTTTGACAGGCAGTAACACCCAACTAGGGGTGCACCAATACAGATTTTTATGACTGATAAAGATAGCTGATTATTCATCGGATATATCAGCTGATACCAATCCAATAACTGATTTATAGAATGCAGCTCAACAATGTGGAGAGCAGCATCGTGCAGGTAAGTCTGGGGAGGGGAAAGGGTATGGGGGGACAGATTGAGACCCCCATGGTCAGGTGATAATGTATATTTATTGGTACATTAGCAGCTAAAAAAGAAAGCTGATAGCTGATAGTATAGTTTTCCTTTTATTGGTGCTGATCTGATATGACACTGATACATCGGTATACCTCTACACCCAACAGTCCTCTTTGCTACAGCTGCCACTCACTCTGCATGCCAACCAAGTCACTGCAGGTCAGTCAGACTTAGGCAGAGAGATCCATGCCCCCCTTCTCTTCTGGGTCCTGGTCGAGGACCTTCACTGCTGTGAGGACCAGCCATGTATTCCTCTCATCTTTCTATACCTGCAGATACACCGGACCATTTCCTAACTGCATCCTATGGCAGCAGTAGCCCATGTTGTCTGTCTCTCCAGGTGAAACTGCAGTATGTCTTCAGCTTCCAGGCCGTCAGTGCAGTGCTGGCTCCTTTTCCCCCTGGGAGCTGCCCAGTCCTGGTTCAGAAGCCTGGGAGATGCTGTCACCTCAGCAGTTCAACCTGCACTGATGTCCTAGTCTGGCTCACAGCCTTTGTAGTCCCTGGAGGCAAAGTTAGAAATGATCAAGCACCTCTGACATACAAAATCTAGTCCCTGGAGTTCACGTAAGCTTCAGCTCTTCTCTTCCCATGCAGGTTTCAGCAGCCCCATCACATTGCCTCTTCAGGGGCTAAATACCTTTGTAAACCATGCGCTTGGTAGGAAGACTGCAGAAGTCAATGGGAATCATTCCATTACCTTTGCTGAGTTTTGGCTTAGCCCACAGTGGCTTGACCAGGTGACACAAAGCACTAAGCAGTCTGTCTGTGTCAAAGGCAGAACCTGAACCAAGATCTCCCAGTGGCCAGACCTGTACAAGACAATGCCAAGTGATTATGTCAAGGCCTCTGGCATCTGTAGGCCCTGAAGTCTGTTGAGTTCTCCTGGCATATTTAGGTTGAGGAGAGAACATGTCCAGGGAAACCTGACAGCTGGGAATGCTGCTGCCGCAGCCTTTGCTTCCTCTGAAATGCACTGAACGCTGCACAAAGCAGGCCTGTCCTCTGGCTTACAAAGCCTGCTCCATTTAGCAGGGTGACACCTTACTGTTCCCAGAGAGGCAAAGGGAAGAGAGTACAAGAGGGTGTAGGGAAGGCTGGAACCATCCTGGGCACTGGACATAGCAAGATTCACAGCTAAAATAAGTGCTTCATCTGGGCATAGGTCCCCATTCCCCACAGATCCATGCACACCTGAATAAACCTGCCCAAGTCCTTTCCCAGTACAGACCACGGGGAGGACTCTTTCAGGGGTGGCATGACCTAGTCTTTCCAGAAACTTTTGACCAGCTTCTGGGTGAGCTCCTTATTAACCTGTGGCATAGGGTCCTGATTTACTGCCTCTTGTGTGCTGTAAGTCACCAGGGTCTCAGCAGAGACCAGACACTGCCTCTGCCCGGGGGTCTCTAGCTGTGTGGTGCGTGCACTCTGCCCAGTGCTCCTTCTTGAGCACCTCACTAATAGACACGTCCAGGGAAGGTGGGCCAGGTCTATAATCCTGTCTAGTCTCTACTGTAGCATCAGCATCCGTGACTGTTTTGCTTGTGCCGAGATAACAGAATCACACCCGCTCTCTCTCTGCGACCCGCATGCATGCGCTCAGCCCAAGTTGTGTGCGCCTTGCTGGCAGTCCCTGCTGAAGCTTCTGCAGTCATTTTGCAGAGAAAGGAGCCAGGATGATCACTAAGCCAGCCTTGTTGAAAGTAAACACCGCAGCAACCGCTAATGTATGGCTGTTTAGCTTTATGAGTCCCCAGGGAGGGATGCATAGCTAACATAACACTTCAAACATAATTATTGATTGCACACAGAGGCTGCTGTTATGTTTGCACTGTCAGCCTTGTAAATGGAGACAGGACCAAAGGAAGGTTAAAAACAAAAGAATAGAGCGTCTGTGTTTTTTGTTCTTGGTCTGTCCCTCTGCAGCCAGGCGTGTTCAGGAGCCCTGCACAGAAAGCTGGGTAAGATTCTGCACCAGTACAGCTTGCTGCTGCCTCTGAAGATGGCGTTCCCAGGCCTGTGCAACAATGCCGGGGGGGAGGGGGATCTATAATTTGATGGGGCTGGAGTTCCTCTCACCCACGCGCTTAAAGCCAGCTCCAGTGGGTTTGCACTGCATGGATTACAGACGGCGTCTTCATGTGCTGCATCCTGACAGCTTCCCCTAGGGCTGCCGCCAACCCGTTACAGCTCTCCTGTTGGAGAGAGCTAATTACGTTGTCTGTGCCATGATGATGTCAGGATGTCGGTGCCTCCAGGCAGGCACGCCATGTCACAGCAGTGTGACTGAAGCTGGGATCTGCATGTGCTGCTTCATAGGTCTTTGCTTGTATGAAGTAGGGCAGAGCTGGGAAAAACCCATTCCCAAGCCTCAGGAATACTCTGTTAACAGATCCCATCCTGAGCAGCGAGGAGACCCTTAGGACCACATTTCTCATTCAGATGCCCCCTCCACATGTCCCTTCATGTTACATTGGGACCCCATGTCCCCATGCATCCCACAGTGTATCCTTCCTGCACCTCCTACCCAGGCCTTTTCCCCATGCTTCTCATTCCCATACTGCAGATGCTCCCTTTGCACAGGCTGAGGGATGTATTTTGTCCGTCATTGCACAAACCTTTCTCCTCTGCACCATGGGATTATATACAGGCCAAGAGTCCAGCCTCGGTATTTCCTCCTCCTGGGTTCAAAGTAGTGAAATAGGCTGTGTGATTGTATGGGGCTGGGAACTCTGACAGAGTGGGGAGGCCAAAGTAAAACCTGGATCTGGAGTGATCAGGTTTAGATTTTTTGAGGAGTCAGCTCACCTCTTTTCTGCCATGGTGTGCACCTGGTTAATAGGCTTGTCAGGTAGAGAGTCAGTTCCCCCATTCCTCACACACTTGCTTTCTCTTTTTGCATCTCCCATTCTGTGCTGCTTTATTTCTCTCTCCAGTCAGGTTCTGGGCTGCCCACCTCCACCCAGTGCAGTAGCATTGTTCAGCTCCACAAAGCAGAGAGTTCCCAGGGAGGAATCAGAACAACTAGGAAAGCCACTTGCTTAATCGGCAGCTCCCTAATAGAGTGGGTCACATTTCTGGAAGTTGGGAGAGACTGGCCTGATGGTCTCACAGACTGAGGAGATGTGCTGGCCCACCCATGTAGCTCAGCCCACCTTCAGGCAGCCTCATCCTCCATCCTGTTGTCTCAACAGAAGAGATCAATTAGTGTCCATAATTACAGAGGTTTCTGGACGCAGTGATCTGCCCACTGAGTTGGTCTGAGACCTACCATCTTGTTAATTATAGGCCACTGAAGAGCTGCCAGATAATTACTGAAGCCAAGATGGGGATTGCAGTAGGCTGCTTGAAGTGAGGAGCTTGGTGTCCCCAAAGTCCCATATAGTCTCCCAAAGATTGACTGTCATGCCCCACTTATTTACTAACAGCCCTTCACCCTGGGTCATAGTTAACTGTAGGGCAAGGAAGAGACTGAGAGCCTGATTTCATTCCTTCCTTGTCTTTTTTACAAATTGGCTGCTTTACAGTGTTGCCCAGTCTTGACCAGGAGGGACACAGATTTACTGGGGGGAGAGAAAGAATCAGCCCCACATTCATGAAACATGAGGCTTGCTTATGCATCCACAGACTCTAGCCCCGACGCAATGGATGTGAGCTGAGAGTCCCAAAGCCTTGCCTTCTCAGGACAGCCAGGCCCTGGTAGCCAGGTAGTCATCTGTCACCTGCAGCCAGCATGACTGAGTTTGGGAGCTGCGCTGGGGCGTCCTGCGCTGCTGTGCTGCCTGGTCAGTACATTCTGGGAAAACCGAAGCAGCGAAAGAGCTGGAAAGTCTCTCAGAACTGAGTAAAGTGGGTCTAAGATGCTGCCAAGTCACCTACTTTGCAGAGGACTGAAGGACTGTTCTTGGGGTGTCCTGCCGTGTTGGCCACAGGCATCTGGCCCAACTGAAGAGGCACAGCTGGGAGACCCGAGGCGCCCCTTTTGAATTAAGTGCCAACCTCATGGCTCTGTTTTTACTGCCGTCCAGCCTGTCCAATTCAATAATTGTTCTCTCCATGTTTTCCCCTCAGAAGGGCAGGAAGTCTTGTGACAGTCCATTTTGCCTGGGCCTTTCCTGTGTGAGTTTGCACAGGCACTGAGGAGGGAGCAACCTCTACCCTCTGCCCTGCTCTTCTCCACTGATGTCATCCTGGCGCAGAGAACATTTCCCATCCCTTGTCCCCAACTTGCAAGCAGATTCCATGGGAGGTCACGGCTGCCTCCACGGGGCACCTCTTTTATTGCCCTCCTCTCCCACCTCCCAGCCACAGAGGCCTTTGAGTGCTGCAAAACAGCAGGAAAAGGGGAAATTCCAGTTTGTGCAGGGGCCAAGCTCATGATCCGAGTTGCACCAATATAAACTCATAGTAATCACGCTAATGTCAGTGGAGTTAATACAGCATGGCAGGAGACCTCCCTGAGATGAGAATCTGTCCTGACAAAGCCAGCATGTTCACTGCAGTGGAACTGAGAGCAAGTGTGGCCCAATGGCATGAATCAGTCTCGATTTGCATCAGTGTACCTGGGATAAAAACCCAACTGGTCTGTGTCACTCCAGATTTACTAGAGTTTAAATGAGAACAGAGTCTGTGAAGTAGCTGTGCATCTACCCCAGTGGACTGGCTGTAGGCCATAAAGGAGACCAAGAGCAGTAAGAGTTCAAATGTACATATCTATGGTGGATCAGGGGTAGTAGTAGACAAGAAAATGACACAGGACAGTACAGCAAACACCTGGTATATACTTGGGAAGATAGGTAAAAATGCTGTAATTAAGTAAGGATCTATTTTGTAGCCGTGTTGGTCTGAGAAAAAGAGAAGCACAAAACTCTTGATTCAGAGGTGATATCTTTTATTAGACCAACTACAACGTAGCAAAAAAGTTGGTGTAATAAAAGATATCACCTCTGAACCAAGAATTTTGTAATTAAGTAAGTTAATTCATCAGCAAACTGTAAGGTCATGGTGCCCAATGTGATTGATCATGACTGGACAGTAATACAGGCTTGATACAAGCAGTTCAGATATATAAAAAATATAGAAGTGTGCTTTGGATTTGTGCCTAGCCCTGCACTATCTCTGCTGTTGGCCAGTCTTCACCTGACTGCAGCGTTCCCTGTAAACTATGTGGTATCCACGGCCCCGCAGGCATACCTGGCAGCGTGGCATGAGTGTGCCTGTGTGGCCACGCACACCACGCAGCTTAGAGGGAACGCTGCCTGACTGATAGTATGAATATAGGCTGTGCTAAGTTTGCACTCAATGAATTGCTGTGTTGCACTAGAACCTAACAGGTCCTTGTGGGTAACAACCTCAGTGCCACTCCAGCATGTGGATACATTGGGAAACTGGTATAGCTAAGCATTCACCTAGTGTGGGGCATGTCCAGGAGCCTTAGCACATGTATCACCTCCTGTCCCAACCAGCAGCATAGGGCATGTGCAAAGGATCTACCCAGAATGGCATGTATTCCAGCAATCCCAACAACCCTTCAGGGGCCATCATCACTGGAAGCGTTTAAAGCCACCCTAAGGCTGTTCTAAACTGTGTTGAAGCCTGGACTGAGCCCTAGGAATTAAGAGGAGCAAAAATATGTCAGAGCCACTCTTGCCCTCACTTTGCAGGCCTGGCTGCACCACCCTGATCTGCAGGGATAGTGGATGGTCTGGCCCCACAACAGTAATATTACTGCAGATTCACACCAGCGTAACAAAAAATCAAACTAGCTCAGGGACTGTTTGGGACCTACTGGCGAGAAAAATGACAGGCATGTTTCATAACCCAGTCCTTGTCCTCTGCTCCCACTGCAGTTTATACAGGCAGAGTGTAGAGGGTCTGGGAGCTGGGATATGGGTTTTTTTCTGATCATGTTTGCTTACAGAGCAGATTTTATTATTGCTACAGAGCATTCAGAGTGGTTTTAGAGGCAGATATGCTGCCAACGTTGAACCCTTCTGCCAGAGCCAAGAAGAGGTTTGGACAAAAACACGTGCATCTGAAGGGAGTTTGTAGACACTCGTATCTGTTACCTCGTAGTCACCGGTTCAACCCTTACTGCATCTGAGCAGCAGATGTCACCTCTTTATGGCTGTTGTGTAGAATGAGTTTGCAGGGTCTCTGCCCAATTTCTAGCACTCAGGAATGTGGTTGTCTGTCTTAATAAGTTTTTAGGGTCTCTGTTCCTTGTTTAACAACCTGCTTCTATCAACCCCATTTTTACAGATAGGGAACCAAGATCCAGAGAAATTAATAACAAAACATAAGAACTGCCGTTTACTGGATCAGATCATAGGTCCATATTGCCCAGTCTCATATGTCACACAGGGACAGAGAGTGGATTCTGAAAGAAAGAATGAATGAGGCATGACTGGGGTTTTTCCTCTGTTCCTCTCTCACTTGTAGCCCGCAGCATTTAGTGTTGAGGAAGTTTTGATTAAGGCTGCATACCTAACTCCCATGCTCAATAGCTATGGATGCACTTTTCCTCCAATAATTTGTCCAATCCTTTTTGTGAATCTGGCTAAAGTGCCACCTTCCACAGCATCTGGTGGCAATGAATTCCATACTTGTATTACACGCTGTGTGAAAAAGAACTTCCTTTTGTTAGTTTAAATTTACTACCTACTCATTTCATTGTGACCTCTAGTTCTTGTATTGTGGGACAGAGTATGTAATACATGCCTCTTTGCTTCTCTTCACCATTTAATATTGTGCAAACCCAAATCATGTCATTTCCTCCTCCCCGCCATTAAACCTCTTTAAATTAAGATTTGGTGACTTGCTCTGGGGATAGCAGAGAAGTTTGGGGTAGTGTCTCCCTCTCCCATTTCTCAAGGCCTAGCCACTGCTCTGAACACTGGACCATCCTTTTCTTCTGCAAAGAACCCCTAGGCTGAGATTGGTCATGACAAGACCTTGAAGGGAAGGTGTAATGGCTAGAAAACCAGAGGGACCCTCCATGTTTAAAGCTAATCTATGGTAAAGTCTGGCAGGTAAAGCTGCATCCACCTTGTTTATAGACAAAATGTAAACCAGCACAAGGGCCCTGTGGCTGGCATTGACTGAAGCAGGTTATTGTGCAACAGCACTTTTGGCAACAGTGCTTTTATGCAGGCAAAACTGCATCTACATTAAGACTTTTGTCAGTCAAGGAAAGGAGCAGATAAAACCGCACCCTTTGCTGATGACACTATCCCAGCAAGTCTGAGGTGTAGTCCTAGCCGGGTGGGCACGTAAAGGACACCTCTGCACCTCTAAACCAATCCAGGGACAGGCAACATGGGAAAAAAAGCTTACAGTACTGCCCTAGGTTTCAAAGCATGCCAAGAGCATCTAGCCCATCTGACAGAAACAAGAGGGGACAGCATTGCCCCTTTGGGCAGCATGATCGCAGCCTACAAGCTAAGCAGGATGGGTTGAGTTGCTGATATATGGGTGGGAGTGTTCCCTGAAAATGCCAGGGTGCGAGTGGAAGTGGCAGTGAGTGGATTTCATCTTCCTGGGTCAGTATTGATTTGTCCCTAGGGGGCGCTGCACTGCTGGCTGTGTCCTGACGGGTGAGCTGTGAAGAAAGGGGCTCTGATCATTTGGGATTGTTACAAATCTCAATAGCTGCTTTTTCTCTTTTTTTTTTGACAGTTTTCCAGGCAGGGAACGGTGTGGATTGTTCTTTTTTGCTATCTTAATCTTCCCTGGCAGCTTCTCTGGAATCTCGACTTCCTCATCTAAGACTATCTATTTGTTGTGCTGTGCTAAGCCACCCACGTAGCATCCCAAAGGCAAAGCAACCAATTTCAGGGAGCAAAAGCTGGAACAGCCACTGCAGAGACCTCTAGGGGTAGCCTGCACTACTTTTGGCTCTGCTTAGCATAGCTGTCCCTGGTCAGCACTGTGGAGGGGGTAAATGAGCTGTGTTAAGAGGCAGCGTTAATTAGCTGAAGTACCGAGCTGCATGAACTCAGCTAACCTCTTCCCAGCTCAGGTCATAGGCTGGGGCTATCCTCCAGCCAAGATACAGCACAGACCAGTCGTATTCCATGGTGCCTTGAAGTAATGCTGGGTCCTCCCAGACGAGGCCGCACAACGTGGCCTGGCCAGCTTGGAAAGACAGGGACAATTCTTATTTATTAGGAGCATAGGCAGCAGAAGGCTGGCCCTTGGTGAGGCTTATTCCCCCACCCAAACTAATTTTGCAAAGGCTGGCAACAGCAGCAGCACCATGGCACTGTTTGGCATGCAGCTATGTCAGTGCCTACACATGCTCAGCTCTGTGAGGCTGAGGAAAAAGAGGTTAATCACACAAGCGTTGCACTGTGCAGAGCACAATGGGGGTTGAAATTCTTATGCTGATGCATATACTCAGCCTCACCCCCAAATAATATTTTTGCCCTCCATCTATGATTAAGAGACATGATGGGCTCTGGCTAAGATGCCCTCCACACTCAGAACTGCCTCTGTGCTAAAGTCCAGGTCCTTGCTCCCATTCTGCTCTGGTAATATAAAGAGTACAGAAATGGGCAGCAGCATCCTGGTAGCAGGTTCCATACCCTCCTCTCTGCTGCCCTGTTCTGCATCTTTCATGTACCCAGAGAGGAGAAAGGAAGTGGCTGGAGGTCATCTATTCACAGGTGTCAGATGGCTCCTTGGGAGCCTTTGCATGCTAATGGAAATAGGAACAGCCACTATGTTTCTTCAAACCAGCTGGAGAGATACAAGAGCTGTCCTTGGCTCCTTGGCATCCAGGGGTATGGCTCAGGATCTGGGATGAAGTGAGGAATCCAAGGCAGAGAGTGAATCAACACCTGGTCACCTTGCTATAAAACACCACAATGTTGCAACTTCCTGAGTAAGGCAAGTACAGGGTGCCTCAGCTAGCCCCCACTGCCTTGTGGCTACTCCTTGGTTGGAGAAAGGCTAAGGGACATCACCCTGACAAAACCCTTGCTGAAGCATTAGGTAGTCAGCATCAGCTCCTTGTTGTTTTCTGCCAGAAGCTACAACCATCAAGGTCACTGAACATTTGGACTTGGTCTGGCCTGGGTTCTGAACATCTGGCCTGGGTTCTGTCTCACTGGTCAAAAGGCAGGATGTTAGATCTAGGGAAGCCTCCACTCTTCCATACTCTTGTCTAGGCTTATGCACTGAAGGTCTTGATATGATGGTTGCTGGACTCTGTACAAGCAGATTCATCAGGCATCTGACTAGACCTCTTATGCATATACCATAATCCAGAGGATTGATGGTTGCCTACAACTGTTGCTGCCTTTTGCCACCAGCTTGTTTCTGTTCCACTCCTGTCTCTCCACATTCAGCCTGGCTCCTCCACTCAGCTTCCCCCCTATCTCTGTGTGTCCCACCTCATCACAGTTCAAGTCCCATTCTCTGTGCCCAGCAAGCTTCAGTTGCCCCCTCCAGGGTTCCTGACCCATCCTTACATTTCCCTCTACCCTGGCTTCCAGTCTCAGCTTCCTTCTTCACTCCTCATTCTAGCGTCTACCTCATCCTGGTCTCGCTCTCTGTCAGACTCCTTTTCCAATTCCAGTCTCCCCTTCCCTTAGCTCCCAGCCTTTTCCCATCACTTCTACTTTCAGAATAAGACATCTTTGCCCAACCCATCCCAGTCTCTGCCAACTTCCCTTTCTTCTAAGGGTTTGGCTGATTTGTCTCTAGGTCCTTACTCAGCCTTCAAACCAGCTGCTAGCTGGTGGGACCAATGACTGCCAAACCTTCACCTTCCAGGCAATGAGGCTGCCTCCTTGACATCATCTCCTCCCTTTTGTTGTGCTTACCCTTCATGATGACTGTATCTGCTGCAGCTGTGTTGAGCCAGGAGAGCTGCTGGGCTGGCCACTGTTGTTTTACCCTGGGTAAGACTCTCCAGCAATTCTGTTTCTTATCCACTCTCACCCCCTTTGAACAGGCCCATTCCAGGCTGGCCAGAGCAATGCAATACCTGTATCAGAATGAACACTGCCTGCTTCTTTTTATAACCCTGTAAAGCCAAAGAGTAAAGCAGATTCTCAGGTCAGAGCTCAGTATATGGGTCAAGAGGTATAGGAATATCTAAGAGGCAAAATGTTCTGATCAGTCAGACTCTGCTCAGTGCTTGGTAATTACAGCAGGGTCTGGGACTGGTCTATCCCATGAACTAGGGTCCATTTGAACTTAGGGTTTTAATTCAAGCTTGGTTCTGTGCTGCGAAGACCTGGCTGAAGATGGACTATCTCTTCCCAAACTCTCTTCAATATCATCTAAAGACTCCTGTGTGTCCCCCTGCAACTAATGATCCACACTGCCCCCTCTATAGTGAGGGGCATGGCTCTCTTTGTTGGTTCTTTGGTTCTCTTTGTTGGTTCTTTATTGGACATTTTAGCAACCCTTGCAGCAGCAGGACACTGCCAGCCCTCATCCCCATGCAGGTTAGGGCACCCTTGGTATCTTTGGGCAATATGCTGTGTAGCTGTGCGACAGGGTTGACTGTGTCTTTTTTGGGAATAAGTTAAACAAGGACTTGTATAAGGTGGTTTGGATGGGGAAGATCCTGCCCTGAGCAAGGGATTGGACTAGATGTGACCTCCGCAAGTCCCTTCCAGCAAGCTACCTTTCTATGTTTCTGACCTGGCCTTTCTCTGATTCTCTGATTCATGGAGCACGTACAGCCCCACTCCTCCATGATGAGACCTGCTTTTTGTAACTATTCCTTAGTTGTATCTCCTGTCGCCAGCTGAGTGATAATCTGCAGAGTTTACCTCTTCTTGCCTGTAGAACTGCAGCCAGGTTCAGAACCTCTGTGATCCTGTTGTGCAGGCAATGCCCTATACAGATACACTGCATTGCACAGAGCAGGGCAGCAGCTTCCCATTGCCAGTCTTTTACCTCTGCACCTCATCATCACTGTTCCCGCACATGTTTTCATTTCATGACAGAGCAGCCATTTATCTCTTTTTCTCATGCTTATTTTCTACCATCCCACTGTCAGCTCTCTTGATTTCTCTCTTCCCCTCTTTGTTCCCCCTTTGGAGGAGGGGGAAGAGAAAATGAAAGCAGAAAATGTGGCTGGTAAAAAGGCCAGAGAACCATTGTTCTGGCAGCTGTAATTCCCTTCCACTGAAAGCCATGTCTGTTCTGGAGCAGCAGTGATGCATGGGTAGGGTTGAAACCAGAGTAATCTGCACCAATGCAAGTCATGGTATACTGGAATAACTTGTTTCTACACTAGAATTTTGCCTGCAAATGATACCAGTAGTTGTCCCCAGCTTTACCAGATGCAGTTTCAGAGATAGTTTAAATCTCGCTGAGGATGTGGTTTTAGTCTTATTCCAGTGACCAGATTCTGCTGCTACCGACAGTTCACTCAGGTTTTTTCCTGGCCCTCCTCCCCCTTCCTGGAGTGTAGTAAGTCTGGGAAGTCTGTGGCAGTTACTTTAGTCTCATGGCAGGACGATCAGGACACCCTTTTGTTCTCAAGCCCATTCCTTTTCTGAGAAAAAATGAGACAGAACAGCTGCCATTGGCTAGCATGGCCTGGTCCCTGGGGCCTCAGGTGAAGCCAGTGGAGAAATTCCCTTTGATTTTGATGGGCAGTGGCATTGAGTCAGGGCCTACCTGTGTTTCCTTGAAATACCATCTCGCTGAAGGGGAATAGTTTGCTACCAGTTTGTTGCCATCTCTGCTCAGCTCCTTGCCCCCTGGCAGAGAGAGCTCTGGCTTTCTTGGCAGCATGGCGATGTTTGAGACAGGAGCACATGCACTCAGTGCCAGCGTGACAGTCCCCTAATTACCATACTTACCCAGAAGGTCTGGCTTACAGGGGCTCTTGGGATGAAAACTTAATCACTACTGGAAAAGATGCCTGCAGAATCGAAATCCTGGGTAACTGGAATAGCATTTCCTTGCTGTCAGAAAAGGTCAGCCAGCAGAGCCTGGTGTTAATTTATATTCCCACTATCTCAGATGTCACCTTTCTCCCCTAAGGACCATCTCTTGTCTTTTTCACTTCATTATGTTCCCAGAATACCTTGCTGTTGATGCCAAACTCCAGCCTGAAGAGGGCAGAATGTTTGGCTAGGCTGGGTCAGGCTGACACCTCTTGTGTGATTAAAGGTGTTTCTATTGTTTCCTGTGGAACATATAAATCCCAGCAGAAACCGCAGAGTTGGTGGTGTATGCAGCTATCTAATTGTTTCCTCTTTGTGCTTGCATGCAACACTGTTACACCACAAAGGACTCTACATTAGCAGAGAATGACACCTGTTCTCCATTTCAGTGGAGACTGAAACTAAGGAGTCACACGTGCATGGTTGCTTTCCCCTACAGGGACCCCTGCTAGACATTTTCTCCAAAGTTTGGAGCCCAGAATTCTTCAAGTCTAAGGAGAGGCCTCTAAGATGACTGGTTGGTTAGAAGTGTGCATGTAGGTGTGTATGTGTGAGAAAGGGACACTGGGGTGGGAGTGTGCCTTGTGGGGTGGGTGCGAGGATGTTAGAATGGCAGAAGGAGACGATGAGTATACAAGAGCAGGCCTGGCTGCGGAGAACACTGGAATTAAAAAAAAGAAAAGACTGTTAATGCAGCAGGATTTGATAGTAATAGGGCTGTGATCTTTTAAACAAAAGGCTGATAGGACACATAGGGGACTGTGTTGGTTCTGGGGTTTGGTAATGGGATACAGAGCCTTTCACAACTGGGTCACCAGCTTTTGATGAGTCCTCTTGATGATGCTCAGTATGTAGAGCAATCTGTTCAGCCCATTTTCTAGGGGACAGGGGTTTGCATCACTAAAGTCATTGTCACTCCCTGACATGCTACCTGGCAGTCTTTCCAGGCAAACCAAGTGCTGATTAGAGCATGGAGGCTGGATGCCTTCATCATCCCATAGGTAGTCCCTCCCATGCAGGGGTGAAGCAGGCTGATGTGGACAAAGCTTGTCCAACCATTGCCTCTTCAGACCTGCACACCTGAGCCCTTGGTCTGGCCTTAAATGAACTGCTACAGACCAACTCCACTGTTCTCACTGGAAGCTCCAGGGCATAAAACTGGAATAAGGCCGTGGTGAATCTGGCCTGTTTTAAATAATGTGGATACAGTGGGCCCTGATACTTTTCTTCCTTACACTACTGTAACCCCATTGACTTCAGTGGAGTTGTTGCTGGCTTACCTCAGGTTGAGGGGACAATCAGGCTGAGTGTTGCAGTTTAATGCTAATTTACGTGAAATCTTTTTCTTCTACTTACGTTGGGCCAGGACCTCAGTAGGTCCAAAATGATTTTGTTCCACTGAAATCTATGCTGATTTCCAGGTGCTTAAGATTTGGTCCCGTTGTGTTTAAAAAACTTGGGGTGTAATTTCCCACTGAATGTTGAAGGAAGGTTCTCTAACAAGGAGCTAGGAAAGTTGGGCTTGAAATCACTTCTCCTGGAGAGAAGGCCTGGTGAGGCCTAGTGGTGACATGTCCTGTATTTTGCATCCTACTGAAGCAACTCACCCCCCACCTTTTGTTCTTCTTTCTCATAGGGACCATGAGGCCAGTGAGGAGGAACTTCTATGACCCATCCTCGGCCCCTGGCAAAGGGATTGTGTGGGAATGGGAGAATGACAATAATTCCTGGACACCCTATGACATGGATATTTGCATCACAATCCAGAATGCCTATGAGAAGCAACACCCCTGGCTCGACCTCTCCTCCCTGGGCTTCTGCTACCTGATCTATTTCAACAGCATGTCGCAGATGAACCGGCAGACTCAGAGGAAGCGCCGGCTCCGGCGCCGCATGGACCTGGCTTACCCACTCACCATGGGCTCCATCCCAAAGTCCCAGTCCTGGCCTGTGGGCACCAATTCGGGGCAGCCCTGTTCCTGCCAGCAGTGCCTGCTAGTTAACAGCACCAGGGCAGCTTCCAATGCCATCTTGGCCTCGCAGCGAAGGAAAGTGTATTCAGGCAACAGCAATGGAACTCTGGCCGTCAGGCAGAGCAACACGTTCAATGGGACGGCATTGTGGTCTGCAGGCACCATGCCGACTGGAGGGACAGCTAAGATGGAGCAGGTCCGGTCCCCTAGTGGCACACAAGTGACCACCTTCTCCCGGAGCCAGAGTGCACCCACTGGCACCCATCTTCCTGGGCAAAACAACCTGAACAGGCCTGGCACCCAGCGGGTCGCAATTCTCAGTACCAGGGCGTCTATTCCACCAGGGTAAGGCTCCATCCTTCTCATGGTTTTAGTGGTGGCAAAGATAGTTGCTAGAGGGCAAATGCGGATCCAAGGGGTCACATTATAGGCTCTTCAAGCAGCCTGCCTCAATCATAATGACCAATGTATATATGTATGTATAATGACTGTGTATGTTTGTATTTTGGTGTCTTCTATACTACTGCCCCTACCTCAGGCTTGCTGGGGATATGCTCCCTTGGGTCCTTGGGTTCAAATTTAGTTTCTGTTTTTGTAGCTTTGGGATCTGATTCTCTTCTCACTGACTCCTGTTTAACATGGATGTAACCTCACTGAAGGGAGCAGATTAAAAATAATGTAAAACCAGTAAAGGCAAGAGGAAAATGAGATATCTGGTGTCCATGACATCGCTTGGTGACTGGTATGCAAGCCTGATATCTCTGTATCTGGAAATGGTAGGTGGCATTCTGCCTTCATGGTATGGGTGTCCCCCACACTGCTCCATTGATGAAACCCAGCCCCACTCAGGGGCTAAAGACCATTCCTGGACATGGCATAGGGTTTTTTCTTGCAGGGCTTATCAGCCAGGCTGAGAGGGGATTTCTGTGTGGTGACTAAGGACTTTTATAGACATGACTTTGCACAATTATATGCAGTCTTTCTAAGTTTCTATCCAGTCCAAAAAAGAGGGTCATTATCACTTGCTAATTCCTGGGAGGAAAGCTCAGCTTTGTTGTTTGGGTGTGTTCATTGCTGACAGTTTGATGTACCTAACTAGCTCTGCACCACGTCTCTGGGGGCTCGTGCTAAGCAACACATGGTGATACACACCTCCTGTACTTCCAGCAGAGAAAGACAGGATGAGCTCATGGGAAGGCTTTCCAAATTGAAACAATAGCAGCCCAGTGAAAGGAGGGACGGGAATGGCTGGGCTCAGAGTGGGAAGGGAAGGGAAGGGAAGGGAAGAGAATAGCTTGCTCGGGTGGAGTGCATGGGGTGTCCCTGCACTCTGCGTGAGCCAAGCAAGAGTGGAACGTGCAGATGCCCCGCGCGCCATTCCTGGGGTCAAGGCAGCAACACTTCCTTCACGCTGCTCCCTGCCTTGTAGGCCGGGGTGGGTAAAGTCCAGCCGGATTGGGCCTGCGGCAGACTCCGTTTCCCAGCAGCCCCTGGCCGTGTCACCCCACCAGCTGCAGGGCTGAGACAATGCAGGCTCAGGGTTTCCACGGAGACTGGCCCCAGCAGTGCTGGCACGGTGCATGGCTACTCTGGGTCTAGGGTCTTGCAGTGGTGACAGCGTGGTCCAGAGCAGGGGCAGAACTGCCATCCACTGCCCGCGTGCCCCAAGCAGAGACGTGCAGGCAGCAGATTGCCGCTCTGCCCCTGCTCTGGACCATGCTGTCACCACCACAAGATCCCAGCCTCGGCCCTGAAGCAGCATCCTGCCCCGCCACATCACAGCAGTTCCAGGAAGAGGGCATTTTGCTGCTTGCCTGGAGGGATGGCAGCTCCAGGTGAGGCGGGCAGCGCCGGCAGGGCTGAGGAACGAAGCCAGCCCCGCGGAGTGGCTACGTGAAGCACGCTCCAACAGGCAGCAGAGACAGGCCGGGAGCAACAGCAGGTGACAGGGGCTCGCCACCGTGAGACTGTGAGCCTTTGTTCCCAGGGGGCCATCATGTGCTAGGCCCTTCCACGGAGGGAGCATACACGGGTCCTCTGAGAGATCGTGCCAGCTAAAAATACCCGCTGGATCTGCCATGACTTAAAGGGGACCTCGGAGGCGGCGTCTATTTCTGTCCCCCGGAGGCGATGGTGGGGGACCGAGCTGGCAGTAGCTGAGGTTCCCGAGTGCTGAAGGTCGCTGCTGCTTGTTGCCACGGCAACCCGGCCCAGGTGCAGCATGCGTAAAACACCAGAGGATTCTTCCATGATCATCAAAGCCTCCGCTCCCGGCTCGTACCGTCCCCCTCCCTCCCTCTCCGGGTCTCTTTGTTCCTTGCTTTCCTTCTCCATCCCACCCAGCCACCCACCTGGCTTGGTTTCCCGCATCCTTAATCTTGAAAGCTCAGGACCATCCAACTGCTCAGAGGTTAAATAAAAATATGTCCCCAGCTGCTTGTGTGCTGAGAACGACCTGAGGTGGGCAGATAGGTAGGCAGGCAGGCAGGCAGACAGAGGTCGGCAGGCTGCAATTGCTTCAGTCTCTCAGAGCATCTGTGTGTTATCCCTGCTGGAGGAGGAGGACCAGAGATGAGATGTGACTGGACTGATTGCCCTGCTGCCCCTGCAGCATCCAGGTCCTTAGCTGATTCATGCAGATTTACCCCAGCTGAGGATCTGGCCCTTGTTATTTCAGGGCACAGGCAAATGAGGGTGTTCAAGTGAGGTAATGGGAGTCTGACCCACACTCTGAGAAGGTTTTTTGGGCTGTTGCATCTAACCAGAGTCTGCTTCCTAGTCTGCCTCAGGTCTTCCCCTTGGAGCAAAGCAGTCCAGGGCCATATCCTCTGCTGGTGCCAAGGGGGTGCCTTTGAAGGAGGTGGCACTACACTGACATACGCTAGTCGAGGATCTAGTTCCCTCCCCACCACACATCTGGCCTGTCAGCTATACAAGCAGGGGGTGAGGGAGCTGGCAGCACGAGCCTCTTGCCCCCTTAGCCCCTCAAGGACTTTCCCTTCTCTCCATTTCCTCTCTTGTTCATGTATTACCCACAATGCTCTTTCTCGAGGCAGGTCTTTCTCTTCCCCTCCTTCCCATCTCTTTAGTTCCCCTTAATCCCAGCACTCTCAGACACACCCCGGTATCTTTTCTTCAGCCACCAAGAATAACCTGTCGAATCACCGTCAGGAAATAAACCCAAGTGGATACCTATAAAATTCCTTTAATCCGAAGCCATAAATTGGGGTGGTCCAAGTCACAAGCCCACCCCTCAGCACCCAGGAGCTGTAAACAAGCTGGTGCTGTAGATCAGCATGCCCAGCTACGGAGCCTCCCGGATGGAAGCAGGGGCGGCACGCAGTGGAAAATGGTAGAGGCAGAGAAGGAGAGAGGCCGCTCTATTGGTTTGAGGAGTCTAGCTGTCCCACAGTAATTCCAGGCCTGGCACAAGTTCCTGGGCACTGAAGTGATTTATATTAGATCACTTCACCCCAAAAACTTTTTGTATTGGATCAGATGATCCTACAGAGGAAGCTTTTTGGGGTTCAGGTTTACCTTTCCTGACTTAATGTAGCTCTGCCAATTCATACCATCTGAGGGTCTGGCCTATAAACTTTAAGTAGGAGAATGAAGTAGGGTGATACCCACTGGCAACAGCAAATACCTTCTCTGCTTCTGCCAGGTAGTATCAGAACTGCCTTCTCAGGGGTGAGTGAGCAGCAGCCTTCAAACAGGGAAGGGGGATGTAGAGGAGAAGGCTTAAGAGGCTGGAAGTGGCACCTGGAAATCCTATCCTATCTTTGCAGGTCATCTTCCCAGCTTGGAGTAGAGGCATATAAAAAAGGACTTGGGGAAGGAGTTTTCATGGTGCGGCACCTTTTCTGAGCAGAAAAGAAGACCTTTGTTTTCTCAACTTGGTAGTTTTCATGAGTACAAAATTCTTTTTTAAAGGGTAGAGGAGAGAGAAGAAGAGAAGCAGGTTATATGGAGAAATTATGCTAATAACCAGAGCATTACTAAGTAAACCATGCAGGTGAGTGATAGACAGTGTAGATTGCCTTGAACAAGCCCTAAGAGTTCCCTGCTATCCAGCCATAAATACGGTGTGCATAGGAAATGTCCCAGACAATGTTTATTTCTGTTTGAATTAAGATGGCCCCACATGCGACTATCTTTGAGCATTCCAAGTGCTACAATCTGGAAAGGAACAAGCCCTGCGATGCATGATGGACAAATTGGTCTGCAAATAGCAAACAACAAACCCCCCATTAATCAGCCACAAATCAGCTTTGCTAGCAGTATTAAGTGAGTTCCCTCAGAGGTCGGTGCTGGGTCAGCTGCTGTTTAATATCTTTATAAATGATCCAGTGCATAGAGTAAATTGTCTATTGCTGTATCACTGATGGAGGCATTGCAAAAGGATGAGTAGAGGCAGTACAGGAAGGAAACACAAGTGGGGACACAATGAGGGTTGAACAAAAGAACTGTGATACCAAACAACCCAACACCTGCAAGAGTCTTGGAGTAGTGTGGCTAAGTGGTCAGAGTCCTGCTGTAGGAGCACAAGTTCTGTACCCAGCTCAGACAGGCCTGCCCTGTGATCTGAAGCAAGCTGTATGAGCTCTCCTTCTCTCTCTGTTCCACTCCTTTGTCCATTAAAGCTGCAAACTCTCCAAGGCATGGACTGATTGTCTTTTACTCTGTGCATCTACAGCACAGAGCCCTGGCACAGCAGGGCTCTGACTTCAGCTGGGGCTTCTATTATACAAACAAGGAGAAAACAATAGGATCTGAGTGAGTGCAGCCAAGCAGTATTGGTACAGAAAGAGATCTGGAAGGAGATGGTAAGTAGGGGAGCAATTAAGCCAGGTTTGCAGGGTATGACCAGATGAAAAAGAAGAGTATTGAGAGTGCTGCTGTTCAAAGAGGGGATGGCTGTGGTGCCCACAGCACTGGCAGGGGCTTCTTTGGACCACTGTTTCTCGACTGGTGTAATCTGAATCACTCCATTGATTAAGCTTGTTACAGTCTTTGAGGATATGGTCCACTATAAGCATCGCTAGGCAGCTCATTGTAAAATGAATAGAGATAAATGAAAGGATGCAAAGAAAAATAATAAGGATAAATGGGTTGAAAAGTCCAGCATGACAACCAGGGTTGGAGGGAGAGTGATTATGGAACAGCTCTGTGCATATATTTGAGCTAGAATATAAAGGAGGGGGATCACTTAGTCAAGGCTGAACAAGATCACCAAGTAATGAAACTGTGGCGCAGTCAGGAAAGGTCTGTGGGAGCAGAGAGAGAGATAATCCTTCCAGCCCTATTTTCTTGTGATCCTATGATCACATGTCCTGAGGACTAACCCAGAGAAGAAACCAGCATGAACATCGGCGGCTGCCTCTTCCAGGCTCAGTTTCCCCATTTCTAGGCAGTCTGCTGTTACTTGAGATGGAGCACTTAGAAAGCAGAGACAGGGTTGACAACCAAACAATGCACACCCAAATGTAGGGGAAGGTGTGGGGCTACTCAAACTGGGATCAATATTGCAGCAACCCCTTTCACAGGCCAATTCTCTGATCAAAGATCATTCCCATCCAATACCCCAATTTTGATGCATTTGAACTCTGAGTCTGAATATAAATTCTGCAGCTTGGCCCCATCCCAAGAGTATAAGAAGGAGGACGTGAGCAAGAAGTTTCTGCGAATTCAGTGTGAAGTTCTGTCTCGTTCAGCACCACAGCTGTGGTGGAAACTCAGTATTTGTCATTTTCTCTTCTGCTTTGAATTTGGAAACATCTGTTTGACAGTGAGGAAATCTTCTGAGGCTTCGTCACCCTCCAGGTCCCACGCCTGGCACATCAAATCACTTCATGTCTTCTACTCTCAAGAGATTGTAGTCAGTATGTCATTGAGAAGGTGGCTTATACATGGATTTGTGATGTGAATAACAGCTGACTTACCAGAATGCTGCACCCCATCCTGACTAGGTGATGCAAGTGAGCATCAGGTTGGAGCAGGGGCAGGCAATTATTTTGGGTGGAGGGCCATTTACCGAGTTTCAGCAAGCTGTTGAGGGCCACATTTCCCTCTCTGGTGCAAGGAAACAGGAGCTTGTTGGTTGCAGGCAGGGACCTCCTCTCCTAGGCAGGGGTTTCTGGTTGCGGGGGGCAGGGTTGGGCAGGCTTTTCTGCTGGGTCCTAACACCAGCTTTCTCTGGGTTCTACTGCCCCTGGCTCCTGTCATCTTTGACAGGAAGCTAGGAGCAAATAAATATTAATTTTCTAAATTTTTAGGAACTCCGCGAGCATGATAGAATGGCCTGGCGAGCCGGATCCAGCCCGTGAGCCATATTTTGCCCACCTCTGGATTAGAGGCTAGGAAACCACAGGGTGGGAAGGCCGCAAAGGCCAAAACAGGTTAAAGAGGTATACATCCCATTGAAAGCAGCAACAACCCTGCAATAGAGCAAGATTCAGCTCACAGAGCCATGTGCAACTTGGCTGGAGAAAGATGTGTCACTGTTGCCCTCTTTGATCACACCCCTCCTCCGTGTTGTCAGCCTGAGAGCCCCCAGCACTTTGGTGGATGCTAGCCCATACTGACAGTCGAAGCTGGGCGGAGGTGTGGAATTTCCCTCTAGCTCTCCTTGAGCAGTATCTTAGAGCAGTGATTGTAAAGTGTTTCCACCAGAAAAATTTATTCAATGAAGACACTGGAGAGAGAGCCAGCATTAATGAAAATCTCTTGCATACTTTTCTACAGCAGCAGGAAATTCACACAGGTGGCCCAGAGCAACACGCAGGTGGCCCACCTTTAGCCTCCTTACTTGACCTCATTAGCAACCCAATTTTTGTCTATGTTGCAAAAGTGAATCAGGCTATGACTGGCTCAAGGGACAGCCATGTTGTGACTGCATCCGTGAATATTGTTGTGACAGCGGTAGAGATTGGGGTTCTGAGGTCTCCCTTTCTGCCTTTTTCCTCTCACATCCCTAGTAAGATCCAACCCTGCGTCTACTCTTCCTCTGCTGACTTACTTCATAGATTTCATAGACCTTAGGGCTGGAAGGGACCTCCGAAGATCATTGAGTCCAGCCCCCTGCCCCAGGGGCAGGAAGTCAACAGGGATTATAGGATCCCAGCACTTTTGTATCATCTGTCTTTAGTCTAATGGCTTCCTATTCAGTGCAACTTTGTTGCTCTCTCAAGGCAGCTTGATACACAGTGCTGATAACCCTGTCCATGGGCACTTTACCTCTCTGCCTTAGACATATAGTGATTGCTGGGTTCAGTAAAGACAGTCAGGCATGAATGAGAAGAGCTAAACAGCTTAAATTGTGTGAAGCAATAGGCAAGACCCTCTGGGCGTGTCTACGCAAGATGCATTAATGTGCATTAGCCTGATTTAATGTTCATTACGGGCGCACGGCTACACGTGCATACCTTTAACGTGCATTAAAAATGGCAAAATTAGGCTAATCACGCCTAAATTTGATACCTACAAATGCAGATATCAAATATAGGCTTAATTAGTTAAAGAACATTAATGCACATGTAGATGTGACCCGGCACTAACTTTGGTGCCGGGTGTGCCCAGCCACTAGGAGCACATAGCAGAGTGCAGGGACTTGGCACTAACTTTAGTGCCAAGTCTCTGCACATGTAGTCACTTGCCAAATATCACTTATTGTGCATTAGCTTAATGCGCATTAAATTTAGTTGTGCTTAAATGAACATATAGACTCGCCCTTTTTCTACTTAACCACCTACGAGCTACTCCCTCACTGAGGGGCCATAAGCTAATTCCCTACTCTACTAAATTAGGGTGTGTATTTAAATTATCACTCCTATCACCACAAGCTGATTACCCAAATGCTTCCAGAGCCAGGCACTTCTATAGACACCGTGCTTGACACTTGGAAGACTCAAAAGCATTCAGCCAAGCTTGCTTCACAGCTGTGACTCTTATCCATGTCCAGCCCTAGCATGGACTAATCATGCACAGACTATGCTAGCATCGTTTTTCAAAATGTAATGCATGGAGAATGCCACTCTGGATAATACATATGAGATGCCAGCACCAAGCATATTGAAGGAGGTGTTTTTTGCTATTAGCTGTTGGGGCTTCCACTGACTGTGACACCCTTAGCCTCATCAGACTTGCATCTGCTTATGGCAGGGCTGCGTTTGGCTTGAGGTTTAGAGACACAGGGCACTTCATGGGCAGAGTTTATAGAAGGGGCTATACCACCTGAGCTTTCACTCTACATGCTATTGATGGGACTTGAGCTTGAATCGAAAGCCAGTCACAGAGCCTATTATCATGTCTTTGGTGTGTCCCTCCTCTGACTCCCTTGCCAACTACTGCCTCTTCTCCACAAGCAGCTACTGGGCTCAATGGGCATTGTCAAGCTGGGCTCTGCTCCTTCTGGCTGCAGGCAGTCTGCATCCCCACCTGCTGGTCTACAGAGTAGCCCAGCTGTGGGCCTACATGTGAATGAGCAAAACCAGCCTTTTCCCTGTCACTCTCTTAGGTAGATTCCTCTCGCTCATGCTTTGGCTAGTGGGAGCTCTGGAAGATCACAAGGCCCGGCTCTTAAGGCAGCTGCTTACAGAATGTTCTCTCGAGTTTTTCATCTGCTTTTGATCTCTGCCTCTTGCTGCTTCGGCAGCTTGGCCACAGCTGCTTGGCAGCATAGGAAACGATGAACTGGCTGAAGCCTGCCTTTCAGCTGTGGTTAGGTGGGGAGGGATGTGAACTCACAGCACTGTCTGCTTGTGGTCCCCTGATACACCCACAAGTTCAAGAGCTGACGTGAGAAAATGTACTTCCCCTCCTGTACATCCACCTTCTGCACTGAAAACAGAGAAACCAGCTTCCTGCAGCCACCTGGCCTGCCTCATGCACCTACCTTAGCCCGTGGGAACCTTGCTTCTTTTCAGTCATGCCTTCTCAGCTGGGCTTCTTGCATGGAATTGCAAGGTGCTGCTGACAGCCATGACACGAGGCAGTTCTGAGCCCTCTTGTGCTGCAGGATCTAGTCAGCTGGGAGGTGTCAGAGATGAAGCTTCCAGGTAGGTGTATACATAGACCCTGTTACATGACTTAATGCACTTGTATACATACACAGCCATGGGCACCTCACATGCAAATACCCAACCCCTATGCGTGTGCATGCACTGTTTGCCATGGGGCTCTCACATATAACTGGCTCCCACTTGTACCCATGTGCTCTGTCCTGGGGATCTCACACACATAAAAACCACTACATCCATACATATGTGCACACGCATGCACACTCATACAATGTACAGGGATCTCATCCTTCTCCATGTGCTTGTTAATGCACACCAACCTATATACAATGCCACAGATAGTACAGACACATATTCAGCGCGTGCACAAGTACACACTGTCATGGAGATCTTATATACAAACTGCCATGCCTAAGCATGTTGTACCCAAGAACTCTCAGTGCTGTGGGGATTATTTCATATATGCACTCATCCCTGTGAACGCATAGACTTTCTTACAGGGATATCAAGCACACATATATAAATATTCCACTATACAGACTTACCTGCTGCAAACAACATAAAAGACCTGTACTCATATCCTCTCCCTGATACTTGTTTCTCTAACACACGTGTATGAGAACACACATAGATGCACATGTATGCAAGCACAAACCAGAAGTGCCTAGGCGATTGCATCCACACACACATAGACCTCTTTGCACACACAAGACACAGCCCTTCTGCTAATCTCAGTCCATATCCTGTACACACATGCTCCAGTTCTCAAGACTGATCTAGAGCTCCCCCTTCTTGATTAGTCCTGGGCCCTTTCATGTAGCTCTGCCACTGCCTCTGATTCCTTCTCTGCAGCATCTTCTGCTGTTCCTGTTGTGAACCCTCACCCAGCTGCAGTCTTTTACTGCAGTTTGAGAACCTCATGCAGTTCTGTGGTATCCCTGATAGGCTGGTACAGGGCTTACACAGTTCTGTCCATGCATCCTAGAGAAGTTATTCCATTGCTGGATGCTGCACCCAGGTGTACAGGTTCCCTTGGCTCTAGCCTTTAGCTAGTATACAGGTGTGTCCTACCCAGCAACCCACCCCCCAGCAGAACTAGCTGATCAGGCAAAATGTTGCAATTAGGCTCAGTTCAGCCAGATTCATGTAACTGCTCAAATTCTAACATGCCTGATCCTGTGTTGGTCCAGGAAACTGCTCTTCTTGTAAGGTGCTACTCCAGTGTTAGAACAGCCAGACCAAGGTTTTGGCTCCTGTCTCATGCTATAGAAAGGTGGGCTTGGGATCTGTGGAACGAGCAGTCTGAGGAAATCTAGAGGATGGTGGGGACATGGTCCTCCCTCCTTACCTGCCCTTAACAAAAGCAGGGAGAGGCTTGAGGCAGCAGGATAGCTTAGAATGTAGGATCCACCACAACAGCCCAGGGAGAATCGGATGCAGAGGGACCTGTTAAAGAGAGGCAGGTGGTTTGGGGAGAGTGTATGACACTGGGTTCTGCTCTGGGTTGTGCCACTGATTTGCAGCCTTGGGAAAGCCACTTCATCTCCTTACTTGGTTTTGCTTTTCCTAGCAGGGGGTTTGTCCCACTGTGTGGTACAGCACCTAGCACCATCAGGTCTCTTGGTGCTGTCTGAGTACAAATAATAACAAGCAGGGCTAGCTGGGCATGGGGGTGTGTTCTTGGCACATCTGACATACAAGCAGACTGGCACAGTTCAGCCCAGTGTGGCAGGGGCTGATTTGCTGAGCCGTCTGTGCCCTGGGCTGAAGCTACCTCTTGGGACAAACTTCCTTCCCCTGATGACATTATGCTTTCATTTCTGCAGCAGTGGGAGTTGATCAAAACCCTGCTCTGCTCTGATCTGCAGAGGCCGTGCTGCCCCCCTAAGCCCCACATGGACAGGTAGGAGCTCTCAGAGCCAACTTGCTCCATCCAGGGGAGGTACAGCAAGTACCTGATGAGGATAGGGGCTGGTGGGAAAGCCCTGCAGACTTGAAGGCTTTGGCTCACAGTGAGTGCAAGCTCCCAGGCTCGCAGTGCGTGCACTGCAGCTGCTTGGCTAAACTATAACTTAGGGGACCTCTGCCTCTGGGAGAGGGAGGGGACTGAGCTGATGGGTCAGTTAAGCTACAGCTTCTCAGCTGGCAGTGCCAGCCAGGCACTCATTAATGCCAACTGTGAGAGTGGGTTTTGTGATCAGAGCACCTGCCCACAGGAATTGGGCTGACACCCAGCACACTCATTGCAGGGAGTCTGGCAAACTTGCACAAAGAGGTGAGGTGGGCATAGTGGTGAAGCAGCCGGCTAGAGGGGAAGTGCTCTGAGTCCCCCTACCAGCTCCCCACAGGTGGGGGGAGGTGTTGCTTTTTGATGGGACGGGGAGCTGAGGGAACTGGCCGCAAGCGTCCACTTTATATTAGAACTTGAGGATTTGAGAGAAGAGGTTCTTTCCCCTCCGATGCCCTCCTCCCACCATCTATGCTCCCTTTGAGTTATGCTGCCTCTTCATTCAAGCCTTCATGAAGAGAAATATGGCCCCACACAAATACACAGCTGCCCTGAACAGGCACCACAAACTAAGCAGATGGCGGGATGAAAAAGGAGCGCCAGCCCAATTATTTTGGTTGCTTTCCTACTTTCTCTGTTGTGCCAGGAAGCTGCATGGAGGTGATGTGCACCTTAACTTTTTCTAAGTTGGTTTGCAGGGGTTTAAGATTAGCCAGTGTTCACATTTTGAAGCAGCATGAAGTCCCATGGGGCAACTTCAAGTCTGTGGTAACAAAGTGTTTAGACAGTTATTGAACATCTGTTGAGACGTCATGGAAAGTATAAACCCTGCCCCAAGGAGTTTGCAGCACATAATAATAAGACATGCATGTTCCTTTCAGTACAGTCTTTAATTGTATGATTGTCTTATAAAACATCAGGCTTTGCACCCATTTCCTACTGGCTTGTAAAGCAAATAATGGATAAATTAGGGCTCTGCTGGTGAGCCACACTCAGCAGTGAAAAATGCTACATAGTGGGCACATCTATATCTGCTACTAATGTGCTTTAAGCTTATTGCACAGTCAAATAAGGTGCAGTAAGCTTTGCCTGGGAGAACATCTACATGTGTGCAAATTTGCTCGTGACAGAAGCAGTTCAGTGCAGGTCTACTCCTGCCCTGCTTTGCCCTGCTACAGCAGCCAGGGGAAGCTCAAGACTCCCCCAGGTGCCAGCTCTGGGCTGGCAAAGTGTATGGGGGTCAGGCCTGGGCTTCCGGACAAGGGGTCGGGGAGGGGAGGGGGCTGGGGGAAGCTGTCCTGTCTCCAAGGCAGCTACCTCCCAGCTTTGCCTCCCAATTGGCAAAGGTGGGGGCTGCCTTGGCTGAAGTGGATGTTGTCAAAGCCACCCAGGGAACCTTAACAGTGGCTGCAGCTGGGCAGTTATAAACATAGGCATCTCTGACGGGGGACTTAGGGTCAGGGCCATGTTGTGTAAACTGGCCATGGAAGCCAGCTATGTGTATATATCAGCAAACAATTGTAGGTCAGGTTGCTAAGTCCTTTGGGCTTTCTCAGGAGGGAAGGTCCCAACAATGGGCACCTGAAGGGCCTTATGCTCAAAGGACAGAACCAAATTACCAGGGCTCACATCCTCAGCTGGTGCCAGTGAAAATTGCTGAATCTCTGCTGGATAGGGATGATCCTACCTGAGATGGTAGATTGGACTAGATGGGGTCCCTCCAAGCCCTGCTTGTCTATGATTGTGATATTCTCCAGCACTGGAGACTGCAAATGAAGGATGTCCACATCACCAAGATTTCTGTTAAACAAGCTATTTCTTGACCTTTTAACTACACTGGAACTAAGCAGGGAGACCTGGAGGCTGAAGTGTAGTCTCCCCCTTACCCTGATAGCCATACACGTGGGCAAGGAGGGAGTAAACTTATCAATGCTTATGGTCTCTCCGTGGAGGGAGAGAGCTCTGCCTCAACAGCTGTCTCCACCTTAAATCCAGCAAGGACACTGTAATCTCCCATAATCTCTTATTCAGATGACCACAGCAGCTGGTGGCTCTTTTCAGACCTCCCCCACATTTTATACAGGCTGTGATGTCACTGGCAGGGATGTGCCATGTACAGAAGGGGATTAAGATCCTCTATAAACCTGCCCGATCTGGGAACCGCTTGAGCCTGTTCATGTAGCACAGAGGCACACACACCAAGCCGCCCTTCCCTTGCGTGGCATCTCTGGAATGGCACAGAACAACCCCTGGCCTTGGTCGCAGCCATAAGATCAAGCTTGCAGCTGGGTGAGTGATCTGGCAGCAAGGGCACGAGAAGAGGCGGGGAATGCCACAGTGGTGTTTTCTAGAGCTGGCATCTCCTCCCATGGACGCCCCTGGACATTTGGCCCCAGAGTGTAAACACCACTGGAATTTGCTCTTTTTGGCTCAGAGCCAGTTGCCATCAAAATGGATGGGAGCCTTGCCTTTAACTGCAGTGGTTTGTCTCACCTCTTTGAGGTCTCTCTGAGGTTAAGTGTGTCAGAGCTGTGGGCTTTGGGGCTGGGTCTCAGGCCTCCACATGTCTTATCTCCTGTACGTTGGCCAGTTCTACCTGTCCCCACTTGGGAATGGGCCTGCACTAGCAAACCAGGAGTAGGGGAGAGGACTGGTATATCACTTGTGCCCTATCTGTCCCTGAAGGACCACAGTGCCCTCCAGAGATGCCAGTGTCTGGGCCAGATGTTCTAAGGCAGTGGGGGCCAGCTTTTCCAGAAAATGTCCCACAGATTAAGCCCCATGCCCTCCTTGAGCGCCACTCTGATCTCCTTCCCCCGTCTGATCTGCTGCTCAGCCTTCTTTTCCCTCGTATGTGCTTCCTGTCCGGTCTGCTGCTCTGCTTTCTGCTCCCTGCGCTATCTGTTGCTTTGCGCCTGCCTTCGCCATGGTCTGCTGTGTGCTATACACAGAGAGTGCCTGTGCCACTTATGGCACCCGTGCTGCAGATGGTCTACCTCTGTTCTAAGAGATTCCCATCACTGGCATTTGTTCTCCAGCAGCTCCGTATCCTCAGCCCTGCCAGTTTCAGGTGGCAGATGCCAGCTGGCAGGCAAACAGATGGGCTGGACTTGAAATAGAGAGAACCGACCCTTTCCCATTGGAAAAGAGTCAGAAGGCCTGGAACTTTTCATACCATGAGACTGGGGAGCATTATGAGATATACCACGCTATGGATCTGTTGCACAGGGCCTGAGTCAGAGGAGGTGGCTCTCCTGTACCCGTCATGGCATCCGGTCCCTCCAGGAGTTAATCTGGGATGAGGCTGAGGGTTTACTGAGGTTAATGTTAGCTCCTTGGGCACTGGGGGAGAGTAGGGGGGGTCCATATATTTAATTGCTGGCACCAAAGCATTAATTTAACTGGCAGTCTGGAAAATGCCAGCCATTAAAGAGTTGACTTTTGGCACAGTGCGTGAGGTATTTGCCATAAAGCAGAAGTATACTTCAAGTTTCCCTTGCTTTATGTGGGTTCTGTATGTGCGATTCACTCTTATTCGATGACCCTTTTTATACCAAAGAATTATTATATGTGAAGTAAATTCACTCATACGTGATCGGTGTGGTGGTAGCCTGCAGTCAGCTGCTTTGTGCAGTGCATTGTGGGTGTGGCATACACCAAAATATGGACTCCTGTGTGGATCTGTGCTCCTCAATTGTTGTTTGCGACGTGTTTCTGTAGCTGCCATCCCCATTATGGCTTCTAAGCATCTCGCTAGCTTATCTCCTACCCCTCTGCCCGGTCCATCAATAAAGTGCAAGAGAACCCTGTGCTTGTGTGCACTGTCTGCTGTTGGTGAGTACCAAACTGGTCTTGTAAAAGTGGTAACAATGGGTCTGGAGGTCAGTACAGTCGAGGTCTTGGAACGTATCCCTGTTCGTTACTTTGTAAAGTGGGTTCCCGCTATGTGAATTCAAGTTATGTGCCATTTTCCGGGAATGCATGTACCGCATAAAGCGAGAGAAACCTGTTTTTGTATACATGTATGTGTGCACCAGAGGGAGGAGGCTTGTCTCTTCCTCTGGTGCCTGAAGAGCCCCCACTAACACAGAAACTGCTCCAGACCCATTCATTGAGTGGATAGACCTCAGGAACTACACACATGAGCTTTCACTTGTACATCTCAGTGTATAGATGACCACTGTTGTATTTCTGCACTGACACGGGCAGAAGCAGATTTGTTCAGAGATAGGTGGATTGGATGGATTTTTCAACAATGCCGAGCCTGGACCTGACTTCAGCTCTCTCCTGACAACAATTAGTCAACCCCAAGAGCTGTAGAGAACCTCACCCATTCTACAGAAAGTACTTATCAACTTATCTGTCGTACTCACATATAGCCATTACAGTTTTACTTAAGCATCTCTCATGTACAGGAGGGTCATGTTATGGATGGGGAATGGAGGCATCCACAGAGTCAGGGTCTTGCCCAAAGTCACAGAAAATCTGTGGGAGAGCAGAGACACTCCTCTCACTGATGTAATTGCAGTGGAAGTAATGGACATTTCCACAGGTATACTTGAGAGGAAGCTGCATGGATGTGGTGTGCATCTTAACACTTTCTAACCAAGTTCTCAGGGGTTTAAGCTTAGCCAGCGTTCGCATTGTGAAGCAGCATGAAGTCCCATAGGGCAAGTCTGTTGTAACAAAGTTTCTGGACAGTTATTGAACATCTTTGCTGACCTTACAGAAATACAAGCCCAGTCTGGCTGATCAGCAAAGTCAGGAAACCAAGAGGAGGAAACTAGAGGAAACCAAGGCTGCTGGCATTTGCTGGTATGCCTGGCCAGGTAGTTCAGACTGAAGCTTCTAGCTCCTCCACCCTCCCTGCCTGTGCACACAGTAAGATGAATGGAGGGTGTTAGTTCAGGTGCCAGCAGGCCATGCTAGTACCCTGAGGCACCATAACAAGAAACCTATTGGTAAACTTGGAGAACTCCTCCCTTCTTGGTGCTGGGGGCTTCCCACACCTACTGAGCTCTGATTTTCGCCCAAGATCAAGTGGATGCAGAACATACCTGGATTGAGAAGTTCTCATTTTCCACCCATAAGCACTGGTGTGAATGGTGACGTAGCGCAGGGCACTGGACGATGCTTACTACTCTCAATGGGAGCTGAGGGGGTGCTCAGCAACTCCCAGGATTGTGCACAGGACATTAGCAAACACTTGGTTTTCAATGTGAGCTTCCTGCTGCAAACTCACCAGAGCCCAGAAATGCTGGTCATGATGCCTTTGTGCCCTGACAGTGATGTCAGGTCAAGGGCTGGCTACCCTGCAGCATCTGAGTTTCTCAACAGTGTTTGGTGCCACCTGCTGTCACTCACCATTGACCTTGCTGGAGGCAGAATCAGGCCTATATCATTACTGTTTTCATTCTTTGGATGAAGTCATAACAGGCCTAATTTATACCTGTTGGACAGCTGCTGAGTTCAACAGTGCTAGCTCTAGCACTGAATTGGCCTCTTGCTGCTATAGTAACTTTGTCCAGTCCAAGAGGTTTATACAAACTATAGTGTCTGGAGGATTGAGGGCCAATCTCTCTGTGTGCTTGTGTGTGTGCATGCAGCAGCAGAGTTGGGGGTGCAGCTGTGCCGTTGCACTCCCCTTTGATTCCTGCTCCACCCAGACTTTAAAACCAACTGCCTGGAAAGGGCAGCACATTTCTGTTCAGGAGTACTGAGGGTGGTCAATTGACTTTATAGCTCATTATCATTGACTTGATTCCTGATGCTCTCTCTTCAGTCCCCAGGTGCTAATGACAATCCCTCCTTTTTAATGCTCTTGATAGTCTACTAGTCCAACTATCTTATTTTCTGCAATTTTGATGTCTGTTAGTCATTCCTGGTAATGTCTCTCTTCTGTTTCACAAACTGCTTTATTAGCTGTAGCTAAAAATCTTAATTTAGGTGTGGTAATATTAATTCAGGTGTACAAATGACTGAATGAAGCATTGGAGACATTATCAAGACACTCTTGATTTTGTTTTGCAAATCTGCATGAGAGATGTACACTTAACTGTAATGACTTCAGGGCTAATGGAACAAAATCTTTTGATTATTTTGACTATCTTTTGCCTTGTTTCTTGTGTTTTTAAATTAAATACATTTTCCAGCAAATTAGTGCACATTCCAATAAAGTTATATTTATTTTTGCTTTGATCTTAAACTGTATAATATATTGCGAGGCCCCTAGCACATTAGTAAGACTCCTACTTTTTCTTTAACAGGAGAAAAATGTGTGTTGTATTATGTGTGAAGATATGCCACACCAGCTGCACCCTGTTTTTCAAGATCCTAGATCTGCCCATGTGCATGGTGAATGCATGCCCGTGTGTGTGTGTGGGTGTGTGAGGGCAGCAATATTGTGCAAAAAACAACTCTAACAGTGAAAGTCAACAAGCCCTCGTGGGGGCTGTTTTTCTATGGTAGAGAAAGGTAGTCCAGCCTAGTTGCTCTTCTCCTTCTGTGTTTACCTTAGCTTGGACCTTACAGGCCTTCCTTATTCTAGAGCAGTGACTTCTGCACTGTGGTTCATGGTGCAATTGCTGGTGGACTGTTGCAAGAGCAGGCGGTAGTCTTTCCTGCTTGACTCTAGCTGTTTCTCTGAGTGTCCAGGCTTTTCACAGGCAAGAGGAGTCCTTGGGGGCTAGAAAAGCAGCTGGAAAGGAGGGACAGCTTGCCTAGGTAATGCAGTGGGAGGCTGCTGCTTAGTAAGAAGGAGAAGGACCAGGTTCACCAAGGGGGAGAGGCAGTGAGGATGGCACATCAAGGGAAATAACTGGAGAGTAGGTCTGATAGCTGGCAGCATGGGTCTGAGGACAGGAGTAGAAGAGAAGGGTGGCTGGCTGCTGTAGGTTTGGATTCCCCCGACATTTGAGTGTCCTATGCTATGATTGGTGGGAGTTTTCGGTCCAGCCCTGGATATGAACAGCATGGCTCCATCTGTCCAAGGAGAAATGCTGCAGTAGATTTTGAAGCAGAAAAGCCTGGCAGAGCCAGGATGTGTGAGTGGGGGTGGTTGTGAAAGAAGGGGCATTGGCAAAGCTGTGTACTGGGCAGGGGCTGAAGGTGTGTAGTACTAAGGTGTAAGGACTGTGTGTATTGGCACATTTGTGAGCATAAGAGGTTCAGAGCAGGATGAGACTGGGGTTCTCTGGCAGAGCGGGGAAGGAACAGGGTTGGCATAGCCAATGCACTGGCAGAGCGGTGTGTGCCATGCAGGGGAGGAAGTGCAAGGACATCTTTTGGCCAGGACTGAGGGACATTAACACAATGGCACCGGGCCTGGGGCTGAATCAGCAAGGAATGCCTCAGATCAGGGTGGGAGGGACTCAAGAGAGCTCACGTACCAGCATAACAGAGCTGGGTGGCAAGGAGGGACCATCTGCAAAGCCCCCTGCAGACTACAGGGGCAAAGGGGACTCTGCTCCTATCTGACACCTGCAGGAGGGGAAGGGAGAGCATCTTTGGCCCATTGCACAGGAGAGCAAAGGGGGAATCAGCCCATCCGAATCTCCTTGCTGCTGCTCCTTCCTGCTGGGATTATGAAATGTCTCCTCGGAATGAGGTAAAGAGCAGATGGCCCAGGCTCCACTCGCCAGCATATGTTTACCACAGGGGCTGACGCTGCTGGCATCTATCACTGCAGTGGAGCTGGAGGGAGGGAGAGAAGACTAGGCTGAATCCACCGGGAGACTTTGGAAAAGGCAGTTGCCTACATCCAAGGCCCAGCTGTCCCGGGGTTTGTGGAGCAAGTGGGTATGGGGCAATCAAACCTCATTTTCGCCCCCATGCCCCAGAAGCGAGGGGCTTGCTCCTAGGTTCACACTCAAAAACTGCCTGAACAGAGTGAAGCTCAGTGACTTCCCCAGGCCGTGGTGCTGTTTGTTCTTTGTATTTCTCTCCCCTGGGCGCCCCGGGTGCAGACAGCATCGCCTCCTGGTTCAGGTCTGCTTCACTCGCAGTGTCTGTATCTAGACGCCTTCTGAGAAATGTGTCAGTCCAAACAAACACAAATAATCATTTACCTTCCCAGTTAGAAAATCGAATGAAAACCATTGCACAGGAAAGAAAAGTCCTGCTTCCAGTACTCCCACTCCCTGCGGAGGAGCGTCCACTAAGCAACTCATGCATTTCCTTTAAAACCGCGCAAAGGGTTCAGCGTGCAGGGCAAGAGCTGGCGGGCCTTTCAGGTCGATCAGGGTGCAGCTTGAGGCACCTTCACAGTAATCCTGAAACATCTTGGGATCGGGCCCCTTCTGTTTGGGCACCCCAATTTACTGTATTATTGACTGGGGGAGAAAAACCTTGCGGTGTTGTTTTTTGGGGGGGCGGGGAATTGGGCCATAAACTCCATCAACTCAAATAGTGAAATATTTTCAGGTAATACTGCTGTGTAGCCCCTCATGGGACTGGTACTTCAGATGCCTCCTGCTCTCTCTCTAGTGTTAGCTCCGAGGTCCCTATAATGGCCATGATGCAGCGTGGGATTCCTACCTCTGATGGGAGTCCCTGGCTCTGGTGCATTGTGGGAGGTGTAGACAGGCCAGGGAGCATGCCCCACGGAGGCACCTGAACCGTATTTTCCATGAGGCCCCGTTGGCCTGTTTCCGAACCCAAACAGCTCAGCGCTCAGGTGTTTGGCTTCCTGAAAGGCGCCGGAGCATTTTCAGAGAAAGCAGACTCTCTTCATGAACAGCCTTGTTTGCTCCAACCCCCAATTTTCCATTAAAAAAAAAAATTGGGAAATTTGGGGCTGGTCCAACATGTCATGCTGGAAAACCTGGCTGATGCTTTTGCATTAGGAAAGCGTCACCAGCTGGGCCCATGGCATGGCCCCTGCTGCTCCTCTGCCCCTTCCAGCCTTCACGTTTGGCGAGCACAATTCCCCCGGTGCTCAAGTGACAGCGGTTTTTCAAAAACATGGTGAATCCAGCGTAGCCCTGATGTTTTGAGCGGCCACAGCGTGTAACTTAGTAACAACCAGGGCCTGCTAACCCCACGATATTGGCTCGCCGGGTTGAATAGCTGTGCTGGTTTCTGCAGTGCAGGAAATGTGTGCCGAGCAGATTGTTACAACTGAGTTTTGTGGTGCTCGCAAAACTCCCCTCCATCCAGAGAAGACAAATGCCTTCCCACCCCTACTCACTCCCCCTTGACAGCCCTACCCCACTCACAGGAGCCTTCCCCTCGTGGACTGTGCGATCCCAAGGGAAGGGGCAGTGGAAACACACCATGGAAATTCCCCGAGTTGCATGGCAGCTGTTTTGTTTTATACATAATAGGAGGTCAGCAGGATTGTGTTGGACTCGCTTGCTGTTTACATTCCCCAGCTCAGAGCTGTGAGCAGAGGCCAGGCTGGCAGGAGCCAGCAGGACGGCCAAGCTTCGCCTGTACTCCACCAGGATAGCGTCAGAGCTAACCTCTTCCAGGTCATGGCAGTCGCCTGGTTGCAGTGCTCCTGAGCTTGGCGTGGGAGGGGTGGGGGTCACAGCATTCAGACTTCCTCTCAAGCTGGGATGTCTGGGCTGCATGGTCCTTACTTGGTTTATTAGAAATATTTGAGCTGCACCTTCAGACCTGAACTCAGATCTGTTGCTAAGATCCTATGGGAATAAAGGTCCCTCTCATCATTTCTGTGACAGCAGCTCTCAGAGATGGGCATGCAGCAAGTGGAGAAGAGAGAGGTCTGGGCAGTGGTGTTCAGTTGCTAGTCTTGACATTTACTCACTAGGTGACTCATTAAGGGGGGTGTTTTAAAGGTGTTTTAGGTGCCTACTGCTGCCCACAGGTGCTTGGGGGGAGTGCTTGGGTGCCTAACTCCTATCTGCATGCAGGCAAAACCCAGAATCCTACTAGGCCTTCATCTATCTGTAACTATATGGGCTTCACCATCTGTGGCTCACAGTCTACCTGCTATGCGATGGGAGCAAGGATGTTGTGTGCCCCCGCCCAGAGATCTTTCTGTAGCAGACTCCCAAGTGGGCCAGATGCAGGGAAGGCAGAAATGAGAGCAGCATTTGGTCACTGGAATGTGGGTCAATGAAACCAAGCAAGAGCCTAAGAAGTGCTGCAAAACATGTGGCCTGGCAGCTGTGGAGCTGACCCCTGCCCCAGGCAGGCCTCGTTCTGGAAAGGGAGGAGCATCTTCCCCCCAAATACCCGCAGCCTCCCCAGCTGCTGCCTGGCTTCCCACGTTGCTCTCCCAGGGTGAAGACAGACGTGTGGTGACGCAGTAACACCTCTCACTGTGTAGTATCATGGGATCTTCTGAGGCACGTTTTGGATCAGAGACAGCCAAGCAGGGGCTGGTGGCCATTCTCCCTGTGGCCTCAGCCAAGGGGGACCCCCTTGTGTTGGTGCTGCTAGAGCCTCAGTGACTTTTGATGCCATTGCTCAAATCTGAAATCAGTTCAGATCTCAAACATAAGGGACCCAGGCAGCATAAGCTGGACAGCTGCAGGCTCATTGCTGTCAGATCCTAGTAGGGTAGGATGGACCCCTCTACATCCACCCTCAGAGGCTTATGGCACAGGGTATTGCAAAGCTCAATATTTTCCCTGGTCCGTGTAGAGGCAAGCCTTCAGGAGTTCACCATAGAGTACAAATGGTACCCATCCCTCTGTTTCCTCCTCCACCACTGCATTATCCATGGGCACCAAGATGCCCCATTAAGCAAATCAAGATTGAACCACACCTGGCATCCCATCAGGCTAACATGGTTAAGCCATGCCTGTTTCTGTAGCCAACAGCACACCTGACCACCTCAGGCTCCCCAGCCTTGCTGTCCAGGTACCATCTTAATGCTGGGTCAACTGGTGGCACCATTCATCACTCATGCTTCTAGAGCCAGTCTGCCATCACATCCCAAGATCCCTGTAACCTGGATGAAACGATTGACTAAATGAAGAGCATCCTTCTCCTAAGTAAGCTAAGAAGTGGTGCAGGCTGGGTATGGCCAGTGCTTCGAGAAACTTAACTGAACTCTCACTGGGCTTTCAGCTGATGGTACCAGACCACATATCATCCCACTGCCGCAGTGCCTAGGGCTCCTGTTACCACCACTCGCCACATCAGGGTGCATAAGTTGCTGTGGGGTGAGGAGCAGTATCTACACTGAAAAGACAGAGGCTTTCAGAAAAGGGACCATCTCCCATGATCCACCACCTGCAGGATGCGTTATCGCATCATCCTCTTCCTGGGCTTGCACTTAAACCATCCCCTGTAAGCAGCAACTGGGACAGCATCTCCCAAGGAATAAAGGCCAACACAGCAAACATGCCCATGAGATGCCAATTGCCTGGGTTTTCCCCCCACCTCTGAGCTACTGATTCAAAGTACCGGTGCTAACTTGCAGGCTTTGGGAAGGATGATATGGTGCTGCCCCTGAGCCTGAAGCAGCTGTACTTCATTGTACCGAAAGAAACTCTGACTTGGACTCAATACAAGGGAGAAGCAGGTGGAGCTGGTCTCATTAGTGGATAGGACCAGATGGAATCCCAGCCGGTCAAACCTCTTGCATAAAGAGCGTCCTAGGCAACAAAGTCCCTAAAAACACTGGCAGAAGCAACTGGCAGCCAAAGGAAGATGGAGAGGGAAGGAAAGATCCTTAGGGTCAGAAATTGCTTCAACTATTTGTGGTGCTTAGGTACGGTGGTTAAAAATGCCTTGGAAATGCCTGAGACAGGTAGGAAAGGATAAATTAGAACAGGACCGCTCAGCCTCTGGCCAGTAGGCCAAATCGAGCCTGCAGAGCCGTGGCAACCAGCCCGTGGGGATTCCCACAGGTCAGAAGATTTGGTGGCAGGGGAGTGGTGACAGCTCCGTGCAGCTGGATCCAGCCCCACCTGGGCCACTGCTGCAAAGTGGGATGAGGGCCAGGCCCAGACCCTTCCCATCTGGATCAGGCTGAGCTGCTGCCTGCCACCCCTCAAGCCACCCTGCCTGTCCAGATCAGAACTGGGATGCTCTACCTCTGTCCCCCTCCCTCCTGATTGGGGTCACTTTGCCTCATGTCTGGATCATGGCCAGCCCACTCCCCATGCTACAGGCACAGCTTCCAGGCAGATGGATCAGGGTCAGGCTGCATACCCCTCCATGACCAGATAGGGCCACTGCTGTACTGGCCTCATGTACTGAATCAACCCCCCTGGCCAGATTTATCCCACAGATGGTTTTGATACTGCCCATCAAGCCCATGGGGCAAAAGGTTGGGCAACTCTGGATTAGACAGAATAGATGAGGTGCAAAGGGCTATGTTTTCTGATCGCACAAATCCAACAGTCAGGGGTTTGGGATCCCTGGTATAGACAGAGTGAAGGAGAGTGGAAAGGGCTGCCCCATTTCTATGAGTGGGTATTTTTGCTCTGCACAAGACACCGGCTTTGTGTGTATGTGGCTGTGTGTATTCATATGTGCACTGGTGACAGATTGGGATCTGAACCTGGATCTGAATGCCCTCTCCTATGTAAACAGTTCAGTTCTCTGTGTGTTGTGGGGTTTGATTCAAACCCATCTCTCTAGACCAGTCTCAGCAGCAAGAAACTAGTGCTGGGAAAGGGCCTTTTCATCTGGTTGTCATCTGGGAAGAGGTTCCATCCCTGCAGTGTATTGTCCGTCTTGGCTTGCTCATATGTAAGCAGTGGAGGTGATAGAGATTTACCATCACTGTTTCACAGTCTGTGATCTGGTCTGATAGTGCATGTGTGTGATGCAAGTGTGCATATGCCATGGGAGGGTATGTGTATATGTACCAGTACTCTCTGTGTAGGGGGGAGGGGAGGAAGAGCTTTGTATGTGACCTTTTGCCTCTGTTCTCAGTGTATGCGTGTGTGTCTTTAGATGCGTCTCTGTTATGAAAGCATGTGTGAGTTCTTTCCCAGAGAGGTTATGTATGTGTGCGTTTGTGAGTCTGTATGTTCCTAAATCATATTTGTGTTTCTGTCTGTGAGGCATTTATATGTGTGTATGTGCATATGTGCACATGTGTGTGCATGTAGAGCATGTGCATGTGCATGTGTCTCATGTGGCGAGGATCACTGCAGACTGATCGGCTCCTTTCAGCTCCCTGCATCTCTGATGGCGATGGCTGGAGAGCCATGAGTGCAGGGTGGCAGGGAGCCAGTGCAGCATTCACTCTCTTCCAACACTGCAGTGCTCTGCAGCAGCAGCAGGGCAAGCCCTTGCCATTCCAGACTGAGCATGTGCCCCTCTGGTTGCTTGTGCTCACCCTGGGCAGCAAGGACCAGGGACTGCTCCCCTCACATACCTGTGGATCTTAGCAGAAGGAACTGAGAGCTGCATTCAAATGCCATGTACCAGGGGATGCCAGAGTAGGATGGACCCTGGGATATGAGCGAGCAGTGGCACTGAGATAGTAGGTCTCATGTTCAAGGCACTGAACCAGACAGCTAACCCTTCCACACAGCTTTCTCAGTGCACCCCAATTCTGAGTTACCACCCAGCCCCTCTTTCACTGGCTGGGTTCTGTCACCTCCCAGCTTTGCCAAAATCTCTATCCATCTGTGCAGCATCCCCAACACTTCCAGCCCCCATCCTCCGCTCAACCTAGCCAGTGCTCATGTGCTTCTCCAGCTCTGGCCTCCCCCACCTTTGCTGACCCCTAGCTCCCCTCCTAGCTTAGTCCCAGAGGTCTGGGCACATGTTTCTGCCTTGTGTCCTGCTGTTGCTGGTTACAAGACCCTCTGAGCAAAGGAACATGCCTCCTCTCCTCTTCCCTTGTGCATGACAGTATGACAAGGCCACAGGTAGCATGGGGGATCTCCTGCCCTGAGGGGCAGTCCTAGCCCAGGGAGCTCTTTTACCTGCTGACACCACAGGGACCAGAACTAAGCTCACTGACTTCCAGTCCAGCCTCGAGGCCTAAGCACTGTTGAACATGCTCAAGCACAGGGCTTGATTGAACAAGTACCTGTGAAAGCACTTAGTACCCACCAGGAGGTCAGACTCTCAGTCCCAGCTGCTGCCAGCTTCATCATGCCCAACTGAGCTGCTGCTGTGCCTCACTCAGATCCATGCCTAGCCTGCCACTGCCTGTTAGCCTGATGCTTTCAGAGGGACTACAGCCTGAGCTACCCCACCTTGCCTAAACTATGAACCTGGCACAGGCAGCAGGAAGGGGCTGGAGAGAACAAGAAACATGCCTACTAACTGGGGTGTCAGGCCTGTGGAGCAGGGTTCTGTGGCCAGTAGAAGGTAAGTAGGTATCAGCAGGCAGGTACTCTTCAATGGAGTTGTCATGTAGTGGGGCCTTTCCATCCACAGGGCTTACATGCAGGGAGTGTGCAGAAAGGAAACTGAGGCACCTGATGGGCACAGGCTGCATTGTGGCAAAGCCCAGGGTCCCATCTCATGGCATGAGCACCTTTCAACCCAGCAAGACTGTGCTGAGGGGCTGTGGGTTGGCAGTAGTGTAACTGAAGGGGTGACAGGGGGAGCAACCCCAGCCAGATGCTGTTTTTGTGAGGGATGCAAATATGGCTACATTCATAGTGGCAGCTGGATACATTGCTGCGAGGGGCACTGTGGCTCCCAGCCCATGCATCATGGCTGCCTCGGGTGCGGAGCTGCTCTGCTACACTTTGGCAGATTGGGGTCACAGCTCTCCAGACTTCCCTGGCCCAGTGTGGAGCCCTAGTGAACAGATTCTCTAAGAGCTCTGGCCCTCAGGCAATTTTTGGGGAGGTCCTGCTGTCTCTGCCGTTTGTGCTGCAGCCTCACCCTCCCCTCTGCTTCCACTCCTGGGTTCCCACTCAACAGAGGATCCCCAGCTTCAGGTGTCAGTGGGTCCATCAGCTGGTACAGCTGACCCCAGAGCCACCTGCTTCCCTCCTCACTCCACATCTCCCTATTACCCAGAGACTTGATTGTGGCTGGTTGCTGGGCAGGGCACTATTGCCAGCTGGACAAGAGCATGTGGAGCCAGTGCTGTATCCCCGTTTCAGGATTAGGCCAGAATGCCATTACAGCTCACTGGGAATGTGTGCTGGGACAATCAGGGACAATGTGTGCTGTGGGCCCATCACCAGTGGCACAGGAGTCTATAATGCTGGACCTGAGGATATAAGGAAGAAATGGTCTCGCCAAGGGGCAGACACCCTCAGTTAGCTCTCTACACAAAGGTCTTCCATGAAGCTCCCCAGAATGATAAACTCCTTTTCTGAACTTCTTTTGTCTCTGCTTCAGGGTTCCTGCCCTCCCAGTCAAGAACCTGAATGGGACTGGACCAGTCCACCCTGCACTGGCAGGTAAGAGTGGCAAGACATCACATCACCCAGTAAGGTGGGGCCTATTTAGCATGATGATTGGAACTGGTAGATGTCCAGGTAGATAAGCCAACGGGATGAGTGGGTGAGCCAGTGGGAGTGGGGTAGGTGAGGTTGGATGGAAGCAGAGAGGAAGGCTTAGCTACTGCTGGTACAATCTCCTCATCACATGCCATCCAAGGGGGTGGTACCCCCAGCAGTGAAGTGCAGGCGCTCTGGCCTGAAGGGTGTACTGAGCCCAGTATGCCCTTGAGGCCTGGGAGTCAGCGCTTCACTGCTGGAGGTACCCCTACTACACATGGAGTGTGATGAGGAGATTGTGTGGCTAAAGCCAACTCAGGAGGCAATCACAGTGTCCCTGTAAATGTATTTGTTTTCACCCTGTCTGACTCTGGGCTTCTCTCACCATGGCCTAGGGATGACAGGCATTTTGATGTGTGCTGCCGGGCTGCCTGTGTGCCTGACCCGAGCCCCAAAGCCCATCCTGCATCCTCCGCCGGTGAGCAAGAGTGACATCAAGCCAGTGCCTGGGATCAATGGCATCTGCAGGAAAACCAAGAAGAAACACCTCAAAAAGAGTAAGAGGCAGCCTCCCTGCTCCACATGGCCCCAGGCAGTGGCTGACCTGCCCTCAGGCAACCCTGGGTCTCCACAGGGTAGGACGCAGCCTGGAGCTTGTAGCAAAGCCTGGCTGAAGGGCAAGTCTTATGACAGCCCAGGGCTGAGAACTGGAGCCAGGCCTGGTTGCTTTCTCCACTCTGCTCTGCAGAAGCACATGTTGCTGGCCCCACAACTTGCCCCTGCTATTCCAGCCCAGCTGATCCTCCTCACATAGCCCTGCTAACAAGCCTCTCCTTACCCCACAGCAGCATCTGGGAGACAGTGTCAAAATACATAAGGGCCTTTTAAAAGAGACAGCAGCCCTCTAAGAACCCCAGAGGCATTAGCAGGCTTCAACAGGATTTGAATGCAGATGTTAACCAACCACTGCACCCACTTGCTTTGGTCTCCCATCCCAGACCGGGGTGGTGGCCAGAGAACTTCCCTTTCCAGTCCTGTAGCCATGTAGTCACAGTGCCACCTGGGAGACTCCTCATGAAACAACTATCTGGGACTAGGCAGCAAAGGATGTGGGATGTTATGTGCAGAAAAGACTCCATGGGATCCAAGGGCCCTCGTGTAGTTTGACACTGTCCTGTGACCCCAGCACTTGTTCCTGCCATTGGCAGGGGGTCAGACTAGATGGCCTGCTCTAGGCCCCTTCTGACCCTAGTTACTATGAAACTATGATGGCCCTGATTTTTTAAAGGACTTAGTGCCCAACTCCTTTTTGAAGTACAGGCTATGTTCAGGGAACTGGCTAGGAGACACAGCAGCACCCCAAACCAGGCCGTGATAGGATGTCTTTATAATGCTTTCCCCCAGCACTGCTGTTCTTTCAGAAGGAAAATAATTTAAAGAAAGTGTCCCACAGCGAAAGACTTAAAGAACTCTGTCCACTTAGTTTATTGATGTGATCAGAGTGCACCAGCACTGTTCTGGGGGGCAAAGGCCAGGCACTAACAAGCTGCTTAGTCTAGCAGAAAAAAAACAGAACAAAAGCCAATGGCTGGAAGCTGAAGCCAGATACTTCCTAGCTAGAGGCAAGGCATATCTCTTTGTAACATCCAGGTTGATTGGCCATTAGGACAAGCTTCCACAGAAAGTGGTGAATTCTTCATCATGAGCTATCTCCAAACACCCGCTAGCTGCCTTTCTGGAGGAGATGTTAGCTATGCATGAGTTATTGGGCTCAACATAGGACTGTTGGGTGAAATTCAGTAGCTGCTGCTATCCAGGAGGCCAGAGGATATGATTGTCCTTCTGGCCTTAAATTGTGTAAAGAATGTTCCTTACACTCAGATCACAACAAAGGGGCTGTGGATTGACCCACCCCCAACATGGCATGGAGGTAGCATCCCAGTGGCCCCAGCAGCGTGGCCACCAGGCAGACATGTACTGAGTCAATCAAAATAGACAAGGTAGAGAAAAGGTGGGAGGGAAGAAGGAATATTACCCCTAATTTACAGAGGGAAACTGAGACATAGACACTGCTTCTTGAACTGATTCCCAGAGCAGTTGTCTGGGAAGTCCCAATTCTAATCCCCCCAGTGCATGGGCTACAGGGCATTTGCCCTTTGGATTCACACTGGTCCATGGCAAAATGCAGTAGGGCATCAAGATGAACTGACCTCTGCCATTGGGATCAAAGGCTCAGTAGACCAATAACAGCAAGGAGTGGACCACCTCCCCCCATACATGCCCTGAGCTCCAAGAGAATCTACTTTCCACAATGGACCGCTGGCTCTTGTTCCTGTTTATTAGGGTTAGGTCATCTGTACCATGTGATCTAGGTAACCAGTCATATATGCCGAATGCCACTGACATCATGGAGATTCTGAGTAGCCCCAGGAAGCTGGTGGGAGGAAGTGTTTCAGGAAGCTAGTCACATGCAGGGGAAAAAGGCAGCTTTTTGCTTGCTTGGTTTTACTCTACTTGAGTGATGCTGCTGGGAGGCTGGGGGATGGGAAGCAGCAGCTTGGTTAAATTTACACTGCATGACCCACATCTTATTCAGGCTATGTCTGTCATTGCAGTGTCTGTCCTGGGGGATCCCAGCCCCATAGCTTTAATTTATATGCAGCTACTAGGAGTACAGTTCTGCATTAGCCTGGCTGGGGAATTGAATCATAATTCTCTCCAGAGGTAAAACCCATTGGCACACAGAGAGAATATCTGACTTCTACCTAGCAGGCAGGGCTGGGGCTGGGGTTGGGACCCCATCCTGGAGTCACTGTGGTCATTGCCCAGCAGCAGACCCTGTAGAGCTGATGGGGAGGGTTAATAGAGGACACCCCAGCTGATCCCACAGAGGTGGGTTGACATACCC
>JAGPOW010001167.1:3190499-3207930 GCA_030014935.1 Caiman crocodilus | reverse complement strand
AACCCTGACCTGTAGGATCCCACCTCCTCCTTCGAGTTCAGGGACATGAGGCAGACCTGTTCTCTCTCTACCCATCCTAGCCTCCTCTTTTGTTGCCCCCCTGACAGAGGCCAGTCCAGCCTGGAGTCAAACTGAGACTAGCCCTTTCCAGATTTGATCCAATTGTGTTTCTCCCCATGGCAGGCAAGAACCCTGAAGATGTGGTGCGCCGTTACATCCAGAAGGTGAAGAACCCACCTGATGAGGTGAGTGCCTGGTCCCAGCCTTACATCAAGGGCCCTCAGGGTTGATGGTGGCACTGTGGTTTTCTACAGTTTCCTAAGGCAACCTGAACCCAACTCATCTGAGGGACAGCCTAAGTGCTTATGACTACCTGGGTCAATTTAAGGCTCAGGGAAGGCAGCTACACTCATAACACTCCTGGCATGAAGCTGCACCACTAAGGACCCCACCATATTGTAGCCTTTCCCACATACCCCACCATGAATCACTGCCATACTCTATACCCTTAACGGCCCCCAAGAAGTGCCAAGCTTCTAGCACCCCCATACTGAGCACCAGCCTTCCTGTCATGCGCACACCTTCCTAATGCTGCCCATCCTGCCACTGTCCCTGTTAGATGCTTGATATAGTGGGAAAACATAAGGTTTGCATTCCTGGTAGGGCAGAGTTAAGGTTAATCAGGGTAGTGTGCGAGGAGATGGGAGCCTGGATTTGCAGCATGGGCTTGCTGTGAGCCTCAGTGAGGGATGCTTTCATTCCTGTCTACCCCATTCTTGCATGACACCAGGGTTGGAGGGAACAAGTGGGTAGGGGCACTCTTTCACCTGACAGCCCCACAGGGCCAAGTACTTGAGCCTCTCACTTCTTGCCAGGGGTAGAGCTAGGATGTGGGCTGCTCCTTGACCCCAAAGGAATTAGGGGATCAGAAGCAGGCAGGTCAGAAGGTCAAGGTCTGTAAGGGCCCGAGACACAGGTGATCACTCTGGATAGAACCGCAAGCGTGGGGCGTAGGAACAGAAGGCAGGGATCCAGACTGGAGTCACTAGCTTGGGGGTCCAGAGCAGGCAGCTGTAATCATCCAGGACCAGAACATGGACAGTTGCCAATCTAAAGCCACAAGCCAGGGGCCAGCTATCAGAAAACAAGGGTCTGGAGTAAAGTCTGGAACAAGAGTTCAGAAGGCAGGGTGAAGCCTAGGAGCCAACAGGCAAGAACAAGAAGTCAGCAACCCAAGACTAGCCAGAGAGGCGTGCTTATGAGCCTAAGAAGGCAGCTGCACCCAAGCAGGCAACTGGGACCGCTGAAAGTAGTTAGGCATCTAGCAGTCAGGCCCACTCAGGTAACCAGGGCCAGCTGGGTGTTAACTTTGTTTGCACCCCTGTGCAGTGGCCCCAAAGCAAGCAGAGGTAGCACAGCTGGAACAAGAGGAATGGGAGACTTCTGCTCTCTGTTCTGGGTTTCTGTCTGTGGTCCTGTCCCTGGACCAGTCAGGGAGCTTGCTTCAGCAGACATGGATAGTTCCTTGATGCTATTCAAGATGAGGTTAAAGGTAGCTGCTCATCTTGAATGGCCCCTGCCAGGGCTGCAGCTATGAGATAAGGAGGTGTTAGAAGAGGGAGAGGAAGGTGTATGGAGAGAGGCCAAAGGGAAAGAGAAAGCTGAATTGGGAGAGGATGAATGGAAGAGAAGAAGGACACTGGGAGAAGCAGATAGATATTGAGGGAGACAGGCCAGGTGGGTGGCAGATTTGCCAGACCAAGGAGCTGTCCCCAGAGGCTGCAAAGCCATTACAGCCTGAAATCAGCTGCCTGGTGCCCCTCAGGCCAGAGGGAGCTGATGTAAAACTGCCAGCAGGGTAAGGGCAGAGGGTTGGGGGGAGGGGCAGGGGCAAGGGAAAAGCACTGGGCCCAGCCTGCCTCTGTGAAGCCCATGGGCTGGTTGGAGCTTTTTCTGTGCATTGATCACCATCCTGTCTGCCTGGCAGGACTGCACCATCTGCATGGAGAGGCTGGTCACTTCGTCTGGCTACGAGGGCGTCCTCAGTCACAAGGGAGTGAAGCCAGAGCTGGTGGGCAAGCTGGGCAAGTGTGGGCACATGTATCACCTGCTCTGTCTGGTCGCCATGTACAACAATGGCAACAAGGTGAGTGACACAGAGGACCAGAACCACTACCCTGCCCTGAGAGAGGCCTGGTGAGTAGTGGACATGATTGTGACATGAAGGGGCCATCTGAGGCCCAGCCTGATTTCCAGATCTTCCCCCTCCCTGGTCACTGCACCAACCCACCCCAACCCACTGAACTGGGCCTGTAGTGGAGATAGTGGGTCAGAGCATTCCTGGCACAGCCCAGCAAGCTCACACCAGCTCAACAAACTCACAATCTGGCTGAGTTTGGCCCTGAGCTATGAACAGCCCCATGGCGGGAAGTTGGCATCCCGGGAAGTGTGACTGCTGCCATTGAGGTATCCACATTGGGCAGTGACTCTGTTGTCTGTTTCCACAGCTGGGATGGGGTATATGTGAGCAACTGTTCTCTGGGCCCAAAGGCATGTTCCAGGTGTCCCTTCTGAGGCAGGGAAGGTCTCTGTCTGGGTGTGTAATGTTTCTCCCTCTTTGCTCTCACCACCTCCCCTGTGCATCCAGGATGGCAGCCTGCAGTGCCCAACCTGTAAGGCTATCTATGGGGAGAAGACCGGGACCCAGCCCCCTGGGAAGATGGAGTTCCACATCATCCCCCATTCACTGCCGGGCTACACAGACTGCAAAACCATCCGCATTGTCTACGACATCCCCACTGGGATCCAGGTGAGCTGCCCAGGAACCGCTGCTTTCCTGGGTTTCCCATTGGAACTTCCTCTGTAGAAGGGGTGAGGCCAGACCAGCAGGGAGCTGCCCTCTTCTATGCAGATTCTCCATAGGGCTGGACAGAATTCATTGCTCTTAACCAGGAAACCAACTGATGAGAGGCCAGGGTTTCTGCCAGTGGCTGCCAGGGTGATACCCCAGACTCAACACCCAGTAGACATACCAGTGGGTCTGTGGCAGACCTCATCACTGTATGCCTAATCTGTGCCAGGGAGACTCCCATTCAGTGGCTCTGTTCTAGGATCTTACTCAGCCTGTCTGTCCTCATTGTGGCCCAAAGTCATAGCTGGCTGATGAATCTCACTCCTGGCCTCTTCTGGTGGCTGGTGCCCATAAGCAGCATGCTTGGGGGGTGGTGAATGGGTGGGCTGCCTTTGGGTTTGATGTGGTATAAATGGCAGGACTTGCTTTGTTCCCTGCCAGGGCCCAGAGCACCCAAACCCCGGAAAGAAGTTCACGGCACGAGGCTTCCCACGGCACTGCTACCTTCCCGACAATGAGAAAGGCAGAAAGGTGAGTGGGCTTCTGCAGAGGGTGGCTCCCTCCCCCTTTAGCACAGCAACCTCATGTAGAGCCAGCCCGCTCTTCAGGAGGTACGTGGGGGAATTGTTATGTGGAGATTGACAGCCTCTGTAGTGCATGTGGTTCTTGTTGTGCAGCAGGTAAAGGGGTTGGCAGAGCTGCTGTGGAAACCTCACAATGCGTCCCTGAACCCAGCAGCTGGCACATGGAGCTATATAACTCACATATGCAATGTCAGTGCTGGGAAGGTTTCTGTCATGGAAGCCCCTCAGTCACCCCTGCCTGGGCTGGTCTTTCCAGGGTGCAGAGCATCAGACCTCTTGCCCTCAACTTGAGGCTTGGTTTTGCAAGATGTCAAGCCCCCCCTTCACAGAAATGACATCAGGGCTGTGCAGGATCTGGCCATTTGGCACATTGGTAACACTGTCTTTACCTGATCTGGGCCTAGAGGACTCTGAGAATGTGCCAGGCAAGGAGAGAGCTCAGGGCAGGGGCCTCAGCTCCATGCCAGGGAGAGGACTTGAAGCAGGGGTTGTATCCATGCTCCTGCATAAGGAAGCACTGTATTTGGAGTCCACTGCTCCAGAGGATGCTCAGTGTGAGCTCCTGTCCTGGTGCCATTCCCTAGCAGAGGTACTTGTTCCTCTGGGTCACACCCGCTGTGATGTGGCACAGATGCGTCTCAAGCATGAGAAATGTCCTGAGGAAGATCTGCCCCTACCAAGCAGGGAGCAACCCCCTATGATGTTCCCTGTGGTGCCGTGGCCAGGCAGGGGAAAGAACAAACACCTGGAGAGGACCGGCTGGGCCCTGAGGGAGAATAGCTGGGTCCTGAGGGAATCCTGCCAAGCCAAGAGGTACTTGACTTGTGTTGTCAGGCTGAGGTGGGCCTCAGCCCTGCAGTTATGTCACCTTCCCCCATCTCTGCAGGTGCTGAAGCTCCTCATTGTGGCCTGGGACCGACGGCTCATCTTCACCATTGGCACGTCCAACACAACAGGCGAGTCCGACACTGTTGTCTGGAACGAGATCCACCACAAGACAGAGTTTGGGTCCAACCTTACCGGGCACGGCTACCCTGACCCCAACTACCTGGACAATGTCCTGGCTGAGCTCATGGCACAGGGGGTCTCAGAGGCCAACCTGAAGGACTGAGCAGGATGGCCTGTCCTGCCCCATCCCTTGCCAGTGTGCTGTGGCAGCACAACCCCCTGCCTGCCTGCGTGTGCGTGCGTGCGTGTGTCTGTGTATCCGTCCACCATCACGACTGAGAGCCTGCCTCACTTTCCCAGAGCTCTCCCTCTGCTTCTGCTGCCTCAACCTTGATCAACCTCCATACCACAATGCTGGGGAAGGGAGAGGGGGGCTGAGGAGCACCCCAGAACTGCCTGTCATCCTCCGGCCAGCACTGTCTGCCCCTCCGCCTCTATATAACCAATACTGTGCCCTCCCCTCCCAGAGCCTCCTGATCAAGGAGCAGCAGGCTGAAGGCAGGAGTCATGTGAGTGACCAAAAGTGGGGTGGTTATTATTTTTATAATACTCTTGTGATCTGTGAGACTTTTCCTGTTATAGGACACCCTCTGCCTTGACTGTACACGCACACACACATGTGTGTGCACACACACACACGCATCGTATATATCTCTAAGATTATCCTGTACATTATATTATATATAATAGAACACATATACACAACCAACAGGGCACCTTCAGGTCTCTCCTGCACCACCACTGCCACCATCTGTCATGTCTGGTCTGTGCCATGATTGTCTGGGTGAACCCCCTGCTGAATCCCCTGGCATAATTTCCCCTCACTTGTTTTGTTTCCCCCTGCAGTCATTGCTGCCTCTGAAGGACAAAGCGGGGACAGGGACCTGGACTTGGGAATTTGGCAGGGAGTTGGAACTTCATCCAACTGAACTGTTGGGCATAGATGGAGAAAGGAAGGCTGATTGGTTCTGCTCTTGCAGTGGTTGATTTGGAAGGGATTATGCTTTATTCGACTGAACTCAGTCTGGCCCACTGTTAGATCTCCTAGTCCTCTGCTCAGTACCCCCTCCATTCCCTTGTGTATTGAAGTTCCTGAAATCAACAGAGCTGACGCAAACTGGCGGGGTCAATAATTGCACTCTGCATTGTGTGTACACCAGCCAGCCAAGCCCTGTGCACCACATGTTAAACACCTAACAGCCCTTCATGGAAACCAGGCAGAAGCAGTTCCCTTCCTCTTTGAGAGAGGGCGGCAGAACAGCAATCAACAGCCAGCCCAGCTTCTGTCATTGGTGAGTGACAGATGCATTCACTGGCCCTTTTGGTTTTTACTGCTGAGGATTTAAAGGGATGCCCAGGGGAGCATATACACTGTGACAGATGGCATGGTGCCAATATGGTGATGATTGTTTAATGGTGGGTGAGGCTTTGATACATGCAGGGGAGAGTTGGTCAGGGCCCTGGGGTCTAGCCCTGGCTTAGTCATGGACTCGCTGGGTGAGTTGCTTCACCTCACTGTGCCAGTTTTCCATGCTGCAAAAGTGGGGATGAATCTGCCCTTCCTATTTAAGTGCTTTGAGCTCCCATATTAAAAGTGGCATGTAAGTAGTACTAAGTGTTATTACGGACGTGCTGCCATTCTAGGGCTGCAATGAGGAGGGAGCGTGACGTTTGCTGTGTAGACAGGCTGATGACAGACCTTTGAAATTCCCTGTTCCTTTTGATTGGCTAATGGCCGCAGTGCACCCATGTGGCTCCCCCACACCGCACTTGCCTGCAGTCCGTACACAAGGGTTCATGTCTTGCCAAACTGCCCTGCTGGGCTGAAGCCTACACAAACAGCTAGAGAGAGGTGGAGGGAGAGGGGAATGGCATCTGGGAGTGGAGGGGAGGGTGTCCCTGTGTCATTTGGGCAGAAGCAGAGCGCAGTGCATCTTCATCTCTTTCTGGATGTGGGTGAGTGCGATGGTGCTTGGACATGCATCTGCAGGAGAGTGATGTGAAGAAAGGTGAGGGAGTGCTGAGGCAAGGCCAGAGGAAAAGCTGGCCTGAAGGACATGAACACGAGCAGAGGCCCTGTTTCCTTGCTGTGGTCCCTTTTTTGTCTTTCTGGCAGGGCTGTTCTTGTGGCTGTTAACAGAAGCAGCCCCCTGCCTCTCCCACCAGTGCTAGGCAAAGGGCTCCCTGAGAGGGCTAGGGCTGAGCCAATATCTAGTGCCAGGCTTCTGCATCTAGACAGGGGCTTAAAGGGAGCTGGAAGCTCCCATCTTTCTCTGCTCCTGGGTTGATAACCAAGTGTCCTGCTCGGTGTTCCAACCTGGGGCACCTGCACCCCTTCCCAGCAGGAGGGAGCTGTCTGTGGGCAGGTTTCCCTGGAATGCCAAAGGCCGCAGAAGGCTCTTATTTGCAGGCCAAGCTGTGCTCTGCAGGTCTCCTCCCTGTCAGGCAAACACCAGCACTAGCACGTGCACACAACCTGCTCTCACACAGCCTGTTGACTGTACAAAGCAGTAGCAGCATGTACACACCCAGACACAGCACCTCACATGCACTGCCTCGCTTCCTCCCTTGACCGCTTTCATGCATGGTCTTGGTGCTACACTCACTGTGTCTTGCACATCCTCTCCCAGGCACAAACACATCCTATTTATCACCTGGTCTCACACACGTGCCCTCATACCTGTTACTTGTATCTGGATGGGAGAGATGGCACATTTACAGCAGTGTAACTTGTATTTCACTGGTGGAGAATTATCTCCAAAAGAATTGGTGGTAAATCTTTCCTGGTATAAGTGACACTTATGTATATGTCATCTGTTTGGGCCTGTCCTGGGTTAGCTCTTTGCTCAAGGCAGATAGGCTATTACCTGCTCCTCTGCCATGAATTGCAAGGTACTGTAATAGTTCCTACTGTCTGAGTTATTGTATGATAGCTGCCCTTCTGTCTACTCCTTATCCCAGTGTCATTTACATGGGTATACAAGTGATGTGAGTTACATCAGGGTATATGTATGGCTGTCCATGCCCCTCCCCCCCACTCCAGTTTTGCATTCCCAATCTCTCCACAGAAATTTCCTCTCTTTCCCTTGTCCCCAGAAGGCACTGGGCCCTTCCTTGCCTAGGGCACACTCCCAAGCCAAATGCCCCTCAGCCCAGGAACAGGCCACCTCTTGGTTCTGCCTGACCTCTGTTTGTGGTTGTTGTAGTGGCTGTCTTGGCCACTCTGAGCTGGCTGTGAGTCTCCATTCCCTCAGAGGGAAATCTGAGGCTGCAATGAGGTACCAAAGCAATGCCATGGTGACTCTGAGGACTATGTGCTTCTGACCTTGCAGCAACCAGTTCATGCCCTCAGTGGCGGCTGTGACCAGGACCTGCACCCAAAGTGACAGGTCCCCCTTCCAGGTGGACGCAGGGTTCTGCAGGGAAGCATGGGTCATGCACACAGTGCCATGCTGGAGAGGCAGTCAAGCCAGCACTGTCCTGTGCTCTGGCAATGTCTGGGGATGCTTAACAGCTCCTGCCCCATGGTACCCTCTGTCTGACAGGCCTGCAGAACCCAAGTACGCACCAAGCCTCCTATTCAGAACTCAGCTGGGACAGTGCGGCTTTGGGGGAACATAGAAAAAGGCCTGTCCTGGGGACAGAGAGCAGCTGTACACATGCACATATCACGTATGCACACAGATGCTCTGACCACATGCATCAGTGCATGTAGAAACACATATGAACATATGCACACCACACAGGCAAAACCACTTATGCACTGTGAACAGACACATGCATACATCCCTGCACATACATTGTGCACACAAGCACCATGCATCCTCTGACACATTCATATATAACTGCTCCTCCACGTCTGCCATGTGTATATGCACACACATGTGCACCTCTTCATGCATACTGCACATGCAAATACCATCCCAAACACCCCTCCCCCCAGCACACACTGCTGTGCACACTTTGCATATGGAGATATCCCTCTGATATAATCACATTGTGTGCACACAAACTGGATGCATGTACGCATGCACGCACGCGCACACACACATCCCCTGAGTGCTACTGGCCCAGCAACCTGTCAGGGCAATAAGAGAAGGTACCATGAAAGGGTATATGTTGTCCTTGTCACCCAGGAGAGCACCTGCTTTGTTACTGCTGGAGGGGAAGAAGCCAGCCCCAAACAGCCCCCAAACCCTGGTGTTCCTGGGTCACGAGGGGGTGGCCAGCCTGCCCTAGAACCTGATCTGATGTCTGGGGCACTGCCAGCCCGCATAGCCTCAGCTCCACAGCTCTTCTGAGGCTGGTGCATGCCACTGGGGGTTCACTAGAGCTCACAGCCCAGTGCCACTAGTCAGTACAGCTTGGCGGGTGGAGGGCTGGGATAAGGCCCATGCTAGTGATAGAATCAAGGGGAGAAGGCATGGAGAAGGAACGGGAGGGTGGTGAGAGGAGCTAGGCAGGATCTGAGAAGGGGGAAATGCAGGGGGATGAGAACGAGTGTGTGGAGGGAAGGGGGAGAGAGAGAAATGGGGCAGAGGTGTGAGGGCACAAAAGGTGTGTGTGTCTGTAGACTGCTTTATTCCTTGATGATGATTCCTTCCTTCTCCTTGATGATGATGAGACCAAGCCTGGGGTAGCAATGTGATAAGGAGAAGTCTTTCTTCTTGACCCACCAGTCTCTGCCCCCGAGCAGGCAAGCCCATTGGTCCATGCCCTGCATGAGGTCTCATCTAACTAAGTGGTTTGAGTCAGGAGGTAGCACCCAGTGTCAGGGGAGCCCATCAGCACAGCTTCTGCCTAGCGCACAGGCCAAATGCTGGACCAGGAGCCTGCAACGAACCCAACAGCCCCTGCACCTCCATCGCTTCATATGAGCAGATGGGTCTTCCAATAGCCCTTTTGTTATATGGAGGCTGGCGGGTCAAGGGAGGGGGGTCAGTAGTGAACAAGGAGAGAGGTAGGGCTTGAATGTAGCATCCCTTCATGCCTCAGGGCAGCCTCTGTGGGTCATCAGCACCTCCCCAGTACCCAGAGAATGCCCCTCTCGCCTGGTGGCGGGGTTGCTGTCCCCACCTTTGCAGCAATAGCAGGCAAATGGCTTTACCAAGGGCCTCACTCCACTTGGGGAGTCTGCATGGGAACTGCTCTGCAAATGCGCCCAGCCTGGCCTACTGGTTCTCCCTAGCCAGGGGAGCCAGTTAATGCAGGGAGCATCTACTTGGGGAACCCAGTGGGAGAGCAACAGCTGCCTGGTTTAATCAAAATGGAGGAGATTGTAGCTGGGTGTCTTGGACACTGAGAGGTGGTTTGTGGAGACCCCCGGTTCCCAGCATCTCTCACTCTGAGCTTATGCTCCTGGGATCGAAGGGGAACAAGGTATGCTGGGAGCTGTGGGCTCCAGGTGGCTCTTTGGGATCCAGCTCCTGAAGATGGCTTGGTCTCTGTACGGGGCCTCTCTGGGCATCCTTAAGGGCTTTGTAATTTCCTTTGTTTGAATCGCCTCTTTCATGCTCGGCATGTGTTGGTGTCTTTACAACTTATTAAATAAATGTGCAATCCAGAAGTGCCTGATGCAGCCTCTTCATTGCCTTGAAGGCTAAGGAATCATCTCAGTTCAGCACTCCCATGCTGGTTTAAGGGTCCTTTGCAAGCATGAATCAAGGCACGAAGGAAGGGAGAAAGGAGCATTTCATTCCCTATCTCTGGCCTAAATTCCTTCTGCATTAGCCCCGTAAGACTTCATTGGAACCAAAAAGTGTCATGCAGCAAAGCACACCATCTTCTTGTCAGGTCAGTGCCCAGGGCGCTGGCTTGGGACTCAGATCTGGGTTAGTTCCCAACTCTGCCAGAAATATACTGTGCCATCTCTGACAAGTCACTTTCCCGGTTTCTCAGGCTTTGCTTCATTTAAGCTCCCTCCTGGGCATGTCTGCATGTGCACTTTAATGTTCGGTAACCTATTTTAATGTGCATTAAAGCATCACATAAAAAAACATACTTTTTACTTAATGCACGTTAAAATAGGCTAATGCATTAAGTGGCACATAAAAAGTATTCGCTTTAGTTAATGTGCATTAAGTCAGGCTAATGCGCATTTTCCTAGTACAGTACCTCACAATGGAGTACTAGCAAAGTACTAGATTTAATGTGCATTCACTAATGTGCTTTAATGCACATGTAGACGCCCCCCCGGGATAGTCAATGTCTCTTCATATCTGCCTCTACTGCTTGATCTAGCTTGTTCAGATGCTTGGAGCTGTCTGTCCACAGCAGCACAGAGGTCTGTGCAGGGTGACTGTATAGGTAAGTCCTTCCTCCAATGAGCTATGTGCCACTGTGCCCAGGTTTCCTCCACTGCCTGCACTGGCTCACCGAAAGCTAGCCTGGGTGTGTCTGCATTCCCCACTGTGGTACAGCCATGCCATTGGGTTCATACACTGGTTTTTGTGCTGGCAGAGGTGGGATTTTTAGACTGAAGTAACAAGAACAAGCCCCAAACTAGGTGCAGTTAAGCTGGTATCAGTGTGACTTTAACTGGGAGCATTCATCCCCTTGAACCAGTGAGCCTCAGTCCTGACCACAGTAGTCAATGCTAAGCAATGGGTCACACAGTGTCTCTCCTAGGGGGATGGCAGCAAACACTCGCCAGGTCAAACAGCAGCAGTGTGTTACCTGCAACAGATCCAGCTAGGCAGCGCTGGTGTATTATTCATGATGACAGAAAGGGCTTTGCTACTGCAGCCTTTCCACACCATCCCCATGTCTATTGGCACCCCTAGAATTAAGGGATGTAAAGGGAATCAGCCAGGCACAGCCTGCCAATAATCCCTCCCATTGCTGGGAGTTCATAGACGCAGGTCCCGATCACTCCTGAAGAGGGGCTAAATCCCATGTTTAATCCATGCCTTACCTGAGCCCACGAGCACCAGAGGCCTAGCAGTTTGCTGGGGTTGGCATTAATCTCCATTCCTCCCTGTAGCCAGGTCTGGAAGTGGTGAGGGTGGGTGGGTTTGTCTGGATCCTGACCTGAGGACTTGATGCTGCAGAACCAGGTTCCTGCCAGCCACGCCTGCCTGTCTGCAGGACTTGCTGGATTGTCTCTTGCTCAGCAACCCAGCTGGTGCTCATTAAAGCTGTAAGTAGCATCTTATGGGCAGCTACCCAGGGAAGCAGTGATCATAGCATGAGCAGGTGTCTCAGGGCTTGGAGCAGTATTTCCAGGATAGGAGGCAAGGCTTCCAGGGAGACAGACAGTTGAAGCGGGGGAAGAGCTAACAAGACGACTCCTGTGGCCAGAGCTTCTTGCTGGGGAGGGGGAAGAGCTCCCTCCCCTATGGGGGCTTTTCTGCACTGGCCACATCTGATGCTGGTCTGTGGCTTGGAGGCACCGACCCTCTGCCTCCCCAAAGGCCCTGTGTCATTGCAGGGTGCAGGATGCCTGGGTTAGATCTGAGAAATCCATCCTCCACGCTGTGCTGAGCCGTGGTCCCAGAGAGGGGCTGCTGCTAACGCCAGGCTAATCGCCCAGAAAGGACAGCCATGTGTGTGTTCCTAGGAGGAGTTGAGGACATAAATCTTCTCTCTTCTACCTAGCAACTAGCTTGGCCTGGAGCTGGGTGGCAGAGCTGGGCTCTCCCCGGGCTGCACCCGCATGGGAACAGGACACCAGGGAACAGCTCACCAGGACACCGAGTGCACTGCTGTTGTATGTACAGACCCACATGCCTCCACCCTCCCCAAGGCACATTTCCCTTCCCACATGCACAGCACCCCTCACCCTCAGCCTGGGGAGGCACAGCCTCCTACACGTCCCTCCTGCTCCCACCCACCCACAGCAAGGGCTCCTTCACCTCCACCTCAACACCTCCCTGCCCAAGAACAGCTGCCTCCCCCATGACACCCTCCAGCCCTGCCCAAACACAGGGCGCATGACCCCCCTCTTCCTTTCTCTTGCACAAACATACCCTTCCCCACACAGGAACAACACACCCTCGCCTTCACACACACAGAGGGGCAACACCCACTCGCCTGCCCTGGCCACACAGGAACACAAACAACCCCCCAAACCTGCCTCCTGCTCTTTCTCACGCACGCCCAGCCCCAGCTTCCTGGTGCCACCCGGCATCTCTCCTCTGCTGCCCATGCACACGGAGCACCAATGGGGGTGATCGGTGTACACGTGGGGTCTCGGCAGATCCTGTGTCCCCTGCCTGGGACCCTGGTGATGCTCCTGTGCCTCGCAGGGAGTAACAGTGTACAGCACGTAGCTGATGACCTTTTTCCCATCCATGCTGTGCTGCTTAGTTGTTTTCTGTCTCAGTGGCCTGGACACAGATCTCTGGCAGCAAGCAAGGGCAGGTGCTAACAGAGGACAGGCACTTCCAAGGGAGCTGCGGTACAGGCCATACCTGGCACCCCCAGGAGGGCACACAGGTTACTCTGGTGCCTGTACTGGGCCTGCACTTGTCCCATAGGGAAACAGTAGCAAAATAGGGACTGAGCTCTCTTGACACCTCTCTTCAGCCCCCTTTGGTCTCCAGTCAGGGATGTAGTGCTGTAGTAGGACATGGCACAAAAGACACTAGTGTTAATTTGCTGATCAGTTCAGGGAAATACAAAGCTGAGATCTCTGGCCATTTGCACCGGGATTACAACTCTCTCTCTCGCATCTGTGCCTGGGGAGCTCTTTGGGTACAAAAGTGTTTCCTAAACGCAGACTCCATTTATCATAGCCCTGTCTAGGGCACCAAGGGACTCAACACTGGGCTATGCAGCCTGCAAATGAATGGCTCCCCCTTCACCAGAGTGTCTTCAGGCCATGCAAGCTCAGCATGGCAGGAGCAGGAGGGAATGTACTTCCCTTCAAAAGGGGGCTAAGAAGCAGAGAGAGTCCTCTCCTGCCCTTCCCCAGGCCATGCATCCCTCACAAAGAGGCTGTACAGGTAACCTGGGCTGAGCTGTGATTGATGATGAGCTATTTACTGCTGCTGTGCTGCTGGGTTTGGCCCATTCCCCTGAGGAGCAGAGGCCTGCAGCTGCTACTGCCGGCACCAAGGGGAATGTGCTTAGTGCTGCAAAGCTGCCATCTCGTCTGCAGAGATGCAGCCAGGCAGTGTGCCCCAAGTCTGGCTAGTGGGGTCTGCCACTGCCTTTCAGGTGGGGGATCTCAGTGGCACAGAGGGGTAGGGCCCCAGTACACAAGATAGACCGTGCATACTCACAGAGCAAAGGGTCAGGGCTGAGACACCCTCACGGATAAGCATGGGGCCCAGGAGCTTAGTCACTGCACATTGTTCAAACCCCGTGCTGAGGCCAGATTACTCTTTTCCTCACATGCTGCTCAGTGGAGCTCATGGCTACAGCCTCTGGATACTTTACTGCCAGGGGAACAGACACCCCCTCTAAAGCTATATCGCAGTTCTGGAGGTCAGGAGCTGAGACCCCGGCATATGAAGATCAGAATTTTCCACTTATGTGGGGTGTCCAAGTGGAGACACCTGAGACCTGCTTTCTTAGAAAATGGGTAGTTAGCTAGCCTTCTTGGTCCAAAGCCGGCTCCCATTCACTTCAACTGCCCTCTCAGCACTTCTGTGAACCAGCCCCCCAGGGCATTGCAGTGGTGCCCAGCGAGCGAGAGTACAGTGACCACCGGTGGGAAGTTTGTTCAAAGGACTCGCCCAGCATCATACAGGGATTCTGTGATGGGGTCAGAGATAGGATCCAGGTGCTGAGTGTACAGGTGAGAATGACTCCCCGCTCTCATTTCTGGGGCCCAGTGCTATGATGGCAAGGGAAGTCCTGTTTTGCTGCAAGTGGCAGCCTGCCACTGGTGTGGGTAGAATATTAGCTGCTGTGGGTCCCTGAGCAGGTGCAAGCTGTAACTCTCCAAAGGCTTGCGATGTGGATAAGCCTGAACAGATCTTCAGGGGCTGGCAAAAGACCCATCCCCGACACCAAGACCACTGGCTGCCAAGTTTCTGCTTAAAAGGCAGCGTCCAAGTAGAGCTTTTTAAAGACACCAGAGCTCAGGTGGGTTAACCATAGTCCCCCTCGCCCTCTCCTCAAACACAGCTGAGATGTTTTGGCTGAACAATGGTTGGCAAACAACTGAATCAGCTTGAGTGCCCACTCACATGCATGCCCAGACTGCATACAAACAGAGAAACTTTATTATGGGAAAGGGCACAGTCCAAACATGGGACACACAAGAGAACAGAGCTGTAAGAAGACTCCCAGGCCAGGGCCCTCCCTGGCAGCAGTCCATCTCACTCCCTTCCACCCCCTGGGAAGCCTGGTCTGGCAGTGATGTCCCTTTGACTCACCTGCATAACCTTACTCACTGTTGGGAGCAGCAAGCAGCAGCAGCCCAGGTGTTTTTTCACAGGTGGGTGTCTGATCCCAAGTCTGTTGAGGGTCCCTGGGTGCTGTTCTTCACTCAGCTTCACAATCTTGCTGAACAGGGGTGCTGGGCTGGCATTGGGGCCCATTCTGCTCAGCCTCTGTTCCCTGGACCTTATCTTATGGCACAGTCTGCAGCAGCTGTACTGTGGAGGCCTCTGCATTGTCTCTTGAACAGAGTCCTCAGCAAAGGAGAGTCCAGGATGCTTGGGAATCTTCCACAAAATCTTGGATCCTAGTCCTCCCCTGGTCTTTCCGGCAGTCCCCTGATCCCCAGTCCAATTTCATGTTAGTTATGGTGATTCCCCAATACCATTAGAGGATGAAGGACATTTGTTATGTTGGCCCTTTTTACCAATAGCATTGTACTTACAGCTTCTGGGCACAGACTGGCAACCCCTGACAGTCACAGGGCCACTTGCTTTGGGCAGCCAGGGTGGACAAGGCTCAGAGTGGTTTGTGGTGATAAACTTCAAAGAATCCAACATGCTTCCTGTTCAAGGCCAAGCAGCCCAGTATACGACTGTGATGCCCCCAGCTCAGACTGGTCTAAGCAAAAGCCCTATTGCTAAGGTCACTGGTCACCCGGCATTATACGGCTGTGGTCAGTTGCTTATAACTTTGCCAGACTAATTGCTGGAGCTGAGATTTTCCATGCTCTGGATTTTGTTTCCTCTGGCTGGAGTTTATTGGAAAATATCAACCATGGCTGAAAACGGGCAGAGAGGAAGTATTGTTTAGTCCATTCCAAAACATTCTGGTGGCTTACACTTTGAGAAGTGTTTTAGAGCAGGGCTTTGAAATGGGGTGTAACCCTTAGAAAAACTGCCCTGCACATGTTCAGTACAAACTTGCTTGCTTTTGTCAGCTAAATTTCCTTAATATTCAATTCACCCTGACATGCTCCAAGCAGGGGTTAGCAGGACCAGTGCAAGCTGTGTCTGGGTCCAGGCACCTAAACTGAACACAGAGGGTCTGTTTCCTCTGTGCTCACACTGATGCACCCACTGGGACCATGTTTCTAGGCAAAAGTAGCGGTCTGATTTGGGGGTAAAACCAGCCAGACTTTCTGGGATGGGGCAGAAGCCTGGTAGGAGAGAGGTGAAGGAATTGGTGGGGAAAGTGTTAAGTCAAGGCTGGGCAAGGAGACTGGAACTTGTCTAGGGAGCCTGAGGAGCAGAGGCTGGGATGGGCTAAGTGAGGAAAATGGGACTTGGATATGGAGCAAAGCATGGGGGAGGGACAGCATCAGGGGGCAGGCAGGAGGGAAAAGACTGAACAGGGCATACTTGAGGAGAACAGACAGAAGAATCTGTACCCACAACAGTTCATGTCCTGCCAGAGCCTGGAATAGAAACCAAGATCTCTGAGTTTCGCCACCTCCTCTGCCGTCTGCATGTCTCAGTAAAACCCACTGACAAAGTGGGCCTTCCCCCAGAAGTGCAGGCCTATGCAGAGGATGACAACCTACTACTGCTAGAAGTTATTCCAGAACTTTAAGTGGCAGAGGCCCATGCAGTGGATCTGACTCCAACTCAGCTGATGCCTTGTGTGAGCACTAACGTGATGCTGCAGGATGGAAATTCAAGTGCATTTAAAAAGACAAACAAACTGGAAATTACACCCAAAAACCCTCTGTGAAGTGAGCGTTATGCAGGTTGCTTAGTGAAGCGCACAGAACTTAGGGGATGTTGATTACCTGTGCAGCCTGAAGGTAGCTCCCATGTGTGTACACATGATATAGTTTATTATAATTACATGATCATGTACTATATTTCCCATGGGAGCTCTGCCTCATTCTGTGCAGGGGCTGGTACTTTATAGAGGACTCAAAGTGAAGGCAACTTGTCACAGACTCCTGCTGAAGGTGGAAGGTGTATAATGCATGAGGCAGGGCATGGCAGGAAGCAAAAAACCATCTCTCCATTACAGCAGTTAATGCTGCCCTGGGGAATTGGGTTTTGTTCCTGCCTCGGTCACTGAGTTCCTGTGTAACCATGAGCAAATCATTTAAGCCAGCCTTTCCATGGATGTTCACTGGCTCCATGGTCCTCATTTTTGGGGGTCCCACTTGCATCCCTGGGGGCTGATCTGAAGAACTGCACAATACTCATAGCTACTGTGAAGCCAAAAGGAGATAGGCTGTAACACATGGAGCCCTATATGTTGCTAAGCATGCTAAAAAAATAAGATCTTTGGCATCTCCAACTGGCCACTCCAGCTTCTTGAGCACTTCTGTGCTTCATCTCCCTGTGTCTTGGCATCTGGTTTCCCCCATCTGTAAAATGGGACCGATAACAAGATAGCCTCATCAAACAGGGCGTCTTAGAAACTCTCAGACAACAGAGCCATGGAACGGCCCAGGAGACAGCAAATAAACTGATTTCAGAGCAGGGTGCCATGACAAAGGCCTGGAGCCACATGCTGAACAAGGTTAAGTAAAAACATCAGCCAGCAGCTCATTCTGTGTGCACCATCACTCCATACACTGAATGTGGCAGGGGCAGGATGCAAGGCAAGCTATGTGATCATGTAATTAGCACCTGCATCTCTCTCTCTCTCTCTCTCTCTCTCTCTCTCTCTCTCTCTCTCTCTCTCTCTCTCTCTCTCTCACACACACACACACACACACACACACACACACACA
>JAGPOW010001167.1:3169271-3190399 GCA_030014935.1 Caiman crocodilus | reverse complement strand
TCTCTCTCTCTCTCTCTCTCTCTCTCTCTCTCTCTCTCTCTCTCTCTCACACACACACACACACACACACACACACACACACACACACACACACACACAGACAGCAGAATGAAGGCTGGATGGACAACCTGCATGCTGGCAGGTCCTAATTTTTGAGCTCATGGCCTAAACAGAAGTCCTTAAGCACAGGCTGTGTGTGTAAGACATCTAGAGAGATGCACACAACAGTGAGCTGCATGGGGACACTGTTGAGTTAAAATCCAGGGGACCACACCTGGCCTTCCAGGCTGGGATATCTACCCAGGTGATATCACTAGCCCTGAGTGTGGCAAGCTGAGCTAGGCAGCTGGCACCTTTGCAGGCAGGGCTTTGCCATGGGGAGAGGAGATGAGATCTCCCTCCTCCCAGCCCCTCTTCTGGGCTGCTCAGCAAGGCTGGGCTTTACCTGCATCTGCCCTGAAGCTAGGGGCTGGTTTAGAGGCTCATGTTCCAGTCACAGTCCCCACCTTCTCACCCCATCACAATCTCCTTTGCTGCATGGTCTTGCCACTGCTGTACCCTGAGTCAATGTGGTTGGAAATCCTGGTTCTCACCCTACCCTCATAGGGAGCATTTCCTTGCTCCCTAACCTGGAGGGCATCACCAGCTTCATAGATCTAGGCAGGTTCCAGGCCTCACTCCTGGGCCCTGGATGAGATGTCCTGAGAGGTGGTGGGGGGCAGTTCCAGCTTCTGGACCTGGTCTGTGGTCCACAGAGGAACCATCTCAATTCTTCCACTTGGGTCAGGGCAGGGTATGAGAAAAGCCCAGGACCCCAGTGCTCTGCTGAGCCATGGGCTAATAGCACACAGTACACTGAGGATGTGCCTTCTCTAAATGGTTCTTGTTCAACCTTCCTAACCCCAGTAACCCTCCTCCTGTTGCAGGTGGACTCCATCTACTCTCTTCTATGGATAATCGCAGCTGAGACTGAGCAGCCCTGGAGAGGGGGAGAGACTTAAGGCCAGGGGACACCACAGCTTAGATTTCCACCTCAGTGGGCTAGCAGGGAGAGTAGGGCTCGTGGCAGCTGTGCCCTTCGTCTCCTCCCCAGACTGTGCGCTGGGCACTGCAAGGGGCTGCCTCAGCTCTCATCGCCCCGGGGGGCTCTGACATACGGGACTCCTTCCATCTTCTCCTGAGGGGTCCTCCCTCTTCTCAGCACTGGTTGCACAGCCAGCCCATTTCTCACTGAGTCTGGAGGCTCAACACATAATGTAGCAATCACCACAGGCTGAGTGGCACATCCCTGTGGCTCTGAGTCTGGAAGTGGCTGGAGCTCCAGAGGATGGTTATTTCAGCTGAAATGAGGTGCAGACCCACACACCGGGCCTCCCTCCCATCTCCCACACAGCCTCCTCTCAATGCCCTGGTATAGCTGAGCTCTACAGCAAGGTACCAGTGAAGACAAAGATCCAGTCCTTCCCTCCCTCCCTCCCACCACACACAGATGAAGCCACAGTGACAGCAAAACTGTGAGGAGGGAAGCATCCCTGGGAACTGATGACTTCCTCTCCTGGGGCAAGGGCCAACCAGAAGCAGCCATATTCTGCTTTAAGACATGGTTCACTTACAGGCATGTGAGACTGGGTGCATCTGTACCACAAAGCACTGCACTGTGCTGTCTCAGGCAGCTTGGAGTCTCTGCGTTGCATCAAAGCCACAGTTATCATGTCACCAGGCCACAAGACATTATCCTCTGTGGTATCACCAGGGTTTGAATTACAGAGGAGCTTGGGTGGCAGGGGGGTGAGCCCCCACATAAGACAAGAGCTCCTCCATAAGAAATGAGACCCCTAACTTGCTCCATGCCTGAGGCAGTGGCTGTTTCCGGCTTCCAGCTGCCAACACCACAGACCCCCCCCCACAAGAGTTGAAATGTAATTCAAACCCTGGTACTGCTGCTCTCCTCAGCTTGCTACCCAGACCAGCGTCCCCACAGCTCTCCAGGTGCCAGTCTGATGTTCCCAGGGGCAGACACGCATGGGCTGAGGCTTACTGTGAAGATGTGGCTTAGCAGAGTTGAGTACTGGCCCAGGTGAGGGCTGAGGAGCAGCTCATCTCCAGGGCACTGGCAGAGATGGCTCAGACACGTGGATTTTTGCTGTTCTGTCCCATGGACCCAGGCAGCTGCCTGTCCCTATTCAGGGTCTGGGCACACAGAGTGTTCCTGGTGCCCCCTGGTGCCATCTGATGGCAGATGTGGGCACTAAGTCAAGATGCAGAGGTGGGAGAGCAAGGAGCGCTGGGCTACCTCCAGCCAGTGTTGGTGTTGTTTTCTACGGTGACCCTGTTGCTCCTGTCCTATTGGCCTTCAATGCAGGGCAAGGACCTGCCTCAGTTGCACACACTCTAGACCACAATGCCAGGCCCGATGGGTGGACAGAGCTGGTAGCAGGGTTGGCTCTCACATGCTGCTGCTAGGCAGGTGCAGTCTGATGGAGGCCCAGGCTCCAGGAGTGGCACAGGGCAGGGGGCAGAGGCTGCCTAGGCCTAGTATGACTCAGTGGCCGCCTCCTCCTTCTCCCGGTGCTCAAAGGCACTGTGGGCGCGCTCCAGGTCCTGGATGACATCCAGCAGGCGGGCAGCGGCAGCCATCCTGCGGTCCTGGAAAGAGCATTCATGGTCTGCAGGAGAAAGGGAGATGATGCAGACAGCTCTTGAGCACCTGGGCAGGGCAGTGCAGAAAAGCACCTGAAGGCCCATCATCCTGCTGCCCACCACACCCAGCTCCTACCAGGCATGCGTCACCAGGCTGAGCAGAGGATTTCTGCCCCACCCTGGCCACTTGCTCCACTTGGCATCTGCAAGAAAATGACTCCCAATGGAGGGTAGAGAGCCTGTTTGTATGAGAAAAGGCCAGCAAGAGCAGGAAGCTCCTGCTTGGGGTCTCCACAGACTTTGCTAGGGATATCCCTGCAATGCTCTCTGCTTTAAGAGAGGGAAAGGCCCCTCTGCCCTCGCTGCTTGCCTGGGCATGAGCTCAGAGGCAGCATTCCTCCTCCAGGCTGACACTGCAGTCAGGCTCTATGGGACTGTGGGAAGACTGCTGTTGGCCCGGGTGGCCTACCAGGTGGGTCCTTGGCCTGTGGCAGGAGTGAGCTGGATTGCCTGGGCCCAGGGCCTAATGCCCCATGCTTCCCAGGCTGGCACCACTTGAAGGCTCCAGAGGGGCTGAGGCTCTTGCTTGCTCCCACTTCATGGCTTGCATAGTGTCATCCCTCTGGCACCTTCCTGCCAAACCCCCTTGGCCACTTTGTGGAGCAGCAGGTCCGTACCTTCCTTGGTATAGCTGCCCTCCTGCCCCTCCTCTTGCTCCAGTGCCAGCCTTGCTTCGGAGAACTCCAGGTACTTCTCCCTGGGGAGAGAGGGCGAGTGTGAACTCTCAGGGGCAGGGACCACTCCTGTCTGTGCAACGGTCTGGCCCAGACAGCCTAAACACACAGTGCCACATCCTGTGCCACATCCTGGTTTGCTGTTCCCAACCAAGATGGTTTCTCAACCCAGACAGACCCACAGCCCATGGATCAGGACACTTCCCTGGGGAGTGGGAGAACCAGCACCCCATTCCTGTTCCAGTAAATACCTAGCAGATTATACACAGCTGAACCACCCCAGTAAGAGATGCCCCTGTGACAGACTGGCTGAGGGTCTGGTAGCTGGAGCAGTTCATGTCCCTGAATCAGGCCTTGTGGATGTCAGTCTCCACCTCCCTCCCTGCTGTGAGTGCTTTGGCTCCTGGGGTGCAGGCAATGCCTCGGACCCCTGAGGACAGGCAGGAGCAGTGTCTGGGCATGCAGGGAATGAATTGCCAAGGGACCTGCTATGGACTGCAGGCCACAGGCTTCTTTAAAGGCAGCAAGTGTGACAACTGGTGAAAGGAAGACCCCTCGTGGTAGCATGTGGTAATATCAACCACAGACCTAAAAACAGACCACCACCTGCTTTTTGACCCCGGTCTCTGCAGCAATGAAGTCCTAATGGTGACTCCCTTTAAGGCCTTCAAGCATGTGTTGGCCTGCAGACAGCATCCCCTCCCGCAGGAGGCAGGAAAGAGGGGTGCCTTTTTGAGCAAGGCCTGATGCCAAGCAACACTGGTGCCTTTGCCATGAGGGATGGGGCTGGCGATCTGTGCAATCAAACCCCTCTGGGAAGCAGGGCTGGTGGAGCCAGAGCCAGAGGCAGAGCCGCCTGCCACAGCTGGACTGGAGGGTGAGGATGGATGGATGCACCCACATGGGGAGAAAACCAGTGACCATGGAGCAGAGGAGTGATCAGGAACAACACTGAAAAGCTAGCGGGACCCACTGTGTGCCCAAAGGCGTGCCCTGGCATCCATCAGACCCTCCCCTGCTCCCCAAAACGTGGCCAGAAGGCAGAGCTGGAGCCCCCATCCCATGGAGCAGGACCTGAGGCTGGTGCCTCTACAAAGCTAACTGCCCTCCCTGGCCACAGCATATTCCCCCTCCCAGCCCACAAGGGCAGCTGTGTTTGTGACACACTCCTACCCCGTGCCAGCTGTGAAGTGATGCTCCCCTCCTCAGCACACACCCATGGCCACCTCCCTTCCCTCCCATGCCACGGTCCCTCCTGTACCCCACCAGTAGTCACATGCACCTGAGCTTGTCTCTCGCCAGCAAGAGCTGCCCATACACCATCTGGGCCTCGGCATCTGGGTCGAGGGGGTCACTCCAGTCCCCAAGGGTCACAGCAGAGTGAGTCCGGCTGCAGCCATGTACTGGAGGCAAGACAAGGTGGGGGACTGGTCCAGCACATCCCGCGGCCAAGGGGCGGCAGGATGGGCTGCCAAGTTGGGTGTGGGGGTAGGGGCCTCAGCCTGCAGGGACCTTAGTGGTGAAGAGCTGAAGCCTGGCTGTAACTCAGGCCTCAGTGCTGTGGCAGTGGGCTTGGGAGACCCAGCCTTCCAGGCAGACAGGGATGGATGTGGCTCCTTCCAGGGCCTCTCACCGTGCCTCAGCCACCAAGGAGGGGGAGGGGGCACTAAGGTGAGGTGTCTGCTCCCTGCCGGCAGACTGATCTGGGACACGGGAGTCCCAATTCTGGTCCCAGCTCTACACCTGGCTTGGGGGTGACCTCGGGCAAGTTACTTCCCCTGCCTGTGCCTCAGTTTCCCCATCTGTGAAATGGGACAATGACTCCAGTCTCCTTAGCAAAGCACTTTGCGATCTGTCAACAGAGAGCACCAGACATGAGCTGGGAAAGATAGGGCAGGAGTCCCTTGGCCTCGCCTCCCCCACAACCACCCACATCCCACACTGAGAAATGGCAGCATCAAGGGTTCTCCTGGGACTCTGCAGGCAATCCCACCCCCAGTGCTGCCTCCCCTCTGCCCAGCACCCCACCCAGAACTTGCCAGGCAGGAAACTGGTGGAAGGTGGGGAGTACCTGTGCGGTCGGCCTGCAGGCAGCAGGTCCAGCGGCTGCCTCGGAAGGCGCCAGGGTGGCAGGAGGGCAGCATACGCTCGTTGTAGATGCTGGCTTTGCGAATGGCTGACAGCCACTGATTGAGCTCATTCACGTTCTGTGGGGACAGGGTAGCATCAGCACCTGGTCCCACCCACCCTGTGGCATGGCACAGGCAGCACTATGCCCACCATGCGTGGCCTGTGGCTGCCAGTACAGCAGGATCCAGCAGCTCAGACAGCACTTCAAGTCAGTGGCAGGCTGGGGCAGGGTTGGGTGCACTGAGAGGCCCAGCTGTCTCCCATCCCCCAGAGCCACTGCCATCACTACATAGCTCTTTGGACGCCCACAGGCTGTTTAGTCTGTGCCTGGGTTCCCTGCAGGCTGGACCCCTGTGTTCACTGGGCATGGGGGTTAATTTGGCACCTTGGAGACTGGTGGGTGCCCCCAGCCCTCATCACCTTTACCAAGTGCTCCCACTCCAGGCTCTTGGCTGCATTCACAGCCCAGGGGTGAGGGGCCTGGGAGCACCTTGCCCCCTGTGCTCTGGCAGGAGGCTGTATACTGGTCCAGGAGCACCAGCTATTTGCATCTCCCAGGGACGGGGTCACCCACAGGCAGCACAAAGCAGGAGAGATGCAGGGCTAGGTCAGCCTGAAAAGCAAGGCCCACACCAGTTGGGTACTGCAAAGGAGTTTTGCCTTTGCTCTTGACCCAGAGCTCCATGTGCACCAGAGCCGAATGCTCTTGGGGCATGCAAGTAGGCAGCCTCTGCCTACAAGGCCAGGATACCAGCTTTCCCTCAGCCACGGCACCCAGGAACTGCAACCATGGCAGGCAGCATGCAGGGGCCACTGGGATCCCCACCTTTATGTTCATACCTGGCCTCCCCTTTCTTTTATGCACATGGGCAAAGCCAGCAGCCATCCAGCCCTACCTGTGGACAGAGGAAGCAGGCAGCACCCTCCATTATACTTGATGCTGACTCTCCAGCACACTGGCTGGCAGCACTGACCTGCCCCCTGCTACACACACGGTCGCCCTGGGGTTCTGGCATCTTGGTCATCCTCCAGGGTCCAAGATATGGCAGAGATAAAGTATGAGCCCCTGCAGGGTGAGCTAACACACTAAGTCCCCAAGCCAGGAGCCACAGAGGATGACACGTCCATGACAGGGCACACAGGTTGGCCCCGGGGGCCACACTGCCACTGCCCCCGGTGGTGCATGCTCACCTTGCACTGGATGTACATGGTGTGGAGCTGCCCCTCGCCATCCTGCGTGATGATCTGCATCATGTGTGGCTGCTGGAAGGCATTTTCATCCACCCTCTCCACAGCACAGATCCGCTGGATGGGGATGGAGGAGCGGACCTGCAAGATGAAACCGCCCCCCAGCCCCCTGCTGTGAGATGGTGCCTTGGGGCAGCAGGGGAGGTGGGAGGAGGGGTCTCTATACAGGCCTCAGCCCCTCCTCACCCATCAGCAGGGCCAGGAGAAGTCAGTGCAGGGGTAGCAGAGGGCAACAAGCAGGGACTGGAAGGCAGAGCTGGGGGAGCCCAGGGCTGGGAACAAGGGGGCTTCAAAGTGGGATTGAGGGAAGCTGTGGGGAGCCCAGATCAGGACACCCATTGTTGTTGTGCCTGACCCTGGCCAGCATTACCCTCCCCGTACTGACCGCAGCTCTAGTGATCAGCAGCTCCAGAGGCCCCATTTGGTCAGGGGTCCCCGAGCCCAAGGGTACTAGGGGAGTAGGGCAGGGCCCTACCTGCCACTCAGGGGACTTGGAGTAGGAGAGGGTTTCACTGCTCAGCCAGAAGTAGCGCTTCTTGAAGGTGAAGCGTGTGACCAGGTGCAGGCCCTCAGCCTTGCGCTTGTGCAGGTAGCCCTCCTTGATAGTGGCTGATGGGTGGAAGAGCGTCCGGGGCTGAGCCTCACTTGCTGTGGGGAGGAGGGGGAGCAGTTACCCAACCAGCTTGCCCACCCCCAGCCTCCACCAGTCCTTCTGGCCCAGTGCCTGCCATCCCACACAGCACAGCCCAGGCACTCAGGCCACTTGTGGGACCCAGAAAGGGGTTGCATTTGGTGCCAGAGTGACAGAAGCTAGGGCTAGAAGAAGGTGAGGTCTGCTGAGGGCGCCCACAAAGCCAGGCAGAAAAGGCCCCAAACCCAGCACTCTCCAGAAGGAGCTGCTATTTTCCTACCAATCCCAGCCCTCTGGAAACCTCTGCATTTTCATGTGTGCAACGTGTCCCTGGCTCCTAGCTCTGAGCAGAACCAGACCACGCTGGCTGCGCCCATCTCACCTGACCATGACTCTCCCACCCCATGGCCCTTTGGAACTGGGCTGGCTCCTTCAGGAGTTGCTCTCAGGTACTTTTGCTGATCTGTTTTCAAGCGTGTGCACAAAGCTGGGTGCAAAACCACCTGTTATCCCACCTTTCTTAGAGCAGCCTACTCTGCTCTAATTGCAGCAAGCAGAGAAGCAAGGGGGTCAATTACCAACGGAGCTAGACCCATTGTCCCACGGGTAAGAGAAACACCAGAAGACTTGCAGAAGCCCTAATCAGCTGCTCCAGCTCTGCAGCCACTGGGTTTGGCCAGAAAAGGGCACTACATCCCCATGAACCAAAAGGCAAAGCTGGCATGGCCTGGGAGCTGTCCCCATTCCTATTATGCTGTCACCCCCATCATAGAAAGATCTCAGGTTTCCTAACGCCCTGGTGCAGCCCATCATGCTGTGTTATGATGAGATCTTATAACCCAACAGCGGGAGCTGCCTGGCTGTGGACAGAGACAAGAACAGCCCTGACATATGCATGCTGCAGCCAGTGTGTGGTTTGGGATGTGGCTAGAAGCCATGTGGATCTGCTCAGGCTGCAAGACCAAGCCCTGCCCTCACCCTGGTGGGGGCAGCTGAGTCGAGTGTGGGCTCACCACTTGCAGCACTGTCCTGCCTCCGTGGTCATTCAAGAGATCTCAGGTAGAGGACCAAACCCTCAACTACAGAGGAAAGCCAAAACCCCCAACATGACCATGGGGTAAAATTTCTTCCTGACCTCACAGCAATCGGCCTGACCCTGAGCAAAGGGGCAAGATCCTCTAGCCAGAAGCCTCTGGCTGTCAGGAATGGGAACACTGCAGCACCATAATGGGCATTCCTGCTCTGCTCGGGTCTCCTCACCAAGCTTCTTCCTTGCTCTTTCCCTCCAAGGCCTAAACATGCTTGAGCAGATCCTGCTGACACCAGGCCCTGCTGTGATAGCAACAGCATGAGTCTGCTGTGCTGGAATAGGGGAGTGGCTGCTCAGTCTGGCCATGTCGGAGACTCCCAGAAGCAACTCCTTGCACATACCCACACCCAAGCTATATCCTCCGGTGTGAGGTACAGCCCACTTGCCCTACCTCTCAGATTCAGAAACAGGGTGTTTCTCCTTTATTGCAGGGGAGTGATGGGCCACTGAAGGGCAGTATTGGGGCTACCAGGAGCCTCCTCATTCTAGGATGGAACCACGACTAACCCTTCTAAAAGATGAGACAAGTCTGGAGTCTCTAGGGGCCCAGATGGATCCAAGGGGAAATCAAAGGACCAAGCTGGTGCTGAGGCTGAGGATAGCTTGTTGTTACATCCTCATGAGAGCTGGGCCCACACAAGAAACACATCAGCTCTTTGCTCAGCTCTGTCAGTGAATTTGTCCCTACCCCACTGTGCACCAGCCTCTAGGAAAAACTTGAGTGATAGGATTTCACCACCACTGGGATTTGGAGATGTTGAATGTGCAAGATGTATATCAGCAAACAGATGCCCGCTGTAAAGGGACAGTGTCACCCAGGGGATCCTGCCGCCTTCCTCAGTCCCACACGTCCAGACCAAAGCCCCTGGTGTTAATGTCACCTGAGCCCTGGCGATGCTTCAGGACAATTCTGATATTTGTAGCTGCTCAGAGGACCCCCCCGCCCGAGTCCCCTGGGCACAAGAGGATTCACCGTTTTCGCTGTCCACATCAATGAGCTTGTCCAGAAAGTCCTTGACATGGCTGACACAGGGAATGATGAAAGGGTGCAGCGGAGCCATCCACTGCTCTTTGCCATGCCCCAGTTGCAGGCCCAGGTTGCCGATGCTCTGCACTGCCTGGCAGAAGAGAAGAAGGGGGAGAGGGTCACAGTGTGGGGCTGGGCCCTCTCCCTGCAGCATCCCCAACTCTATTCCCTCCTCTCTGTTGGGGGCCTGTGTGGCTGCAGGAGAACCCGTTTGCTACACAAGGTGCCTCTGTTGGTAGGGACAGGGTAGCAGGGCTAGAAGGGATCTCCAGTCACTTAGCCCAACAGATGTAGGATTCACTTTTCCTTATCCTTCCCCAACCAATGTCTGACCAGCCTTTTCCTGAAATCACAATCCTAGGCCAAGAGCCTTTTTGTAAAGCCGAGCCCAAGAGACCATGGAGATAGTCTTTCCTGCTCCTCTGTGGCCTGAATGTTATGGTTATGAACTATGCAACAGGGACCTCTCTGGAAAGGAGCTCACACTTGGGTAATGCCCAAGGAGCATAAATAAATCAATACACATTTTATTTAGAGGAGACTTTCCTTGACTCTGGCCCACAGCAGCAGCATGATAAAAGTTTTCAAAGCAAAGCAAACGGCTGCATGTTCCCTGGCTGGGGGTGGTTTGGGCAGGCCTCAGGGAGAAAGGGAAGGGCAAAAGATACCTCCTCCCCATTCTCCTCTCACCACACCTTCCCTACTTGTTAACCATTCTCTCCTTCCCTCCCTACACCTCGCTATCAGTACACGTGTGGTGCCACACATTCATTCCTTGCCACGGTCAGTTTAAGTCCCTGCATCCTGTTTCCCTCTGCCCCCGTGACCTGCCCCAATCTGGTACATTGAGAAGCGGGATGGGTGCCAGCATCCAGTCTGGGTTAGTCATTCCTTGTGAGTGCCAGCACAGAGGAGCTGCCACTCACAACCAAGCCCAGAGACTCAAAAGCATAAGAGAGAGCACTGGGTGGGTCTACTAAAGGGCTCACGGGATGCAGGGGGGTGACGTTCAAAATCCTAGAGGTAACCTTCAGACCACTGCCCGAGCCTGTGGCTCCACTCCAGGGGCCAAGCCAATCAGGCCACACTGCAAGGAGGTTTGGTAGCCCTTCAGCAGCAGGGATGCTCTCAGAGGAGAGACATGGAGGGGAGGCTCTCAACTGGAGATCAGACTGACCGTGCCGGACAACAAGAATGGGTCCTCCTCCTCCATCAGGCCCCCCCAACACAGCACTTCCCTCTTCCACTCACAGGAGGTGGTTAAAACCATGTTTGTTTTAATTTTCATATTCCAAGCCAAATTTGCCAAATCAAATTCCAAATCCGTGAGTCAGTCCAGAACCACAAGTGACCCTATGACCAGCAAAAACCCTCCACCCACATCTGGGGCTTCAGATGTTTCCAAATCCTTTGGCGGGCATCCTACTTGCAGGCCCAAGCCTGGAGGCTCAGGGTTCAGATGCCCCTGAGTTTTGCTTGCCTTCAGCCATATGGCCATAGGAGCAAGCTAGGGAGGAGTCTCGCCTTTCCATAAAGTGGGCATAAAGCTAAGACCTTCCCACTCCAGCAGCTAAGTGAGAGGTTTACTATACATTAAGTTGGCAGGTACTATCCCCGTGTCAGGACAGCAGTCTTCCCCAGGTGTGACTAGGAAGACCCCCTGAGTGGTCACAGTGTTTGTTTCCCTTGCCAGGTAAGCATAGGACTACTCTTGATCTGAGTGCCAAGATATGAATTAAAGATTAAAACCAATAGGTCGGATCCCAACGTGGCCTTACTGGCTTCAGGGGCTGCACTAATCTTAGTGGAGGATGTGGCCCAGAGATCTGAATTGCTTCCCACCTTGCTGCTGTATCTAACTGCAGCATGCTGTACAACAGCACACTTAGGGGCTCTCTCACACAGGTCCTCTAATCAGCCAGCTCCAACAGTCATCAGGCTCTCGGTACATACACCACATGGTTCCAGATCTAGATTGGATACAGAACATTTCCTGGGGAGCCCAGCCCAGCACAGATGATTTTCCCGAACAATCAGACCTAGGATGCTACAGGAAAGGCTGCCATGGGTAGTCCAACCAAGATGCTCCAGTAAATGGTTCCCTCATATATACCCCTACCGCTCCCAAGCCCTGCATCCCCAACACTGATGTGAGGCTAACATTAATTCTGCCCAGCATCTGTATCAACACTCCAAGGCACAACTCAACCAACACTATGCTATTTCCTTTATTTTTTATGGACATTATACATCTGCACAATTGATCATAAGCAGATGTTGCTTGTTCTGCAGGGGCAGGTCAGATGGCCTCTTCTGATACAAGCAGCACTTGTGCTAACAGATTTTAAGGTGAGAAGGGACCATCAGGTCCAGTCTGACTTTCCCTATAACACAGGCCATGGAACATCACTCAGCTGCCCCATCACTGAGCCCATTAGCTTGTGTTTGGCTAAGGACATCTTCCAGAAAGACATCCAGTCTTGGGTCCATCAGTGGAGAAGCTACCACTTGCCCTGGTAGCTTGGTGCCTTGGGGAATCATTCTTGCTGTAAAAAAATGTGCCCAATTTTCATTTGAATTGGTCACGCTTCCACTTCCAACCACTTGTGGCCTTCACTCCACCACTGCCCGTTAGTACTGGGCACTTCCTCCTTGTGATGGTGTTTATTCACTATAATTAGATATAGGCAATGGATGTCTGGGGCATATCCTCAGCCAACAGTATAGCTCCACTAAACTCAATGCAAATTTACACAAGCTGAAAGCCTGGCTTCTTGGCACCTCTAGCTCTTTTGGTGGGACTTCTGAGGAGAGGATGTGATCCAAAGGGCCAGGATCCCCAACACACATTACAGAGACATGCCATGGTGATAAAAAAAAGCAGGATACCTATCCTCTCTCCTTCCCCGAGCATATACCTTGGCCAGGAGCAGAAGCGTGCGGCTGGTCCGGGGGTCAGCATGTTGGTCCCGGAGGTTGAACAGCTTTGGAGTCAAGATGGCAGGAGCGAAGAAGCGGAGGAATAGAAAGCCACTGATGGCGATGTACTTCACATCCTGAGGGAATGGGAATTTATGTCTGCAGGGATTTGCTGTCACCATTAAGGGAATGTTGCCCCTCCCCCATGCTCACATAGGCTCAGTGGGGCAATGAAGGATGGCGGGGCCAGACAAGCTGTGGGGCACTGGAGCGAGGTAGACGGCACCAGAACCAAGCTATCAAGAGTATGAGGGGGATTATGGGATATGGGATTCCTGGGTGCTCTTCACAGCTCTGCCACTGATTCCCTGATGCACTTGAAAGGGAAGGCAATGAGCCCTAATTCACTGAGAATTAAACAAAGTGCTACGAGATCCCGGTGTAACGACCCTCTGGCTGGCCACCACCGGCAACCAAAGCAGGGATCCCTAATTCCAGCAGAGACTTCTACCACTTGAACAACTGACCTCTCCCCAATGGAGGTAGCAGCAGCAGGGCAGTACCCGCTTACGTAGTCCATCACCAGAGCAATGGTTCTCAACCCTGCTGGATACAAAATACCCTCCACAACCTTTGTGAATTGAGTGGCACCCAATTTCAAAATCTAATTTATATGTTATAGTGTTTATCTCCTTAAACAGGGGCTAGGCAGTAGGGGTGGGGGATTATCTAGGCAGAGACAAGCCCGGCTTACTTGTTTAGCTCATCTGCTTATCTCCTCACATCTCACTATCTTCTCACACCTTGTGACACCCTTCAAAGGAACTGATGGCACCCCGGGGTGCCCCAACCCCTGGTTGAGAATCATTGTCCAATCCTTGGTGGCTGGCTATAAAGCCATGGGCACGCCTGTAGGTGGACTCTTGTAACCCCATCCCTGCCCCTTCCACCCTACTCACACCACCCCCTCCTCAGCTGCCAGACCTCGTGCTCTGCCTCTGGAAACTGGTCCTCAACCCGTTTGTGTAGATGCTTGAAGGCCACTCTCATGATTGGTGGACATTTCTCCACCGAGCCGATGATGGACTCCATGATGTCACTCAGATAGCCCTTCAGGAGCTCCAGGCTGCTCTCCCGTACCTGGGCCTCAGACAGCGAACCCTTGAAGGATATCCGCCTGGAAGGAAACCCAGAGTGATGCATGGTAAACCCACTAATAGCCTTCACTGCATGGTCTCTCTTGCTTTATTGAGCTAATAAACAAACCTTTCCCCTACTTCAGGGTGGGTGGATTGCCTAGTTTTCCAAGTCAAGATCCCACAGTAAACTCCTGTGGTACACTGAAGATTTCAGTCTCAAATTTTGGGCCCATTCTTTTAAACAACATTTTGAAGAAAGGGACAATGACCTTGCTAATGCAATCAGCATAGTAGGTTCTGGGCTATTCCATATATTTTCTGCTATCCCTTAGTTTCTTTGCATTGCAGATGTCTGCATTGACAGAGCACTGCTATCCAGCAGGGAGTGGAGATGTGGCATCAGTGTAGAGGAAAGCAGGGGGAGAAGAGGTCAGTTGGAAGTGTGGGTTAGATTTTTTGGCTAAAACAAACCACTGTGAAATAATTAACAAGTTGTCATTTCAATTGCAGATTTCAGATTCAATGTCCAATTAGGATGAATGGGGCCATTGGTCAGTGTCAGAGGTATTGTGCCAGGCTCCAGATGGAAGGGTCTGTTTGGATCAGTAAGGGCTGGGAGCTTATAACCACATTTTCTGGAGTAATGAGTACTCGTGGCCCCTCTCAGTGAAACGTGGGGTGCTTGGATACTTGAAATCCAGGTGACTCTGGGGTTAGATTCTGGAATACAGTCCCATGGGGAAGGTGGTTCTGGGGGACGAAGAATACACACAGCCTTAGATCTGAAAAGCAGGACTCACTAGCAGCCAGAATTAGGCACTAAGCCAGCCCAAAGACTGTGAAACTACCTTGAAAATGAACCCATGACCATGAAGAACTCCCTCGCTGTACACACTGAGTAAATTCCAGCCCATGCAAGGTGCAAATTACAGTTCTGGTCATAGTGATCCTCTCTTCACCCACAAATACTGGTTTCCAACTAGAAAGGTTTGCTGGGCCTGACTCATTTTCACAGTGGCCTGCAAGAAGTCATATCAGCCAACTCTCTCAGCACCCTTGGATGAATCACATTGGTCCCCATGGACTCGTACATGTCCAGCTTTTCTAAATAGTCCCTAACCTAGTCTTTCACCCTCAAATGCACCAAGTGAAATCAAGACTGGGCTGACAGGCAGCATGGATCACCTACAGAGCCTATATGGATCATCTGCAGAACGGATGCATTGTGGATAGGAGTAGGATAGGCTGTTTTGCCTGGTGCCTCCTCAAGGCTAGCAGGAGGCAACACCTCTGGGGAAGGAGGGGACTCAGTTTACAAGGACCATTCGAACTGGCACTTTTCTGCTGAGCTGAACAACATGGAGATCAGTTAGCAGTGACTATAATGGTTGATGCATACTCTCTAGCAACCATGCTGAGACCAACCTGCCCATCTCTTGGCACCAGGCAGCTGGTAGTGACTGTGAGCAAGTCAAAGCAGTGACCGAGAAGAGAAGAGCTACCTGCTGGCCCATTAGCCTCCATGCACAGCAGCATCCTGGCATGACAACACACCACAGCATACATTGCTCTGTCCTACTTAGAACAGCTTTCCCCACTGGAAGAAAGCTGAACTCAAGCAGCCAACACAGGCATGAAAACTACTCCACTCAAAACTGGGACCCATCATCTCAGTGGGGCTTAGCTCCAGGCCACAGAAGGGCCCTCCCAAGTTCCCTGGGCAGCCGTGCTGAAGAAGGGGAGTGTATTCCAAAGGCACTGGAGACAGGGGATTAATTTAGGTGGACAGAGAATGATCCTAGATTTGCAACCCCAGGGTTCAGAAGCTTCTTCCCATCCCTGCTGGCGGTGGCGGGTGCCTGCTTCCCAAACCTCAAGGTTCCCTGGCTCCACAGCCTGCAGATCCAGCCTGCAGAGACCATTAGCATGCCACTGGGTTATTTTTAGAGGTATAAATCGCTTGCCAGACTCACTTTTCTCTGCTTAAATTAGCACAGTTAAGTGGGAAAAAGTAACTGTGAATTATGCTGGGTTCCATGTGTCACTGTTTTACTAATTTGTCACATCTAATTGGGGCATGCAGGATCTTGATCCCATGTCCATGCCTGCCCTGAGACACCTCCCGCACCCATCTCTTCCCTTCTCCTCTCAGAGACATCTGTGTTCCCGCTCCTCTGACCCCTTCTGACTTTGCCTCCAGTGATCTCCTCCACTGTCTTAGATTCATGGCTCCTTTGAGACAGATGGAAGAAAGCCCAATCAGACACCCCCAGTCTAGAGAAGCCATCCTGCTTCCAGCTATCCTGGCATGACCGTGCTCCCTACAGGTTATTCTAACATGGGAGGGTCAGCATCTCCAAATGCTTGGTACAGCAGTCCTTCTAACCCCACATCCTATCCCCAGGAGAACCCCAATCACAGCGCAGGTTTCCCCTGACAGGTTTGTATTTTTTTTCAGGTTCAATTTGCTGCTTAGCAGGTCTCAGGCTGGTGGACCTGCTCCCATCTCAGCAGAGATAAAAGTGCTCCCTTCTACCTCCAATGCCAATGTAGACTTTCCTCAGAACAGAGTCAGTTAAAAAGCTCATTTTCCATCGAGCCCAGATGGATCTCAGGTTACACACAGAACGCACCTCTCAAGATGGACACCCCGATAGTGCAGTGAGGAGCTGCCTGCCTTCAAGACTGATCCCACCTTTCTACAGTTGCCAGAGCAGGCAAGGTGCTGTCAGCATCTGAACCATCCCCAGTCAGTAGGAACCTCTCTGAAGGAAACTCAGATGGTGATCCCCTCATTTGGACCCAAGTTATTGGATATGCAAGACCACCTCAGAAGTTTGCCTCTCCAGGGGCTTGGGGAGAGTGTAGATGTTTGGAAAAGGGTGAACTGGGATTTCCCTCTGGGCAGCAAAGTGATCATGGAGAAGCCACTGCAACTGACTCTTTGGCGCATTTCTCTCTGAATGGATGATCCTACAGGCAGACCTTGCTCCTGGCCACAGCTGCACAGATTTGGATCCAGTGCACCATACCCAGTGAAGTTACTTCAAGTTTAGACAAGCACAGACCTCTGCACCCCTGCACTCACCTGGTACGGTTCATCTCAATCTTACAGGGATCCAACTCAACATACTTCTTCTCCTCAAAGATGCGGTTTATGACTGGCTTGAGGACCTCGTGGAGGTAGGGCATCCCAACCACCTGCAGGGAACAAGAGGGGTCCAGTGACAAGAGAGAAATGGTGGGGAAGCAAGGACAGGGGAGACCAGGAAGGGAAGCGAAAAAGGAAGGAAGGCTGAAGAGAAGCCAGAATGAAATGGGAGAAGCTTGAGAGAGTCCAGAGAAGAGCCACTTGTATTATTAGAGGCCTGAAGAGCAAGCCATATGAGGAAAGCCTGACAGATATGGGACTATTCAGCCTAGAAAAGAGAAAACTTTGGGGGGATTTGGTGGCAGCTTACAAATATATTAGGAGAGAGCATCAGGGACTAGGCGAACAACTATTCACCAAATCATTGTCACCCCAGGGGAAAACCAAGAGCAACGGTCATAAACTCCTAGAAAACTCTTGGCTCAATGAGATGGCACAGATGGGAGTTATTATTGGCAACGTCATATTTCCCAGAATTTGCTGGGACGCTCTCTCGTCTGCTTACCTTCATGAACTGCTCCATGGATTTGGAAGCCAGCGAGTTTGAGCGGAAGAGTGTGTTTGGGTCAGCTGGAAGAAAAGAGCACAAGATGGGTTTCCAGACCAACAGCAACCTGGGCATCATTGAACACACTGGACTGACTGCTCCCATGGCATTAAGCACCACAGTGCCTTGTGCGCTGACTCCATCCCACAATGTGCTGCAAGACTAAGCCTCGCCAGGCACTGTTCCAGCAGCAATGGGCAAAGGCAAAGGTACCTTGAGGCAAACTATCACTGCTTTCAGCCTGTAGGCTAGTGGCAGCAGGAGAGAGAGAGAAAGATACTGAAAGGAGCCAGCAAAAGGCAGCAGATGGGTCTTCAAAGACTGGAAAGGCTCCAGCACATACGAGGAAAAGGGTATGTTAGAACTACCCTGAGGCAGCTCTGATTTTCATGGGAGGTTGGGCAGGCCCTGGAATATAAAGACACCTTAAAGCAGGGGTGGGCAATTATTTGGGCTGGAAGGCCACTTGGAGAGTTTTGGTGAGCTGTTGCGGGCCTGGTCAGCACCACCTTCCCCACTCCCTCCACCCGCAATAGCTCACCTAAACTCCCCAGGTGGCTCTGCCTGGCACTCAGCCTGGTGGATGGGATGGGGCTGTGGGCAGAGAATGGCGTTCAGGAGCCGGATGTGTGCATAGGGCTGTAGGCAGGGCTGGGATCAGGATCACTGGATAGTGACAATGTGGGTCTGTCTGGTTTCCAGATGCTGCTTCCTGCCTGCCTGCAACCCTGGCCATCTGCTCACGCCCTGCTCCATCCGGTACACGTGGCAGCAGGTGTGGGGTGGACAGGCTGGGGTACCCAGGCAGCAGGCTCAGATCCAGCAGCGGCAGTGGCAGAAATTGCCAGTAACAGTCAGAAGGAGCCACTGCTGTGAGGGCTGCTGGGAAGTGAGTCCATCTGCTGTGCTGCCCCAGCCCTGCTGCACATCTGGGGGCAGTGGGACTGGCTGCAGAAGCCATGGCCTGGTTTGCTCTCCCCCATGGGGCCGAGGCAAAATCCCTTGTTGGGCTAGATCTGGCCCATGGGCCATATTTTGCCCACAGCTACCTTAAAGCCACCAGGAGCTTCCCTCCAGCCCTACTTCAAGGGCTAGAAAGGCATGAGTGAGAAGGAGGGCTTAATGTCATCCATTCTCATCCCCACCACGTCTCAGGCAGACACGAAGGCCCTCACTGGACAGGCACTGCCCATGGGCTTCATCCTGCAGCGTCAGGCAGGCAGCCAAGAGAGCACCCTGATCACCATGACCACCCTGCCCGCTGCACAACCCTAGAGATAGCTCCCGCTATGGCCTGGTGCCTATTGCCACCTAGGTACTGACACCAGCTGGCACCAGGCTCACAGGCACCACCCACATACTGCTATCAGTGGGTACTGAGGTGATAGGATGTTCCCTTGGCAAGTGCTCACCAAGTGTTAGGGACAGATTACGACTGGCTGGATACAGAATCCAGACTTGGGCCACAGATGGGGTGCCTGGATCCAGAGCCCAGTTCAGCCCACTACAAAGGCAGGGCAGTCATGATCTTCTGAACTAGATTAGAAATACCTGAGGGGAGAGGGCATTGTCACTCCTATTTTTTAGTAGTCTAGATCTTGACACTGGGATTCCACCGTGCCTGGTACTGTACAGACACATAAGGAACCAGCCTCTGTAGGGTACAGAACCTACCATGTCATGATACAAGACCGAGGAGGGGAAAACTGACTTGCCTAAGGTCACACAGTAGATCAGTGGCAGAAGGAGAAATTGAACCCCAGCATCCTGGCTCCCAGCCCAGTGCCCCAGACACCTGGCCTGGCATCACACTGGCATTCTCACACCAGCTCTTCCTCACGAGGAGAGGAGATGCACCTGGGCTGGCTTCCACAATGCTGGCCCAGCAATGCCTTCCTTGCTCCACAGACTCCCAGAGGGAGACCAGAACTGTCTTCAAACCTGCCTCAAACCTCACCATCTCCATCTGTCAAACAGTGCCAAGTTTGGGGCTTATGCTTTCTATATATCTGATGTAGTTAGTCTATAAGGTGCAGGGTTACATCTACCCTGAATCCTGCATCAAATGTGCTCAGTGCTTAGGTCCCATGGCCCATTCTCCTGTCCTCACCACTCACCACAGAGTCTATGGAAACACTTAGGCCCAAACAAGAAGCACCAGTAGAGCTGAGGAAAGCAGTCAATGATGGGTGCGGATGGGAGACGCGATTGGCCAGGTCCCAGTGTGAAGCAAGGGGTATTTGTGGCTTGAAAAGGGTAGGAGGCTCCCCTCCCCACCAAACCCTGGGGCCCATATACTTGGATCCAAGAGGTGGTGTCACAGGCTTGCTCTGATTTCCAACAGGTTTGTGTTCCCAACAGTAGCAAGAGGAGAGTGACCAGGAAGTGCACAAGGAAGCAGTAAGCAGGGAAGGAGCTACAATGAGTTCAAGGCTGACTTCAGGTCTCCTAACACTGACCCCATCCCTCAGCTTCCTAAGAGAAGTGATGTCCAGTGCTCTGTGTCAGGGATCAAGAGATGCCACCACACACCACAAAGTCAGGCCTGCTTGGCAGGGTTGTGGGTTCCTTTGGGTCCCCTTCAGTCAGGGTCTGGGATCCAAGAGCCCTCAGGAGGCCCAGGGGCCAGCACTTACTGGTCCTGGTCACCTCCCGCAGGTTGAGGTAGTCCAGAAAGGGCACAGCCAGGCCTTGTCCCAGGAAGATCTTCACCAGCTTCATGGCCACATCCTGGCGGCTTTCCACAGAGCTGATCTCCTCCAGGATGGCCAATGGAGTGACGCGCTCCTCCTGCAACACAGCAGGGCAGCAGTGCTGGATGGGCACAGCTCTGCCACGTGCCCTGGAAAGGGCTGGCTCTGTGCTGCCTTGGGGAGGCCCACCCCTGTCTGCCCCACCTCAGGAAGGGCTGGCTCTGTTCCCCCACCTCCTGTGCCCCTTCTCCAGCTGTGCCACTCAATGCAGCAAAGGTCTTGCCATCTTATTTGGAAGCCAGCACTTGCTACTAGGCTTCTGCAACTCAAGGCTGAACCAGCAGAGGGCGCCTGAACCCCCAGCACTGGGCAGCCAGGAGCAGGAGCTGCAGAGTGGGCAAGAGGCTGGCAGCAGCAGGACGCAGCAGCAGCTGCGGAGTCCTGCCATGGAGTGTGGTCACTGCCACCCCTGCACTGTGCTGCCCCAAGGAGTGGGTAGGGGTAGAAACCACTGGGGGGTTTGGCTCGGGGCTGTTCCTTGGGCCTGAGGTTCTGCACCTCATTTCAGCCCTAGCAAAGCATCTCTTGTCAGCAATTGGACCCATGGAGGGCAAGAGTCTGGGGAGCCCTGGGCTGGAAGCATCTACAGCTTGTGCCTCCAGGTTCACAGAATCACAGAAAATTAGGGTTGGAAGGGACCTCAGGAGGTCATCTAATCCAACCCCTTGCTCAAAGCGGGACCATCTCCAACTAGATCATTGCAGCCAGGGCTTTGTCTAGCCAGATCTTAGAAACCTCCAAGAATGGAGATTCCAACACCTCTTTAGGTAACCCATTCCAGTGCTTCACCACCCTCCTAGTGAGACAGTTTTTCCTAATATCCAACCTAAACTTCCCTTGCTGCAACTTGAGACCATTGCTCCTTGTTCTGTGATCTGACACCCTTGAGAACAGTCCAGCTCCATCTTCTATGAAACCACCCTTCAGGTAATTAAAGGATGCTATCATCAAATCCCCCCTCAGTCTTATATCATAGTATCTAGGGTCAGAAGGGGACTAGAGCAGGCCATCTAGTCTGACCCCCCGCCAATGGCAGGAACGAGTGCCAGGGTCACAGGACCCCAGCCAAGTATCTATCCAATCTACTCTTGAAGATGCCCAAGGTAGGAGCAAGAACAA
>JAGPOW010001167.1:3102004-3169171 GCA_030014935.1 Caiman crocodilus | reverse complement strand
AGGTAGGAGCAAGAACAACTTCCCTAGGAAGCTGGTTCCACATCCTAGCCACCCTAACTGTGAAGTAGTGCCTCCTAATGTCCAACCTAAACCTGCTCTTCTGTATACTAAACCTTCTCTTCTGTATACTAAATAAAACAACTTCCTTCAGCCTCTCCTCAGAAGTCAGTGCCCTAGCTCCCTAACCATTTTCTTTGCCTTTCACTGGATTGTCTCCAATTTATCCGCATCCTTTCTGTAGTGGGGGGCCCAAAAGCGGACACAATACTCCAGATGTGGCCTCACCAGTGCTGAATAGAGGGGAATAATCACTTCCCTTGACGTGCTGGCAACACTCCTACTAACGCAGCCCAGTCTGCCATTAGCCTTCTTGGTAACAAAGGCACACTGTTGGCATATATCCAGCTTATTGTCCACTATAACCCCTAGGTCCTTATGCTGCAGAATCTAGATCAAGTAACCTGCCATCCAGAGATGACTGGTGCACCCCACACCCAAAGCCAGCCCTGAAGCCAATCCCATGACACTGCCTAGGGACAAACCATAGATCTGTATGGACTTGACCCACTCCCATTCCCCAACTGCCCCATACTTCCAGCCAGGCTGGGCTTTAAATGGACCCTAGTTCATTCCCAGGGCAAGGACCCCCCTGCAGTGCATGGATGTATTTATTGAATGCGAGAGGAGAGGAGGACAGGCAGCCTGTTAGATGGAGATTTATCTATCTGCAATCATCACTCTAAAGGCTTTGCACTTCCCTGTGCTCATACATGCAGCCAGGGCAAGGGGGAAGAGCAGCTTTCTGCTTTTAATCCTCATTTCTTCCTGGGGTTAACCCTTTGCCATCTGGATACCCCACTGCAGAGCACTCTGGAGTGAGGATGCTTTAAAGGGAGTGTACCAAGTCCACAGGATATTTGTGGGGAAGGGGAGGTTGGTTCTGACCCACATCCCAGGTTCAGTATAATACAGGAGACCTCTGGGTGGGTCTGTGGGAAAAGAGATGCAGAAGAGATACATGGGGATGAGCATGAGATGATTTGACTTGGGTTGGGCTGGGCAGAGAGCAAGTTCAGGCCCATGCCATTCGGGTCACTGCTGACTTCCTACTCCTATGAGGCTGCCATCTCCCTGCTCAAAAGGGATATACCTCAGAGCCTCCTCCAGGCTGAAGAGTGGAGACCAACAACTGCCAAGCAGCTCCAGTGAGCCCTGCATCCACTGGAAACACTGCCTGTGATGCTGGTGGGGGCTAGATCAGACCTCTGAAACTGGGGCAGAGAAGAAGGTCCAAGGACCTGGGAAGAAGCTGGGAGAGTTCCCAGGCAGCCTAGGCAGGCTTTCTGCCTTGAGCACGTGGCTTGACTAGATCACTGTCTCTTCCAGCTCTGCTTTTTTACGAGGTATGGGGGCTCTCTCATCATGGGATGCCTGTGTTCTGCTTCAAGTGGGTGGGCAGGCAGCACTTCACCTCATGGGCACTTCCCTGGCTCCTTACAGGCACTGTAGGAGTCATGCAGGGCTGCTGGGCAGGGGCACTGTGGCAAGGGCACCCTGTAGCTCCTGCTGGTACACAGATACTGCAGCAGTAAGAAACTTCCCAGGTCCCCATCCCCTGCACCTACTGCTCTGCACCCTGCCACCATGCCCGCTTCCTACCCCTGCTGTTCATCCCCCCTGCTCATCTTATTAGCACGTGGCTCAGAGAGCCATGGCTGCGTGATGACACCAAACAAGGGAGGCAGCAGGGACCCACCTCAGCTGGACACAGGATGGATTCCACGAGGAGCTCGATGAGGGGCTGGTAGTACATAGAGGGCAGGATCCGGTCCTCAGCCAGTCGGACTTTCAGCCTCAGGGCACCCAGCTTCCCTCTGCAATGACACAAGGGGCATCACCCATGTACTTGAACCAGGCCAGCGAGCAGCTCATCTTCAGCCAAGGCTATGCCCTACCTCTTATACCCAAATACCTTCAAGGCTGAATCATAAAACCAAAGCCAAGAATCCCCCAGCAGAGCTTGGCCTCTGCCCCATGGCAAGGGAGCTTCCCCTTGGTCATGCTGTGCCTCTTGATATCAGCGCCCCAGCTACTGCACAACACCTGGGCACTGGTGTGTTTCCCCCAAGGGAGGGATATAGTCCCTTTCCCCCACTCCCTCCTTTCAGCAAGGACCCTGTTTTGGTGAGTCACACTGGCATTAGTTAAAGAAGCAACAGAGACACCCAGTGACCTTTCCATCCAGCCATCTATCCGTTCATCCCTCCGAGTCTCTAACTTTCCTATTTTAAGGCAAGATGAATGGCAGTAAAATGAAGGTGCTCCTCAGCACTGGAGCATTTCAGCATGTGCCGGAAGATCAGAGCTGCTGCCTGATAGCTCCTGGGTCTGCTCCGTTCCAGATTTAAAGCCCCAACCCAGCTTGGGCTTATCTGAAAACAGCTAAGCAGTCTGGCTGGCTCCTGCTAGGTCAGGAGCAAAGGGGCAAGGGTCATCTTGCATTAACAAACCCCAGAGACTGGGGGAAAAAGCAAAACTCACACACCATTCAAATGCAAAGGCAGCTCCTTCACCTCTTCAGTGCCCATTGAGCATGTATGGGAAGGTGACAGAAGCTCTGGGAATAAATGACAACTCTGAGGGCAGATACTGTCAGAAAGCCATACTCTACAGTTGTGGAAACTGAGGCACAGGACAGACACATGATTCCCCCAAGATGAGAACATGGATCAAAAGCAGCTGGGAACAGGATCCGGGAGACAACTGCAGTGCTCTGATCCTGAACCACACATCCCCTCCCAGACCTGAGCAAAGAACCCAGGAGTCCTAAGTGCCGACCCCTGCTCCCCCTTAACCAAAGCCAGGACCCTAACCCATGCTTTCTCTCTCTGATCTTTCCTTCAGGTGCTAAAGGTGGCACCCTAGGCTCACTGTTTTTGCTGTTTACCCAGCATCCTCCTCAGCATTGGGGAAGGGCAGGAGCCTGAACCAGCCTTTGACGGGGGATTTCTGAAGGGTGTCCAGAGAGAACTCAACCTGTGTGGGCAGAGAGAGAGGGGACAGTAAAGAAACAGGAACTCACAGGGAACAACACAGCAGCACAGCAAGGACAGTTCACGCTGTAACCCTAGCCAACCCCTCCTGCAGGTCCCCCAACCCAGGGGACACACAGGCCCTCTGAGTAGCTGCCAGTTTCGTTCATCCTCGTGCCTATTTTGCTGCCATTCTCAGTGCCAGTCTAGAGTCATCCACTGACTCCTCTGTCCACCTGTCAAACCTTGCAGAGCCAGCATGCTCCAGCCCTGGGACAGGAGGCTGAATGCTTCTTCTGTACCACAAACATACATAGCCTCCCTCAGTAGCACTAGAATAGGGCAAACTGCTCCCCAGAATGGCACACGGCTGTCCATGAAGAGGACCGGTGGTTGTGGGCAGATCAGGGCTGTAGGAATCAAATCCAAAGAGGATACAGAGCAGGGCCCAGATGCGTATCCTCCCTATTGTGCTCTGCTTGCTAAGCCGGTCAGGACACAGTGCAGTGAGCTAGGTTGCAGTCATTTCTTCCGGGCCCCTCAGAGCACCAGCCACCATCAGAACAACTACAGCCCTGGGGGGACTTCAGACCCAAGACCTCTGCTATCTGTTACCTTCCACTGTAACCACGCCTGGGGTTACAGTCTCACAAACACAAAGTGGGGGGTGGGGAGTAATGCTGTGACTAGTCCCCAGGGCCCATCAGCCCTAATGACACAAGCCTCCCTCTCCAGAGTACCAGGAGCTGCCCTTTCACCAGTACCTGCAACAGCCTCTCTGCGGAGCCAGTTAGTAAAAGGCACCTCATTTCAAGACACCTCCAGAGACCCTCCACAAAAATCCCTTCAGTTCCCAAAGCCGGGAAGCTCTCTCTGCCAGTTCCCATCTCCCCCGGCTGCTTCCCTGCCAGGAGGCTAGCGCCAGTCTGTCTGGGCTGAGACACCCCAGCAAAATGGTAATCATGTGGGCTCCCTTCCTCCTTCAGGCAGCAATGTGGGGGTCAGGTGAACTGGGCAACAGAGTCTGGTCCCTGCTGCTGGCTTGTGTTGTCTGCTGCCAGGACACAACTTTATGTTCCCTGGAGAGCACACATGCAGTGATTCATAACCGTTAGCCTATGTCTGTGCTGGCCTCTCTAGGGCCCTGATTCTTGCTTGCACTAGGGCCCTTTATGCCTTTCTGGCAGAGTAAACTGGCTTTAAAACTCATGGCACTGGCCTTCTGAGAGCCAACCCAGAGCTAGGCTCACTGGGTGCCATTACAGGTGGGCATTTCCTCCCCCTGTGAGCATCCTGCCCTGACCATGAGCAGCACTGCCCTGGTGGGACAGGGACCCCTGCTACTCACATGTCTGAAGGTGGAGGTTTCAGCCCTTTCAGTCATTGGCCTCCTCTCTCCCATGTCCCTCATCACCCCCTAACCCTGTTGAGAGCGTGCTGGCTGCCACCCCTCCCTGCATCCTAAGGCCACTGCCAGGACTGCTCACCTGTCCCAGGAAGTCATTCTTCCCCACCATGTCCCAATCCCACACCTCCATGCTCAGAAGGGGGCCCCTGGTCTCCTTCTCCAGCTCCCTCTCCTCCAGGTCAAACTCCAGCACCTCGTCCCAGTGAGGAAACCGAGTCTTCTTAATGATCTGCAGGAGGACGGGGCAGGTAAGAGTAATTAAAAAAACCAAACAAACAGGCTGAAAGGCAAAGCAGGTCCTGGAAGAACCGCCTGCTCCTGTCATGTGCATCTCTCCATCAGCCCCCAAATGCCCCAGAGAGATGAAGACAGAGGTGGCAGGAATGGCCTCTGTCTCTGTTGAAAGCAGAGTCCTCCCTGATTTACACATCAGGCAGGAGGGGAAATTAACTCTCTCAGCACAGGCAACCCCATCAGCCCCTGGTTCATGCATGGAGGGCCCTGCTCTGCCCAGCTCCTCTGATCTCAGCACTGCTTGCTCCCCTGCTGTGGATTTCAGGACCCCAGGCACATAGACTCACAGGGGGGGTTCACAGGGAGAACTCCTGGGGCCGCCTTCCGTCCAACCGCAGCTGCAAAGGCCTCATCCCAGTGTGCTGAGCACCCTCAGTTCATAATGACTGTGACAGGAGATTGGTCAGGATTCAGCCCTGTCCCATCTCCAGGGGGAGATGCTAAAAGGGAGTTCAGCTAAAAGCAGGCACTGCATAGCTAGTCAGCCCTGTCCACCTCCTTGAAGGCCCACTTCCCCTGCCTCTGTGAACATCCATCACCATGGCATCTGGGCAAAATACTAGAGGGGGCTGGATTAAGGACCTGCAGGAAGCATGTTGAGGTATGGTACCACAAGTGCTCCAGTCCAGGACAGGTTGGGCTGTGCAGGCTTCATAGCCCTGCTGCCACTTCCCTCAGTGGATCCCTGAAGCAGAGCAATCCAGTCTACCAGCTGACATGGAAGGAGCTGGGGGGCAGGGAGAGGATGGCCACTCAAGGCAGCTCTTTGCCCCTTCCCTCCTCCAATGCCAAGGTCAGAGGAGATTACAGGTGACTGCTGAGGTCTCTACAGGTGTCCCTGAGCCCTGCTGCCCAAGGTCTTCCTGGCAGGATGGAGGGTTACGGAAGACAAGTGCAATGTTTGGAAAAAATCTAAAGGCTGTTTGGCAAATAGTTGGGTGGTGTAACATAAGGCCCTACTCCCAGCTGAGCCACAGCCCTGGGCCAACTACAAGGGGTGACAGGAGCCAGCAGCATTGTCCTGCAGGAGACGATGTTTCACAAACCAGTACTGCAGCATTCTTCAGTGACAGGCCAAACTATGCAGTTCCTGAGACCTGTTACAGGGGTGAACAGTCTTGAATGCATCGAGGAGCAAAGCTAGAGCCCAGGGTACCTCTAGGCATCCACAATGACAGTCTCTCACCTCATCACTGCTGGCTGGCTCTGATCCTGCAGGCACTTCCCACAATCCCTGGCAGCTCAGCTTCTGCCCTGACCTACAGATAGATACCTCAAAAGGTCCCTTCTCTCCATGAGATACGAAGTGAAGTGAAAAGGGGTTGGGGGAAGGGGACTGGTCCCTTCAGCTCTTGCATGCATGGAGGTCAGTTGTGAGATCTCATTCCCTTGGCTTAGATGTCACCCAAGGGCACGGCTCATGCCATGTCACATGTCCTGCTCCCTCCATAGCTGCTTATGTTCAGAGCTCAAGCACCATGTGAGATGGATACCACTCACCACTGAGGAACTGCTCTCACAGTTCTCACTCATGCATCATATCCAGGAGCTCCAAGGGAACATAGGGATGCCTAGGATCCATCCAGGACCCCTATCCTTGTTTCTCAGTTATTGCAGATCAAAGAACCTTTGCAGCCCACACATGCAGCCTGGTCAGAGAAGCAGATTCAGAGTGAGACCCTTCTACTCACAGCTGTCTCCAAGGTCTGGCCATTGCAGGACACTCGTGCAAAGGGGTCTGAGGTGCCGGAGATATCCCGGGGAGCCAGATCCCTGGGGAAAGAGGGAATAAGAGAAGGATGGAGGTGAGTGTCTGGTACCAAGGAAGAGGTCATGAGTATTTGGGGGTGTCCCTGGAGTTGACCTAGGCTACCTAGCTCAGCGGGGCACCCTGTGGGGACAGAGACTGACAGCTTGTTCTGCATTTGTTCAACACTAGAACCATGGCCCTCCATAAGGGGGCTAGACCCAGAGGGATGACTTTGTAGCTCACAGACAAAATCCTGCCCTTATGCTCACATTCCCAGGAACACGTGCTCCTTGCAGAGGATGTGAACAAGCTGCTGCCATTCTGGGGGTTCAGGAAAACAGACTGTCCCTGAACCAAGAGAGAGTGGGGAGGAAACCCAAGTTGCCCCATCACTCAGACAAGGGATGTAGGGCAGCATGAGCTCTGGGCAGTAAGAGTAGGGATGCACAAAGGACCTGCATGCCCCAGGCTGCTCCCAAAGCACCACTCCTGTGGGGTGAAAGCAGGGAGAACTAAAGGAACAACTGGGAAAGGGAGAACAACCTGATCCTAGAAAGGGACCACAGCTCGGACCTCAGAGCTCCTTCCCTGGGCCTTTACCTGCCTTCCCACATACCTTGCTTGTTCTCCTTCCCCATCCTTCACCCCCCAGGGCCAGGGTTGCTCAGCCAACCTCCTTCTGTTAATGTGGTTAGCCTCCAGCTCCTGTCCTAATGCTTATGCTCCCCCTCTGTTGTGTGCACGCAGGGGTCAGTCACAGGCAGCAAAAGGGACTGTCCAGCCTAATACTTACTGCAGCTGCCAGTTCCAGCCCAAGCAAGGACCCTCACCCTCTCCACCACATCAGGGGATAGAGGTGCTGGGGGGCTGAGAACAGGGCACAGGATCAGAGCCCAACAGGGATGCAGGTGGCAGTGGCAGCGGCAGGACTTGCCTGGTGCTTTCATTATCAGGCAGTGGGAACCAATGTCTATCCCTCTGTGAGCCCCGCAGTTCCAGACATCTCATGAAAGAGAGATACTTCCCATAAGGGGGTAGCACATGGACACCCATTTCTATGAGAAACTGCTTCAGAGACCCTCTACCCTACCACTACCACCCCTGTCTCCACAGAGCGCGTTCTCTGGGGAGAGGGGGTCAGGCTCCTGGCAGCTGTTCAACACAGCACCCCCTCTCTCCTGGCTCCTGCCCACTCCTATCCTCCACAGACACATCCTCGTGGCCACTTGGTTGCCTAGGAGCCCACTATGGTTGCTAGGGCAGCAAGATGCTTTCTCTGCATGGCACTGCTCTCTGACAGCCGTCTGTCTGCTGTGTGTGTGCACATTGCTGCTCTCTGACAGCTTTGTGTGTGTGTGTGTGTGTGTGTGTGTACTCCCCACATTGAGACTCCATCCTCCTAGGGCAAGAAGAGCTAAGACTGCAGCAGAACTCAGGACACCTGGGGTCTTGTCCTGGCTCAGCTTCCATGACATAGGACAAACCCTTTCACCACGCTGTGTCTCAGCTTTTCCCATCAGCAAGTGGGGATGATGAGACACGATCCTCTGAAAGTGCTTTGAGATGCAAGAGGAGACAAAGAGCAAGAGCCAAGTGGTGTTCATGCTCTGGGAAGGACTGCAGGCAATGGAAAGAGGGCTGCAAATGGAAGCTATAAAGGATCAGTAGGATGGCATCACCTCACAGCCTGGAAATGGGGCCATGAAGCTATTGAGTCACTTTATCAATTACTGTGTGAAGAGATTTGTGGGTTAAGGGCACTGATCCTTTCCCCCCAGGACTCCTGAGCACTATCACTACCCAGCTTCAAAGAGTTGCATGACATGATGGGTTGCAGTGTGCACACATGTGAGGGAGGGTGGGTGTCTCAAGCTGAGAAGCATCAAACATCCAACCACATCAAAAAGAAGTGTTGCCCAGACTAGCACCCCCTGCCCTGGGAAAGGACCTCGAACGGTGGGGTAGTTAGGAGGACTGTGGGGCAGGATTGAGGAGCACCAACAGGGCTGGGTGTGGGCACCCAGCACTGGAACAGCAGAGCTTTATGGGAAGGGGCTTCAGACTGGAGCAGGGAAGTGTGGGATCAGGGGTGTGGACTGTGGGGTACTGGCAGAGCTCATTGTATGGGAAGCACATGGAGCACATGAAGCCTGGAGCTGCAGTTCAAGTGAAGCTGAGGGGGAAGGAGAGAAGGGGGCAGTCAGCTCCCAGCTCTATGCCTCATGGAAAGGTATTGCTCAGCTCCTGCTTGTTATCTGGGATAGCCACGAGGGGACACTGACACAAGCCAAGCAGTGCATGTAGCAAATGGAGCCCAGAGCTGGGACACGGATTAAATGGGAAGCTCAGGTCTGCACTAGTAGGCAAGGCTGGCAAGGCAGGACTGAAGTGAATCAGCTGGGCTGGGCTGTGAGCTGGGACTGAGGGGCATGGGCAGAGCTGGCTGCATGGGAATCCCAGACCTGGAATAACAACAGCAGAGCTGCAGGTGCTGAGCGAGAAGCATGGGTAGAGCTGTGCTGGGGGAGCTTATGTAACCCCTGCCCACACCATGCCCAGTCCCTCCCCCACTTTGTAGAGAGCTCTAAAGTTTAAACTGCCTCATACTGTGACAAGAAAGGGTGGGGGGTCATTATCTGAAACATTCACAGAGCTGCCTTTTCTGCTTCCCAAAACCTCATCTCTTCACACTCCTGGGCAAGCTCTCACACCTCCCAGCCACCCCTGGGAGCTCACAGCTCTGGCGAGAAGCTCTCACCAGCTTAGCAGTGAAAATGGAATGGCAAAGGGACTTGAACAAAAATAATGAAATAAAAAGAAAAGAAAACAATTAACGCTTTCTGTCCCTGCCCTTGAAAGGTGCCTGTTCATCTTCTTAAACTTCTAGAGAGGAAAGGTGTTCAACCTGATTCATTTCCCAACAAGGTCACTGTGTGACTTTGGCTGCATCACAATCTCTCCCTGCCTGTTTTTCACTTGTAAAATGGGGATAAACTGGCCCTTTCTCTGGCCCTCTTCTCCACCTAAGCTGCAAAGCCTTTGGGACAGGCTCTGTCCCACATCTAGCACAACGAGGCCTAGTCTCTGTTGAAGCCTCTAAGCAGATGGGAAGCCAGGGCTAGAAAGGATCTGCAATTCTTCCCTCTTGCTACAGATACTATGCCAGATGGGTAGGGATTGGAGGAAATTTAGTCACAGTTTTTGTGCTGTATTAAATGTGGACTGAATAGCACAGGAGTCAGCAACTGCAGCCAACACCAGAAGCTACAGCAATCAGGGGAAGGCAGCAACCTGGAAAACACAGGTGGCTTTGCTTGAACACAGGATCAAGCCGGGTCCGGCTGCCTGCCTGCTTCCGCCTACCAAATGCAATGGCTTCTCTCCTGTTTGCTTCCTCTGCCCCAACCCTGTGAAGCTGTGAGTGTGAGGACAGAGCATGAGCACAGAACGAAGTGGTAGCACTCAACTAGTCTATTTCTCCAGGTGCCTGGCCCTGGGTTGAAGTCAAGGCACAGCAGGCATCCCCTGAGGTGGCACAGTCCTATCCAGGGCAGGAGGAAGAGTGTTGGCATCACTTCCAGGAAAATAACTGATTCCCCAAGTTGGCATCTAACACTGCTTTTCCTTAACCAACTGGCTGAGTTAGTCTCAAGGACCTGTGGCTTCTTCCTAGAAGAGGGAATCTCCTCAACAGGGCTAGGAGAAAGAGAAGGGGAGATGGCACTGAGAAGAGGCTACAGAGAGGGGTTTTCCAGGGATGGAGTGCATGGAGCCATCTGCTCCTACCTGGCCTCAATCACGTGGCAGTGGAGCACTCTCCTGTGGGGTTCCTCCAGCACCCACAGCTCCAAATGGATCTCCCCCTGCACCTCTTCATTGGGGTCAACTCGCGTCAGGTTGATCCAGCTGTCGATGCCTACAATGGTGGAGAAGGTTGGGTCGGTACCATCTGGCCCACCACACCTCAGGGTGCTGGGTGCCAGGAAGGCATATCACAGCATGGAATTCGAATGGCGCTGACAGTCGCATGCCATTCTTGCCGATCCTACCACCTGCCTGAGGAGAGGGCTGAGCAGTGGTACCAGCAACACCAACCACTCAGACAGCACAGGTTGGGTATCCCTCGAATCACAAGACTAACAAACACAGTAATACATGAGGGCATCTCTTTATCTGTTTTCTGAGCCTAGAGAGGATTCTGCAGTCACTTTTCCAGGCTTTACTCCACCATCATAAAGGCCAGAAACATGATTTTATTTTAAAAATGAAAACTTGAGAGTGCCCCCTAATTACATAGCTCCAGGAGCTGGAGCTATGATACCAGAAACCACAAGATGCAGGATAGGATTGTGAATGTCTGGGTGGATCAGGGATCCTGCTACATGTGACCAGGTGGCCCCTTCTTAGCCGAAGCATGACATACCTTCTCAGTCCATGCTGGGCAATAGGGGACAGTGCTGCTAGAAGAGTTGTCCATGGGGCCATGAGTGTTAATCCCAGGAGTACTCACAGTCTCTGCTCTCTGGAAAAGTCTAGCATTTTAAGCTAGGTCCCTGGGTTACAGGGAGGCTACTGCGTTGGCATTTGTTGTCTTTCACGCCTGCTACGAACCAGTCACTGTGATGGTGAGATATAACCCTGCATCCCTCCTCCCCAGCACTTACCTCGTGGGTGAGAAGAAATCTGTTCTTTACTGAGTGATATCTTGCCAATGACATCATCATGTCTGCAAGGAACCAGAGCCAAGGATGAGTTATGAGACCCCAGAATTAGACCTCCCTGCATGGACATAGGACACACTATCTAGTCAAAAAAACACCTCTGCAGGCCCGCTCACCTCTCCCAGCCTGGAGATACCAGCTTCCCTTGAGCCAGGGAGGCACCGAACCCCCCACACTGTTGAGTGTGGCATCTTCTCTGCCCAGGTCCCCAACAGGATTTACCACACACACTGAAGGACCTAGCTCTGGTAACTCCAGCAGCCAGGAGCTCAGAGTTAATACTGCCTCACCTCCTTGCTACAGAGACCCCTTTTGCCCAGTCCCCCAGCTTCAGAGGAAAAGACTGATGTGTCAATAAAGGGCCAGAGAGCTGCTAAGAAAGCTCTGCCAAGAGTATGCCAGGACTTCCCAGTCCCAGCCAGACCTGGTTCTGCCAGCCCAGGGTCCGATTCGCTGAACGAGATCCATGTTGGTTGCAGTTTACACCCCGTGCTTGGAAATGGCGCGGGGCAACCAGCATCAATGCTCAGAGCTCCTGGCACCCCCTGCCCCAGGTGTGGCTGCTCCTCACATCTCACCCCTCTCCCCTAAGGGTCGTGAGGGCTTCCTAGTCCCAGGTGAGCTCCGTGCAGAGATGACGTGAAGTTTTTCCTGACCTGGGATCTCCCCTCATGGCAGGGAAAGGAGAGGAATTAGATGTAGTGAAAGCAAATTGTGTGCATCTTTGTGGGGTGTGGGGGGCTCTTCTGGCTGCTGTGAGATATAGGCATACACTGTGGTTCTCTCTGGCTCGCAGCCAGTGCTGACTACTGCCACCATAGAGGCCCTTCCCAAGTCCCATGCCCTCATGAAAGGGACAGTGCAATGCTCCTCATCTTGTTGCTATGGAGATGTGCAGGCTGGAACATCCTTCCTAGCAACAAGGGCCTTCGGCGCTCTCATCCGGGCCTCCCAACCCAGGGGACCCTGGAAGGCTGCAGGGGAGCCATAGGGGTCAGGAGGGAGCATTTGCTAGGGCATTAGGGAAAGGAAATCAATTAACAAGCCTGCTGCCTGTTTGCTTCTGGCTCAGGAAGGCAATGGGGACAGGCACCGAGAGCAGGAGCCTGCAGATCTATTGGCTCCAAGCAGCCTCAGCTCAGCAAACCCCTCCCTCCTCCCACCCACTGCTAGTGCTCCAAGTAGAGCCAGTGCCAGCTGCTGTCCATGCTCTGAGCTCCCCTCCGCCTCCCCCTTACCCAATGGTGTCCTCATCCAGCACATAGAAAGTGAGGCCGTGGAAGCCCAGGGGCAGGTGCAGGGTGTACTCTTCGCCCCAGAAGGGGTTCAGGTTCTTCCACACAGTCGCAGTCCTGCAAGCACAGAGCAGGGGGAAGCGGGGGTTCAATGCCAAGGGCACTTGTAGATTTGCTCCAGAACCTTCAGCCCAAGGGTATGGGAGGAGATACAGAGGCTTCAATCAAGTGCAGTGGGGCAAGGGAGAGGGGCAGGCCAAACCTTGTGATTGAGGGACCACCTCAGGCCTGGTAAAGCTATCACCCAGCCTGCAGCTCCAAGGGGTCAAACCATGTTAGGGACCTAGGCATGATGCTACACACTCCAGTAGATGCAGCCAACTAAATCCAGAGCACAGCAAAGATCTATAGACAACCTCCCAGCCCTCCCACCACATGGGAATCCTGCTGTTAATGCCTATGCTCAGCCAACACACCAAGCCTGCAAATGCCAAAGCATGGCCATTGACATATCCCATCCAGCGGAACACACCTTCCCCTGCAGCACACACATGCAAGTACACACACACACATCTGACAGCAGGCACGCACATGTAGACATCCAAGTCCCAGCAAGAAATGTGCACATGTATCCCCAACAGCACATGTATGCACCCATGCCCCTGGCAGTAAACATGCACTGTGCACGTGTCTTCAGCATGCAAGCATATAAGTACATGCATGTGCACACATCTTTAGCAGCATACACACACCCCTGTGGAGCATGCAATTATTGCCAAGTGCAGAGTTAGGGTTGTACAACACTATCTCATGCTCCCCCAAAGGCAGCATCGCAGACCTGGTCCATCTGCTAGGGACCACAGCCACTCAGCTTGCAAAGCCTGGCTCAAGAGAAGCTGAAGTAGGGGAGGCGGAGGCAGTCAGCTCCCAGCTTCATGCCCCATGGAAAGGTATTGCTCAGCTCCTGCTTGTCATTTGGGGTAGCCATGAGGGGACACTGACATGAGCCAAGCAGTGCATGTAGCCGGAAGCTGGGGCACTGATTGTATTGCTATTTCACTGCTCCTGGGGAAATGAGGCTTAGACAAGCTTGTAAATTAATCTCAAGAGCCCCAAGCTGTCCCTGTGCCAGACCCACAGACCATCAAACCCCTCTAGTTAATAGTTTACTCAGCATGAGATAACTCCTCTCAGCTCAATCTCTCTTCAAACCCATTTGAATGTCATTAACATTCTCGAGAACAAATATCTGAGCAGAGATGGAAGGACTGGGATTGAACCAGTGACAGCAAAGCCCAGATTTTTTTTTTCTTTTTAAAGAAATTGTTCATGTTCCAAGCCAAATCAAGTCAGTCCAGAAGCACAAGTGGACCTACAACTGGCAGACATCCTCCACCCCCACCAGGGCTTCAGATATTTCCAACATCTTTTGGCAGGCATCCTACATGCAAGCCCAATCCCAGAGGCCTGGGGTTCAGATGCCCCCAAGTTTCACTTGCCCTCAGCCATATGGCTGCAGGAACAAGGCAGGGAGAAGCGTCCCATTTCCATATAATGGGCATTAAGCCCCAACACCTCAGCAGGTACTAAACCATGCCAGAAGAACAGTTATCCCTGGGAACGCTTAAGGAAAACTGCCTTCTTTGACCCAGATACATGGTGTTTCCCCTACCAGGTAAGAAAGCCCAGATACCCAAGGAAACCTCCAAGCCTGGCTGCTCTGGTGCCTTCATCACTGTGCATGGGGCGAGAGGGAAAGGAAGCCAGCTCAGTTGGACATGGCAACAGGCTCTAGGCTCCTCACACCCCATAAAATGGGGAATAAAAGCAAGCTGAAGCAGTCCGCAGCGTTCAAGTGCCAGGCAGAGATAAGCCAATCAGCCCTCCCAATCACCTCTGTGGACAGGAGACTGGAAACCATTGTTAGCTCTATTTTAGACAAGGACAAACTGAGGCACAGAGGATCAACTACAGGCACAGTGATCAAGGGAACAACCCCAGGAATTAATTTGCTTCAGAGGGATGAAGGGACCTGCATAAAAGCACCCAGCAAGTCAGAGATCAGAACTCTGGACTTCCCCGCTCCTGGGTCTCCCAACCCTGGGGCACCCAGCAGTGGCATCTCAGCCAGCAGGGATACAGCATCCTTTGGATGACCTTCAGAGGGATTCCCTAAGCTCCCCCCTGCCTTCACTTTGCATCCAGAACTTCTGGTTTTTCTCCCCTTCTCTTCCTGGGGAGACACCCAAGGCCAAGGACGCATGCTCTTTCTGGGAATTCAGACCTCCAGGTCGATAACCTTGCTCGATAACCACATATGCCAGGGACCTTGCTCTTCATAAGAGGCAGGCTTGGGGGATGAATGAGGAGCCAGGCACCATGTGCAGCAGAAAGGATGTGCCAGAGGTGTTTTTAGGGCGTGATCCTTGACAGGCAGGAAGATTTCCCCGCACTTAGCTTTTGCACCTAGTGCTGACCTTCAGCCTGAAAATTTCTCCCTTGCAAACAAAAAAGAGCTACAGGAGGAGGGGGAGCTGGGAGTCCCTGGAAGAGGAGGGCTTCCGAGAGGGTCCCATAGCATCCACACTAGAGCATGTTACTGCCAGTGGGGTGGGCAGGAATGACCTCAGTACTGGGCCTGGAACTAACTAGCTCCAACTGTTTGGATTCAGACACAGCAGAGAAAAAATTCTAGGCCCAAACTTCACAGGAGGCATCTGATTTAAGTGTCATGGTTAGATCATCAAGTGCTTGGCTATCACTATGGTACAAAGGATGATAGGGTCGACCTTGTTTGCACCTGGGGCTTCAGGGGCAGGACAACTGGAAGGTTCCCAGTAAAGGCTGTGCCAGGTGGGAGCACACGTGGGAAGTGGAAATTAATTCCAAAGGAAGGAAGGGAGGGCGGCAGAAGAGCAGAAGGAGCAGAAACAGAAGAGCGAAGGAGAAGGGCAGCGCAGAGTGATGGGACTGTGTGAGAAAGGGGCACTGGATGAACATATGGGGTCCACTCAGTCATGCCCACCCCACCTGCCCCAGGCCTCTATGCCAGGCCTCTCTCCCCACCCCTATCACTCTCCTAAGCAAGCCCCCAGGCAGCTGGCTAGAAACAGGAGACGCTGCCGACTCTCCAGAAGGGGGAATAATTTATGGACTTCTCCATAGTAACCACTTCATCACTAGACAGCTCCAGAGCAGCTTCTCTGCACTGCGAGGGGCTTGGGGCACTGGGAACAGCAGGGGTGGGGAAATGAGCCCGGCCCATGCAATGCTTTCCCACCCCTGACCTGCACCAGAGCGTTCCCTCTGCCTAGGGCTGCATTCAGACTCAGGACCACAGTGTTCAGGTTCAGTAGCAGCAAGTTGAATTGATCAGTGCCCTAAGCCAGCCTTGGGATCCACACAAGAGCCTTGTACAGTGGCCCGGCACTCAATCCACTCCCCCACCCCAAGAACTTGGCATCCACAAATGATGTGGCATGGTGATGTGGCATTAAAGATGCAACATGGCAACACAGGTAGGTGGCTGCACCATGGTGACATCCCAGACCCCCTTCGTACCCTGCCATTTATGGCAGCTGGCAATGGGGAGAGCTGTAAGGGCAGCTCAGGGAATGGGACAGAAGAGCTGAGGGGCAAGAGTGCCCATCCAGGTAGGGGGGTGGCAGCAATGCATGCTCTGGGAAGCCAGCCTGGGGCAGGTGGAGTTATGGCAAGGGCTGGTAAAGCAGACTGGGCCTAGCACAAATTCCTCAGTGAAGTGTGATGCTCTACAACTCCCCCAGTTGAGGCTGGCTCAAGGGCAGTAGAGACAGCTGGAGAGGCACCTACTTGTCAAGCAAGCAATATGGAGCCCCCATCATAGGGACTGGCAGCAGCACCTTCCACCTGAGACCCCCCCACAAGCCCTTTGCATATCCTCATGAACAGCACCTCATACTCCCTCTACTCTAGGAGGTCAGCATTGTTGCTCCAAGTCACAGAAAGACAGAGGCACAGTGCGATGAAGTCGCTCATTTTCAGAAGGGGCAGGGGATTTTAGATGTTCCCATTTTCAGGGCCCACGGTCTGACTGCCAGAGGTACAGCAACCCCCAGCACTCAGCACCTTCAGCTGGAACAACAGGGTCCAACTTCTCAGTAAGAAACTCCCTGATGCTTCAAACTAGGAACCCAAAGCAGAATGACCTAAAGTTAGCAGTTGCTTCAGTGCTTGGCCTGGAGTCAAACACAGAATCAGCAACAGAGCTGGGATGAGACCCCTGAGCTCCTGTGTTCAGTCCTGTGCTCCACCTCCTTTCTGTCCCACCCTTGTTGTCCCCACTCCTGCCCTGCCCTGCCCTCTTCTCTTGCCCAAGTGGGGTTGCAAGCCAGGACAACAGGACACCTTTCAAGAGCACAAAGGGAGTGAACCAGCTGGTGAGAAGCCTCGTCACTGCTGGGACACAGCAAGCACTGCCAAAACCCCAATGCCAGAGAGGTGCCAGTGTTCAAGTGGTTAGTGCCAAGACAGTATTTTGTAGTAAGGAAGTTTGTACAAAAGGAGAAAAGGCTGGAGAGATTTAACCAGAAGGTCACCTTCACAAAGCATTCACCTGCAAGAGACACATTAACCCTGCCTCTGCCCAGACCTCTGGAAAGGTTGGGGGAATGCAACCCTGCATCAGTTCTGTCCCCAAAGTAGGGATTGATCACACTGCCTCCCCCAGGCTTTAAACCCCTTGGCATGGGTCCAACAAGCAAATTAAGTTCCATTTCTCGGTGCATGGAGATCCCCAATTCTCTGCTGCACTGGCCTCAGGACCATGTTTCTACATCCTTCCTGCTTGGGTGGTTTACCACATGGTTTGATTGCCTGGCACTGGCACAAGAAAGTCCCTTTTTGAAGCCTGGTTCTATAGCATGCAAGGCTGGGATGCAGCCTCTTAAAATAAGCATGTCGACACAGCAAACTTACCTTGTCGGGGGTAGCAGGCCTCAAACACAATGCTGTTCCATGCGGGCTGCATTTGGAGGCAGGATAGCTATACCCATGCCTTGATTCAGGTGGGCTAATCATGTGCAAATTAGCCCACCCCACACAAATTACCCTGCTTGCGGCACCACACGGACATGGACCCCCTGCTTCCCATCTAGAAGGCAGGGCAGCACAGGGTGATTGAGAGTACTGCTGCCTGGCATTGTAGGTTTAGCATGTGGTTTCAGTCTCCTGGCACAGCATGTCTTCACTCAGTCCAGCTGGCTAAAGGCCCCACTGGCACCACAAAGCCGGCTGGGCAGCTCCAAGAGTGGTGAGGACTTGAGTTCCAGGCCTAACACAGCAGCTGTTTGTGTTGTGATGGGACTGGACTGGCTATGAGGCATGCCTGAAGGGACCAGGCTGGAAGGCTGGTGGTGATGGCCACAGTGCCACCAATTTCAGTCTGTGTCACGTCCTGGAAACTCAAAAGGAACCTGGCCTGCAGACACAACATGAGCCAGACAGGGGCACTTTGCTGTGCACTTTGGTCTCCGCTACACCCAACAGCTAACCCCTGCCATGGAACCCTCCCAGCTCAGCCCCAGGCCCACTCCCAGCTGGAGACAGGCACTCACCTGGCTACAACCTCGTTGTCAACTTTGACGATGCAGTAGGGGTCACTGGAACCAGACCTTGGGAGGGAAGGCAAACATTCAGTATTACCTGGGGCACTGGTAGGAAGCAGGTCCTCCCATAGGGCTTTGATGCACTGGAGGTGAGCACTGTAGGAGCCTGGGGAAGGCTTCACCAGGAGGCAGAGGCCGAGTGGCTTTGTGCGGTGTGCAGCACCAGTCACTATGGTGTATGGAGTCAGGTATTCTTGCCCTGGCAGAGGAGAGGCTGCACCCAGAGGATGCCCCCTGAGAACAGCAAGTTGGAACAGCTACCTCCTAAACAGGATATCTGATGGGCAGAGTGATCACAGAATCAATGCTATCCCCCCCACTCCCCTGAGCAAACCACCTTCAGACAGGCTCCCTTCCCCTTCCTGCCCCCCATGCCCATGTACACATACACATACACCTTCCAGTCACAAACCCCTCAACCCTAGCTGCATTGCTGGGCCCATCTGCTCCAGCCGGGCACCTTGACCCCTCTGCTTTAACCCTAGATGCCAAGCCTGCATGCTATTTCTTATAGGGAGAAATGATTCTTTGGGAAGCAGCAGTTTATATTGGTGATTGCATAGAAGAAAGAAAAAAAGGCCCACATAGGGAAGGATTTTAGGGAGCAACAACTTCTATTGAAGATAGTGCCCATAGGCTTCAGTCCAACTCCCTGGTGTCTGGAGGAATCCCACAGGGAGAACTTTTCTCATAGTGCTTGAGACCTGCTGAACCAGGACCAAGTCCATGATGACAGAACTGTAAAGGACCGTTTGGTCCTGAAAGGGAAGCTGTTGATAGTGGGAGTAGGGAAAGGATGTTTGCCAAGGGCTCAGGCAGCTTCTCAGTGTGCCTTCTCTCATCCCCCCCGGACAAACTGTTGTGGTGGGGTTCCCCAGATTTGCTTGGAGTTGCTGTTCTGACAAGATCAGGGATAATCTCTGCTTTACCAAATCTGCCAAGGGATACTGACCCAGGGAATGAGCTGTTAGCAGCAGGCAGTTCCCCTTTGAGTAATGAACCCTGGAGAGCCAGGGCAAGGCTTTCCGCTTGATGGAAGGCAGGAAGAGTCCCTCCTCGGTGAGACCAGCTGGGAGAGGACTGGAAGTCTGGAGTCTGGCCAAGGCTGGCAGCAGGCTATGCTGGATGGGGACAATAACTCATCACAGGAACCAGGGCATGGCCACTGAGTGGGACTGGGCAGGGTTTGCCCTGGACTGGGAGGGCCACCAGGGGATCTTCAGAAGCAGGGATCAAACCCCCAGCCTTGATTCTACACCATGAGCCTCTGCTGCCTGCTCAGGATGAGTCCCCTATGCAAGCTAAACCTAATGCAAGCTTCTTGACCTCTGTACATGAGCCAGTCAGTCACATTCAGATCATTAACCTGGAGTCTCAGGGGTTTGCTTTTCAGGACAGGTGTGTCATAGGTAGTTACGTGCTGGCGGCTGGCTAAATTCACACATTTTAGACTAACCAAAGTAGGCTACTTTGGTGCAAATCTACCCTGTCTTCTACTTGACTTCAGACTAACATGGGTAACTACATCTCTTTGCACATTAGTTACATGCTGCCAGAGTCAAGTTACCCTTGTAGTTCCCACAGGACCCAGCACCCCTCACTGTCCCAAGCTGTCCTCTGGAGGGACACATATTGAGACAAGCAAAGATTTGCTGCATTGCTCCAAGCTGCAACCCAGGCCCACCCCAGAGGCGGCTGCATTCCACACATGGGCATGGAGGAGTCTAGGTAGGTATCATATCCATTGGAGGAGCTTGGAGGAGGTGGTATTTAGGATTAAAGACACAAGACCAGTCAAAAATACTCTATTGAGTTGAGAAAGTAAGAAAGACTGAGAAGCACAAGATAAACCTGCTACTTTTCAGAGATAAAGATCTATGGAAATAGTGCCCTCGCTGTGTTAGTGTGTCCTGGTGTTTCTGTGCTCACCCCTCTCTGCCTGGGGATATAAATTTGCTCCTTTGGGGATCTTCTAGGATCCCTTCCCAGCCCATCATGGTTGGACTAGTGTCCCTTTCAGGAGGAATTGGGGGAAGGCAGTGGAGGACTGTCCCTGCTTGAATGATTTAAATTTGGCACCCCCACTACAAAATGAGTGAGTTGCAGCCTGAAGTTAATCAGACTCAGCTACAGCTGACCCCATAATTTGTATAAGCTCACCTCGAATTCAAATGTCTCCAAACACAGCTAAAGGCTGGCATGTGCACCAACAATAGGGAGAGGTTTGAGCTACAACCTGGATAGGAGCCCAGGGTTAACTGCATAACATGCCCTCAGAGGTGAAATGCTACCTGCAGAGCCAGCCTGACACCTGTAATGACTCTGGAAATAAGCCTCCTCTGAGCTCTCCGAATGGGCAAGCAGCCGATGAATTCTAATCCACAGGTTCAGGGACCCAAGTGCTACAGAACATTAACCAGAGCAAACAATGCTGTCCACATAGTGCCATTCAAGCCTTGCTCCCATCACCCCCCAGAGCAACTTTCCAATTCCTTCTGGAATATGCCAGGGCCAGGAACCTCGGGGGTTAAGCTCATAGTTTCTATAACAAGGGGAAAGTCTCACTACCATATTTATTAGCTGTCTGGCATGAGCACCAACCATGGACCAGGATTGTGTTGAGCTAGGCACTGTACACATTCAGTGCATGGTTTACATGCCAAGATTGCTGGGTGGCAATGGTTCAAATCCTGGTTACAGCAGCCTCAGCCCTAACAGGGCAGCTCTGTCCTTTCCAGCAGATGAAACATGGCTCTACACGGGCAATGAGAGCCGGATTCCAAGCAACCAGAACTGGCTTATGCCAGTAGCATTGACTTGAACGGGAGCAGAATTTGACCAATGTCCAGCCTTGTTGAAAAATCTCACAGCACTTCTTGCAAGAGTCAGAGTTCCCTCAACTAACATTTTACCCTCCTCCCAATGAACTATGCTGTTTTATATCCAGGCGGCTGCCCTGCCACCCCAGGCATGGCCGCACGGTTCTAGAACATAAAGCACTTGGAGGCCTTTAGGATGAAAGCTGGAGATCTGCCAGCGTCCATGTATATATGCCTCTGCTGCCTTTTCCACCAACAAGCCCATCAGACAACACTATTTTTCCCTTTCCCTCTGCATATAACACCAGATAACCTGCTCTACCCCAGAGGTGAAGGTGCATATTGGCTCTTCGCATCACCATGTGAAAATCTCTCTGGCAAAGGGTTTATCCAAGCATCCCCAGGCTCTGCCACTACACCAGCCCACAGAGTTTCTGTAGCAACCCACCTCCCAATGTCATGATGCCGGGACACACACTGTGTCACCATGACATGATGAGAGTCTCTCAACTGCCTGGGGCCTACCTGGACTTCACCCTTTCTTGGCATTGAGGGCAAGGCAGTTTCCTGAGCAACCACAATGTTGCAGCTAAAACAAAAAAAAGAGAGAGAGAGAGAGAGAAGAAAGAAACAAGGAGCTAAGACAAGGGAGTTACCTAAAACGGTGCCCCATAGCACAGCAATAATCTATTCAGAGCTATTTCCTGTGTAAACATACAAGAACAAGCCAACACTCCTTGTGGTGAGGTAGATTCGCTCCAGTTCAAGTCACAGCCAGGCTCCCACGTCAACAGTGATTTTTCTCTTCTTTATTACGTGTAAAAGGAAAAAGCCTTGAACATCTCACGACAAGACTAGATCAATTGGAAAGTTTACAGTGCCCATATTAGGATATGGTCTTGTGTCCTTCTTGTCGCAGACTCACATCAAGCCCACTCCTGCTTGCACGTTCATTTTGTGACTTCTTCAGCTCGAGTCACGGAGGTCTATGCTGTCTGAATCAAAAGCCCAGGGTTCAAGCCCCTCTAGGGAAGGGGAATTATCCAAGCATGAAGAACTCTTGAGTGTTTGCAGTGATGTCAGTAAGAGACGCATAAGTCACGGAGAGTTTTAAACAAGAGCTAATATTTCTTTTTCTTGCCACTTTTGCAAAGGCAAGTGCCATAAAATCTGGGTATACTCACTATACCTTTTGGGAGAGATTTGCATGGAACTGAAATAGCAAAATCTCCTCTTTGTCCTCAGGGACATGTGTTTTGCATCAGACATCCAAGGGAGAATATAATCCCCCAGTCTTGCAAGCTCAGCCTCAGATTTGGACCTCTAGCCTGCAAGAAGCCTCACAACACCCCAAGTTGGAGCGAATCTCTACGCTGATCTGATCCCAGGAGGGGGGCCACTGCTGGTTCCTCTAGGGGCTACTGCTACCTCAACAATGTCAGTACAGCACGGCAGCAGAGCCCCTTACTAGAGGGATTTTGAAAGACAAAAGAGGTGTATTTTTTCTGCTGGTTCATCTATACCCTGACCCCGAACAGCAGAAACTAAGCAGATAGGGTTGGCCAAGACACCCAAGCCAGCTAGGGGGTGTGATCTTTTCAGAATAGACCAGAATAGACTCCATGAGACCCATCACTACATGGAGGTAGTTCATGATAACTGCAACTCCTGCACAGTTCTGATCAAAGACCGTCCTCCCCTGGCTGGCATAGGCAAGGCAGGTGACTAAGCCCAGCCTAAGTAACATTTAGCAGCTGAGACATGGAATCTGGAGAAAAAAAAATATGTACTTCCCCACCTGCACCAGTATAATTAAGCCTGGCTCAGATCCCCTACATCCCAGGCACAGAGGGGAACCTGTCAGAGGCTTTTCACTCCACCTCACATTGACCTTGGCAGTTGGCACATCTATGGCAAAGGTACCTTAGACACAACATGGATAAAAAAGACCTAGGACCACCCAGAAAAGGACCAGAGAATTACATATCCAGCTCCTATATATCAGCAGAGGTCCACTGACCACAGTAAAGCCAGCCAGTGTGAGAGACTAATATGCGGATTACTTTATTCCAGAGTGTTTGAAACAAACTCTGACACAGTGCTTTGGACACAGAAAAAATTAACTTCATAGAAGCAACTCGTCTTTATTAGGACATACAGTGTGGGTCATGAGGTTTTCCCCTGAAATGGCCACTAATGGGTTGCCAGTGGACTCTGGCACTAGCCACAACAGCAAGGAGACTGTTTGCAGCCCCAGATTTTATCTGCTGAGAAATGTTATTTTTGACTGGTCCATAGTATCATGAATTTGCTAAATTAGCACAGCCAACAAAGCTACAATATCTAGTTCCATGGAATCATAGGAAAGCAGAGCTAGGAGGGACAACCTGCTCAAGGCTGTCTAAGATATCCTAGACAGGCGTTTGTCTGATCTGCTCTTCAAAACTTTGGGAACAAACTCTTACACAAAACTATCAGGTGCAATGCTGGAAACATCAGAAACACCCTTTAACTTGCAATGGGTCAGGCAAGAGAATAGGAGAGCACTATCCATGTCATGCTACTGCAAGGAAAGGAAGTAGTTTAGAATGCATTCAAAAGATCCAAGGATTTCCACATTTTTTACATGAAACATCCCAATTACATTTTACACACACACACACACAAACACTCTCTCTCTCTCTAAATGACCAAAAAAATCGGAAGACATACAAGGAACTTAAGATTCATTCATTTTTAGAACTTGTAATCTTAGCAGGCCACATGGGTTTTTTTTTTTTATTTGAGTGAGAAGTGGAAGGCTACTGACTTGTGGTTTTTGATTGTTTGCAGTAAGCTCATTGCAGATAAAGTATTTACTTACTAATGATAGGATTCTTTGCATAATAGTTACCTAATTCTTTGGTAACAAATTACTTTATGTATCTTAACACTTAATAGAGAACAATCAAAGGAGGTTCATATGTACACAAGCAATTTGCACATACCAATAAATATCACTAGCATGTACTCGTAATTTAGATTCCTTTTACTGTGCCTTGAAGTGCTGGTTACTTGATAAAATCCCTAATAACAAAGAAGAATTTATCTTCTCTCTTTTGCCGTGCTTGTTTCCCTTTTCAGACCTGTTTCAAAAGCTTGTCTAACTTTATTTCAACCAAGCAGCTGATCTCACCCTTAAAAAGTCCTTTCCTGTCAAAGTAGATTTGTGCCTTGTAACTCAGATATTTGCTACCTAAAATGGTTAAGAATTCGGAGTTTACTTATAAAGAAAATGTGCCAGAAAAGAGAGGTTATCTAGGTTACCTCTGTCACCCAAGACAGAGTCAACTATCCCTAAATCAATCCTAGCGGATGTTAGTCTAATCTCCTCTGAAAATACCTTCAATGATGGAAATGCCACAGCTTCCCTAGGTCATCTATTCCAGTGCCTAATTCTCTGTACTGCTAGAAAGTTTTCCTTAATCTCCACACTAAGAGCCCCTTGCTGCAGTTCAAATCCAGAACTTCTTTTGCTACCACCAGTGGACACCTGGAGTAAAATAAAACCTTCTTTGCATGAAATTTCAACATAGTTGAAGGCTGTTATCATGTCTTCCTCACTCTTCTCTTATCTAGACTAAACAAATGCAGTTCGTTCAACCTTTCCCTCTCCTTATGTGGTGCCAAATATTTAGCTCTTCATTCTTCATTACCTTGGGCTTCTCAGCATTACATCTGTTTTGCACTATGCTGTCCTACTCCTTTGAGTGAACACAAGGCAGTTATTCCTGATATACACCAGAGTAAGTGAGAGGAAAAGCAGGGTCCTTGTTCTTTTAAGGACCCAGCTGCACAGCTGTGCTCCTCTGGGATAACAGAGCTCAAAACTAATGTGAGGGCTGAAGACAAGGCACTCTTGGTCAAAGGGATTCAGCTATGGAATGATATGTCAAAGGCTAGATAAATCCAAGCTCTGACCCTTTTACGACAATGTCACCTGTCCCAAATTGTTTAGGAACAGCGCATCTGCACAGGGGGTTGGTCTAGAGCAGAGGTGGCAAACTCATTCAATCCTGTGGGCTGGGTGAGGGTTGTATGGCTTGTCTGCAGGCTGGACTAGACATACAGCCTGGCCCCATGCACCAGACCCAGCATTTAGGATTGGTCCAGCGTGGGCAGCTCATGCAGCACGTACTGGGTCCAGGCCAGCATGCCCATGCAGCACGTGCTGGTCCCAATCCAAGGCTCAAGCTGCATGCAGTATACAGAGCCAACATGGGACACATGTTGCATGCAGCACCATGCTAGACCAAGCCTGCATGCTGGTTCCCTCATGTAGGGATGGTTTGTGGGCCCAGAGGCCAGGGCCAGAGCACTGCATGCAGCATATGGGGTCAGTCCAAGACCCACAGGCCAGATCTTTGACACCTTGTCTAGAGAAGTGATTCTCAGCCACAGCTCCATTGCACCCTAGGGTGCCATGACATCCTTTAAAGGGTGCCAGGGGGTGCCACAGTGTTAGCACTGTTAGGCATGCAGACATGATTCACAAGAGACTTCAAACAGGAATTCATAACGTCAAAAACATTTGGTTCTACCATGGTCTTTCTGAGGTCTTTGCAACAGAAGAATTGCTCTATTATGTCCCCTTACTCAAAAAGTGAGTGAAAGCCAAGAGCTGGCATTTTTGCAGGGTGCCATGAGTCTACTGAAGAGTGCCTTAAGTGTAAAAAAGGTTGAGAACCACTGGTCTAGGTGGCCCTTGGAAGCTCTTGCTAACTATGGTTCTGCCATACTAAGGCTACAAAACCTTTTCAAAAATGGTTCTTTCTATTTCTGAATGACTCTTGCAATCCTGACACTGGCTTGAATCCTAAAAAAATCAATCCCTCTAAAATCAACCAAACAGAGATCTGATCTCTAAAAGGGGCAAAATGCCAAAAAATCTATGAAGTCCAATAGGCACTTGCCTATGGCTACCAAAGTTACAAGGAAGGTGCCGAGATACTATGATGGTGGGTATGAAAACCTAGTTTAGGTTGGCAGGTTCTGTAAATATCAGTCTGTGCTTGATTCTCTTCTCCTACCAGGTTTACTGCATAGCAACTGATCTTACACTGGCCCAGCCCATTTACTGGTTATTTGCATCCATGCACAATGGGAAAAAAACCTCATCACTACCAATGGAAAGATCCAAAAATCATGACTTCACCTTCCAAACCAAGGGAGTCAAACATGACCAAACCAACAAACTCAGTGTATATATTTTTAATTTGCCTCTGAGACTCTGAGCTCCCAGTATTTTTTGTTTTGAGTTTGTCTCCACTTCCCTCATGGCTAGAAAATGCTTTTTTCTTTAAATAAAAGCTGCCCGTCTTATACAATCACCTGACTCACAGAGCTGGGGCTGGAAGAAAACACAGGAGCTCAAAAATCCAAAAGGTGGCATTTGGCAGCCCTGCAGTCCTGTAACTCCAGTGTAAACAGCTACAAAAGAACTAGGATTACATAGATCAGTCGCTCCTGAGCTAAATGAGTTCAAACAAGAGGAGAATAAGCCTGGTGGGCAGCCTTAACTCACCTTGCACCCAAAAGTCAATGTCCACCAGTGCCTGAAATCTTCCAAGCAAGGGAAGTGTAAACCTTCTCCTTCAGGTGTAGATGGATTCAGGCAGAGAGAGACGCTAGCACACATGACCCTTGAGCATGCCAGGTTGCAGCCCCTCCATTTCTACCTCCAGAACCTCCTCTTGAGGCTCTGGTTGAATTTCACCCCCCACTTTTTTGTTTTGGGTCACCCCATCCACAACCCCACCAAGTCCCAGGATCTCCTGGTCAACCTCCTCCTGGCCCTTGGCCAAGTGGGTCCTGTACTTGACCAGGAAGAAGGCTCTGGCCAGGAAGGTGCCCAGAGACTGCGGGGCTGCTTTCCTCTCACTTATCCATGCATGTTTTCAGGGAGAGCAACAACGGGCAGCATCCACTGGCTCCTTGGATGCCTTTGAGGACCAGTGGATGTGGCCCGGGGGGGCTCTGCTCAGTGTCCCCCTCCGGAGAACTTCTTTTCACATTTTGAACCTATGAACTCCACCTCACTCCTACCTTTGTCCCACCAAAATAAATAAATAAATAAATAATCAGCTGTATCTTAGAAATTTAGCCCCTATTACTATGTGGGGCTAGTTAGTTAACTAGGCAGGCCTTAAGGCCCATGATCTCTGGAAGACACAAATAGACATGTGTAGATGGAGGGGTGGGAGCTGGAGTGTATTTTACTTGTTTCCCAACAGCCCCACAAAGGGCAAGGTCTGCAGATTTTGGAAGACAAGATGCATTCAGTGTAATTGGCGGTGGGAGGCAGACTAAGGCCATGGACCTTAGTGCTGCGAGTGGTGATCACAGCCTCCTGCTGGCCCCAGGTCCCCATCCAGAACACGCGAGGATGCTTGGGCAGCAAGTGGCTGCTTTAAGCATCCTGCAAACAGTTTCATCGGGGTTAAAGGCGTTTAAGCACAGAGCACATGAGCCTTATCACTCCCTGCCCCACCTTCTCACTTGGGTCTTTTCATGCCAAAACCCAGGACAGAAGGCTCAAATTGAAGCTTCTACTCTGCAGTGAGATCCCAGGGTGACTGATGTGAGCTAACCTATATCATGCTCTGTCCTTCCCTATAGCCTTCCAGCTGAGGAATGCAAACACAGCGGGCTTCACAATCAGCCACTATTCCCCCACAGCACACCCTGCAATGGCAGTCGGTGTCATTCTCCCTATTTTCCAGATGGGAAAACTGAGGCACAGAGCCGATTTGTGCACATGTGATGCAGTGACAGCCCCGGGAATAGGACCAAAAAGTCCCTCTACCACAATCCTCTCTGCCTCTAGTGCCCCGGGACCCAGCACCGCACCATGGAGCTCGGGTCCTGGGCCAACCAGTGCCAGCCCGATCCCATGATGTCCTGATCCATACTAGTCAGAAGAATGGGCATCTCAGCCGGCGATTGAGTCTGCGGAACTCCAGCAAGAGCCGCCTCAAAGCTGCCCTTCTCCCCGCAGCCGGCCCGCCCGAGCCTGCGGCGGCAGCGCACGTGTCTGTGGCCGGAGTGGGAGCGACCCGATGGCCCCAGGGGCTCGGGGGCAGTCCGGGATCTGCCGCGGACTATCTACCGAGTCCAAACTGCAGCTGCCCCCGCCGCCCGGTCCTCCCCGGGACCCATGAAGGCGCCGATGCTACAGAGGGAGCCGGTCCCTGACAGCCACACGTGCGCCCAGAGCCCGGGGACCCCAGGCCGGCCCTCTCCCCGCCCTGTGGCAGCACCAGGAGCGTCGGGCACCCCCGTGAAGCGGGGAGCGCGCCCCGCGGCCGGGAGCCGGGCTAGCCCGCGACCGCGGCCGGCTGCCCCCGGCGGGGAGAGCGGGAGGGGCCAGCACCGCCTCCGCCCGCAGCAGCGCGGGCGCCACCAGCCCGCGGGAGCCGCTCGCCCCAACTCACACGTCCTTGGCGGGCAGGTGCCTTCCTTCCACCACTCGGAAGTGCAGCGCCGTGTTCCTAGCCATGCCCGCCCGCAGCCAGCCCGGGGGCGCCGCCAAGCCTCGCCTCGCCTCGCCCCGCACCTGCCGGGCGCGGATCCCGCCCCCGAGCCGCTGCCGGGCCGGGCCGGGCGCGGGACCCCGCGCTCGGGACGGGGCAGCCGCTGGCACCGGGCGCGCCCGCCGAGCTCCCGCAGCAGCGCGGCTGCAGCCACAGGTTGGCCGGGGAGAGCGGCGGGAGGCGGCAAGGCGGGGCGGGGCGGCCCGGAGCCCGCAGCGCCGCCCCGTGCGCCGCCCCGGCACCTGCCCGAGCCTGGGCGGCGCCTGCGGCCGGGGCTGGGCACGCCTGGCAGCGCGGCCCGGGCTCCCTGGCCGTCCGGCTGCGTGCGCGGTGCCCGGGCGCTGTCGGAGGGCAGCTGGCACCGGGCTAATCGCCCTGGAGCTGTTCCCTGCCCCCGGCTCTGCCCGGGGAACCGGCTCACGGGGTGTCAAATCACCCTGCGCTTTCTCTGGCCCCTTCAGTACTGGGGGCCTTGCAGGCACGAGCCGATCCCCGGGGTGGGATCCTCATGCCCATGTCACGAGAGGGAAACCGAGGCACGAAGCCGTGCAGCGACTTAACCCCAGGGTGCCCAGGGGAAGTATGGGGAGCAGACCCAGATCCCCAGGCTTTAGTCACAAGACTCTTCTCTCTTTGCAAGAAAAGGCCTGGGTTCCTGTCCTCGGGGACAGTGAAATCAAGTGCCTCTGTCTTCAGTCAGGTGTAACTGAGAGCAAGATTGGACCCAAGGTGGAGGAAGGGGCTCCCCCCTCCCCTAGTGTGCAGAGTGGGGTTTCTGCAGCCTTCCTGCTGCCATGCATATCACCTGGGTACCTGATCCTCACCGGAGAATTGCTCCACTCCCCAGATCTGCCATCTGTTGCACTTGGAGGGGAACAGCTAAGCAGTGACAGGTGGACTCCACAGCCTGGATCCCGCAGCTGTTTGCCGTGGTGTTCCTGGGGGGTGTGGATGTTGGAGGGGAGGGGATGGTGCTAGGGTACACCAGGGGATGGAGTGGGGAATTAAGTCCTGTGTCTCCATTCAGGTGTCAGCACTTGGGTTCTTCTTTCCCCAGTATCAGGTTTGCAAGCTGAGAGGAGGGGGACCAGGAAGTCATTCATGAAAGGTGTGCTGGAAAGGGGAGCTGGCTGGATGGGCAGCTCAGCATAGCACCTGCCTAACAAAGGCCTGCTTCAAAATCCACAGAGATCAATAAAGGACTCTCCAGTGAGTTGAGTCAATGAATATATAGACAAATCAGAGCAATAAATTGGGACCGCAGCTGGATGCCCAACTGTCCCAGTGACCTGTCATCCCAGAGAAGTTTTCAGATGTCTCATGGGCAGAGCACATTCTGCACAGGGAACCCCCTGCAAAGCCTTGCTGGGACCTCTGGAAAACCTAGAAGAGTTGAATGCACTCTCTCCCCCTTAACAGGTAGATCACACATGGGCTGCTGCAGGGAGCCCTTGGAGCACAAAACCTTGGAGGCTGACCTGGTGGAGTGTCCCATCAGGGAGGAAAAGTTGGGAGACCTTTAGATGCTGCAAAGTGTGTACAGCTTTCCCTCGCTTTATGGTATACATGCATTCCTGGGAAATGGTGCATAACTTGAATTCACATAAAGGGAACCCACTCTACAATGTAACAAATAGGGATACGTTCCAAGACCTTGACAGTACTGACCCCCCAGACCCATTTCTACCACTTTTACAAGACAATTTTGGTACTCACCAACAGCAGACACAAGCACTATCATAGTGGGGGTGGCACCTACAGAAACACGTGTCGCAGATGAGCAAGGAGCACAGATGCACACAGGAAACTATATTTATCTTGCTCCTGTGGCATTATGGCTGAGGGCAAGTGAAACTCGGGGGCGTCTGAACCCTAAGCTTCCAGGCAGGGGCCTGCATGTAGCATGCCTTCCAAATGATTTGGAAACATCTGAAGCCCCAGCTGGGGGTGAAGGATGTTTGCCGGTAGTAGGGCCACTTATGGTTCTTGAGTGACTCACAGATTTGGAATTGATTTGACTGGTTTGGCTTGGAACACGAAAAATTTTCATATATATATAAGAAAAGCACAGATCCACACAGGAAATTATATTTTGGTGCACATCAGTCCCACAATGCACTGCACAAAACAGCTGACAGTGGGCTTCCACCACACGGATCCCCTAAGAGTGAATTTACCTTATATATAATTAATTTTTGGTATTAAAAGGGTCATTGTATAAGAGCGAATTTACACATATAGAACCCGCATAAAGTGAGGGAAACCTGTAGTATACTTCCCAGATCCATTCCAAGCTAGGACCTTCAGAGAGCACGTGTGATACTGCTAAGCATCTATGTGAATCAGTCTGGGAGCCAGAGCAAACCCACCAGCCTCACCAAAAACTTTTCCTGTCCCGTTTGCAGGGCAGTTCCAGGGTGGGGGAAGGCACGTGAATCAGGGCAACTACCCCAGGCCCTGCACTTTTGGGGGCCCCACGGACAGTGCCGAACAAGCCCCGCCATGGCCACCACATGCTGCTGGCTCCGTGCTCCAGCCACTTGCCACCCCCCTTACCCACCTCCTCCACACTCCAGCCACTTGCCAGCCCCCGGCCCCACACAAGCTGATATGCCCTGGGTCCTGTACACCCAGAGCCCTAGGGATGGCTCTGCCATTTTGCATGCTTAAGTGTGGTTCATTCCATCTCTGCTCTACCACAAGAGGCAGTGGGCACACAACCCTGTAGATCAGCCTCTCTGCTTAAAGCTCCTGCTCAAGAGACTGCTGTGGAGTCCAGGTGGGCAGGGGATGTCATTACATGCCCTTATTCTGGGTTTCCCACTTGAGTCTGCCAGGCTTTCATCCTCCTGCCAGGGAACATGGAAGAGAGCTGAGACCAGGCCTGACCAAGAAGCAAAGGCAGCAGGAATGAACTTAGGTACAATGATGGGCTTTGCTGCAAAACAGTGATAAACTGGTGTTCTGTCTATTATACCTTGCAACAACTCAGAATTCCCTCTTTGGAAGCAGCAGCCGCAGGTAAGGCACACACTGTACTCTCACTAGCTATGTGATAGAAAACACCTGACTGCTTTTTGTGAGTGAACTAAAACATGCACATCTAGTCTTTACTGACATGTTGACCCTCAGTTTTGGATGGGGTTTCATTGACTGTCAGTGGCCTAGCTTCTAATGATGTTGCAACAGTTGCATCACAGCTTGCTGCCATAGTGTGGTTTTACAATAACGGAATATCCTCAGTTGGTATAACAATTGGGTTATAAAGGATTAAAGTTATGTATACACAGGTATCTTGCTGTCAGGAATGAGGAAGGAAGCAGAAAAGCCTCTAAATAGGTCTCAAGAGAAATTGGATATTTTGGTTGGAAGTGACTGGCAGAGTGTGTTTTATGGAGATGAGGGTGTGCTCGCTGCAATTAACATGGTAATTAATTATGACTAAGGGCTCAGGATGCTTCTTTCTTCATTCCCTCTCTCATGCTTCATTTTATTCCTTTCCAAGAGTTAGAGGGCCAGAGTCAGAGCTGAATAATGTGGAATCATTTACCCTTCCTTTCTGGGTTAGATCCATCAAGATGCAACTTTTCCCTTCAGGATTCTGCAGTTGGTGCTGCACTCCTATTCTGCCTACTCTGAAGATAATCAGTGTCACCATGTTCTTGAAATCTAATCAGTAGCCAAAAGCAGCTAACTATCTTTGGGCTGGATCTGCCCTCCATAACTGTTGGGGCTTTATTAAAAATTAGCCAGTTTCCATAAATATTGTCCCCTATTTTAAATGAAAGATGCACAGACAAGGTGAAAGTGAGGGTGGCAGAACAGTCTGGGTCATCGTACTCAAATGACCAGAATTTCAAAAGCAGCCACTAGATCCAGATGGACTTTTTGGCATGAAGCTCAATGCCTCAACGGAGCTGATTGTTTTGGAAGTCCCATGAGCTCCTATAGCAGCAGCAGAGGTCAAGAGGAGCAATTGATGCTTCCCACAAAGAGGCACATGAAAGTTTTGGAGTTGTCTCTTCCAGTACAATCAAATGCCCCCCCATAGCAAGGAGAAAGACACATGTTTTTTAACTGGGTGGTATCTTTTCAACAGAACTAATCTATTGGATGAAAGCCTGTGGATGGTTGGGGCAGGTAAACATTGCTTAGATATCATGGATTTTTAGGGTTGGAAGGGACCTTAGTAGATCATTGAGTCTGACCCCCTGTCCTAGGTAAGAAAGAGCACTGGGATCAGATGACCCCAGCTAGGTGCTTGTCTAGTCTCCTCTTAAAGACCTCCAAGGTAGGGGAGAGCACCACCTCTCTTGGAAACCCAGTCCAGATTTTGGCAACCCTTGCTGTAAATAATTTTTTCCCCCAATGTCTAATCTAAATTTGTACTTAGTTTATGGCTGTTGTTCCTAGTAAACCCAAGGGGCACCCTGGTAAACAGAGTGGTGTCTCCTATTCCTTCCTGCCCCCTCCTGCCCCCCAGATAAATTTATAAATGGCCACAAGATCCCCTCTCAGCCTTTTTTTGCTGAGGCTGGAGAGACTCGGGTCCCTCAATCTCTCCTGGTAGGATCTGACCTGCAGGCCCTTAACCATATGAGTAGCCCTCCTCTGGACCCTCTGAAGGTTGTCCATATCCCTCTGGTCCTTTGCATGCAACTGTGCTAGGTAAGAAAACAAGGGCTGAAGAATCGGCAGCATGTGACAATGCACGTGGAAAGGGTTTCTAAATCAAGCATGGTTCAGGGTGCAGTGAAAGGTCTTTAAACCTTGGCTAGACGTGCTCTGGATATGCAACTCTACACCTGCGTTGAAATGATTAAAGGGTCCCTGTCTGTAGCAAGGCTCCTAGGCACATGCAAATAGCAAAGCCAAGAATGAGTCAGTGTCATTAGGGGTAGAAGGATGCTTACTGGTAAGAGCCTAACCTGAGTTTTGGAAGAGGTGAGTTCATAGCCCACTTTACCATGACCTGTGTGACCCTTGGCATGGTAGTGAGGCCCAGGGTTTTAAAGGCATGCAAGCACCTAACACTCATTGAAATCAATGAACCCATTTTTAAATAACTTTAAAAATCTGGCCTTGCTTCTCTGTGCCTCAGTTCTTCTCTGTAGGATGGTCCTTAAAAGCTTGCCCTACCGCCCTGGTGAGGGGGGACATCCCACTCTAAGGAATCGTTCAGATAATACAATTAGAGGGGTATGAAGGGGGCTGGACAGCCAGGTCCTGACCCTGCCAGCAGACTTTGGCTGACACTTGTGGTTTCAGCCCTGGTAGCCAGGTCTTATCAAATCGAGCTAATTGGAAGACCAGGGCCTCGCTGTTTTTGGCATGCGCGTGGCCCACGGTTAGTCCTTGAAGCTGCTCCAAATCTTGCAGCATCTACACGAGCTTGCCCACATGGGTTCATGGAGGGCACTGCGGAGGGATGGCGAGTGCTGTATGGGGGGGAGAGAAGCTGCCCCAGAGGCCTCGCAGCTGCAGACCAAGTCTGAACACGGGCGCTACGATCAGCAACCCAGGAGGCGTAAAGGGGAAGTAGCAGCGCCCCCCCAGGGCTGGCAGGAAATGGGGGGGACACGGGGCTTTCCACCGCTGCCCCTCGCTTGCAAATGAGCCGGGCGGTTTGGACGTGGCTGCGCGGGGCCCCGGGATCCCGAACGGAACGCGTGGCCATGGCAACAGAACGTTGTGCTGTCCGTCTCCTTGGCAACGGCCTGGCGGAGGCTGGGGCCGCTCCCGCGGCCGGTCCTGCTTTGCCCTGCCAGGCGCCGGGCACCGGGGGGGGGGCCCGGCCCTGCTCCTCGCGGGGGCTGCTCCCTCCGGCCGCCGCCAGCATGGCCTCGCAGCTGGACGAGTACGTGCGGGCAGCTTTCCGGGACAAGCTGCTGCTGCTGCTGCCGTGAGTAAGATCCTCTCCCAGCCCTCGGGCTGGGCTCTGGGGCTCAGGCTGGCCACAGGAAGCTGCTTGGATTCTGCCTGTTGGGTGTCAACCAGCTCAGCCCCCACGTCCAGCTGGTGGGAGTGCAAGTGCCAGCACCACCATGTGTGTAGCAGGGCAGGGAGGCATGGCCATGAGATCCTGCCCCAAGCACAAGTGACATCAGAGGTCTGGCTGGCTCAGCTCCAGAGGAAAATGAGGCCTCCTGCTGCCTCACAAAAGCAGGGGGTGTATTTATTTGGGTAGTTGAAGGTTGGGTAATTCATGGGGCTTTGCCAGCAAGAGAAAAATTAGCAGATGCTCCCTGGAGTGATTCACAGCAGCACCTGCTTGTTCTAGCTGCGTGCTGATCAGTGCTGCAACTCTGCCAGGCCCAGCTTTACAGGGCCTCCGTAAAGCTGTTCCCTGAAAGGTAATTCTGATGTGTGCAAGATTTCAGGGTGTCACTGCAATTAGAACCAGAAACCAGCCATTTTGAAATGGGAGCTGCTGCAGACTCGGATTGTCTCTGTCTCTGCTCCCTGGCCCCAGGGCTATTCTCATCCTCATGCCCGAAGGTTCAGGAACGACAGATCTGGGCTACCCTGTCTTCCCCCATAGCCACCAGGTGGGTCATCTGGCAGGAAGCCAGGCCAAAATCTCATCATCACTAGGTCCAGTTTTGCCAAGTTGATAAGTTCTGATAAAACACTGGCTTGCTGGATTTCCCCCAAGCAGCCCTCATTGCTGACCCCCAGACACTGAATTCAGTGATTCTGCGGTTTTATTGGGATGGAGAATACAGAGGAAATGAAAACTGGTGAAGGGCAGAGTGGGGAAGCAAATTTGCTTTCATGTGAAGTGAATTTCTTGCTGTGGAGAAAGTGGTACATATATGACCACACTGACACAGAGCCTTTATCTGTGCTGTGAAGTCAGCTCTGCCAGGAGGCTCATAAAAAAAAAAAGAAAAGTTGAAAGTGAGATTGAAGAATCTACTGATCCTATTTGTTGTCTTCCCATGACTCCTAGCTCATACTGAGTAGTGTTTTATACAGTTCCCTAAGTCACACTATGTTGCATTTGCCAGGATAGGTTTCAAAGCACTCTGTCAAAATAAAGGGATCCCATTTTTCCCATTTAACAGCTTGAGAAATTGAAGCAAAGGGAGCTGAAGGGGCTTGCCTACTTTCACGTGCAGTTTAATGGCAGAACTCAGGATGGAATCCTTTTTACCTCAAGCAAACAGCTACCTTAGGATAAACTGTGGACACAAAACACCTACACCAGTCTAATTTACATCAGTATAGTTTTACCCCTGATTTTTCCTAAGGGTAATTCTATACTGGATTCAAGTGTCTACATCCCCACCCTCCCACCTCAGCCCTGGTCCTCTTCACATTGGTATGAAAGCTGATTACATCAGTGTCAACGTATCTGATGTTCAAGTCCTTAGGCAGCTTGTTCTGTTTAGCTTATCTGAATTGAAGATCAAACAGTGATTTGAAGATGCTGCTGGAGTATTCTCACAGGGAAGAAAATACCAGGTACTAATCTAGCAGAGAAAGACCTGAAAAGAGGCAATGGCTGGAAGTTAAAGCCAGATGCATTCAAATGAGAACTAAAGTGCATATTTTTGACAGTGAGGATGATTCACCATTGGAACACTGGAAGGAAGCGGTAGCTTCTCCATCACTTGATGTCTTCAGATCCATGCTGGCTGCCTTTCTGCAAGAGATGATTTAGCCAAATGCAAGTTATGGGGCTTAGGGCAGGGATAACTGGGCGAATGTAATGGCCTGTGCTATACAGGAGATGAGACTAAATGATCTTATAGTCCCCTCTGTTGAAGCAGCTATGCTGTAATCAGCTTCCCCAGACATGGTGAGTTCAGTACTGGCCAATGTAGGCTGAATCAAATCTGAAACACAACATAACCCCTGTTCTGCGTGGGTAGTACCCGCACACAATACATTTCTTTTTCTATGCTTTGGCAGTATTTGCTTAGCTGGTCATATCAATAAAGTCTCACAGCTGAATTGATTTTCTACCAGGCCTTTGGAGGCAGCTTGTAGCCACAGAGTTGGATAACAAGAGGTAAAAACTAAATCCTGATTTGTGTACATACAGAGGCCTATTTACTTTTTAACCTGTTACCCAAACAATGAGCAGTTTTTTAAAATGTCACTTATTGCTGTTGTACCTGCAAGTACTGAGATTGGGTTGGTAGAATGGCAGAGAGAGAGAGAGCTGTGAAATAGGGGGAAAGGAAAAAGCAGGGTTGACCTGGGATTTCCAAACCCTAGCCAGCCACAAGCAGGACCCCTAGGTGACATATAGCTCCTCTGCCTACTCCCACTGAGACTGGAAGCAGAGAGTGAGGATGGAGCCCTTTGGACCTCTCCCAAGTTCTGTTTGCCTAGATGATTTTCCAGCCTCATTAGATTGGGCAGACTGCAGTAATATGGCTGTTCCTCCTTTTTTTTTTTTCACGCTTATGTGACCTCCAGAACCAAAAGCATGCACTGCTATAGTTCCCTAGCATGGGTTATACACCCGTTATTTCCAGATTGGACCTGTAGTGGATCTTAGGGCTGGAAGGGGTCTCCTGGGCCATCTAGTCTTCTGTACTTGCAGGTAGGCATTTACCTAGACAATCCTAAAAATCATTTACTCCAACCCCTCACACACCATAGCTGTAAAGCACATTATGGAAACAAAACTAGAAACATGCTATAAGGTACAAAATAACAGTAGGGGAAATCAAGGCACTGCCAATGCCCTGCCACTGCAATGCCCAGGAAAGATCCTAGGAAGCAAACAATGCCCCACACTACAGAGGTAGACAGACACCTCCACAGTCCTTGCCAGTTGGACCCAGGAGATAAATTCCTTCCTGTCCCTACATCTGGTGATTGGTTTGACCTGGAATGGAAGAGCAAGACCTTCCAGCCAGGAACTTGAGACATGTCTGAGTATCAAAAGAATTGACATACTCCAGTCCATGATCCCTCCTTTAGCCATGGCCAGTGTCCAGTGTTTGAAAGGAAAGCAGTCCTCATGCCCCCCAATCAAATGAAGCATATATGAGGAAAACTACTCATTCCTGGCCCTTACAGGTGACCAGCAGAAGCCTTGAAGCTTGACGTTAACTGCACGGGGATAGTTCCCTGTTGACTCTAACATGCAGATTGTAAATATTTAAATCCATGTGTTGACTGCTGAGCTTAAATTTGTCCCTAACCAGTTTGTTTCCATTTGTGCACACCCATCAGTTGGGTAGATTTTGATCAGGTGAAAAATCATTAATCATCTTGGCATTTAAATTATCATTTCACACCCAAATGCAATGAGTGAGATCAGCTTGTGTGCCCTACAGAAATCATTGCAGGCTCCTGGCAAACTTAAGTAGACAGCAATGAGCGGAGTTATTCTCTGTTCCTATTCTGGGCCACTGTAACTGTTGGAAACATTTATTTTAGTGATCCTACTTCTTTCTGAAAAGTTTGACATCTTTTTATATCTGTGATACTTAAAATTATTGTAATTTAAAGGTTTTAGGAAAGAGTTTCCCCCACAATTTTAACTTTTTGTTGTTCCCTTTGTTCATTGTTCAGTGTGTTATATATGAATGGTGTCCATTCATAACATCTGCCAAAGTAGGCTGTAGCCTAAAAAAAACTTATTCCTCTCTGAATGAGATAGTCTGAAGTCAGGAAGAAGGCAAGGTAAGGTGGTACTTTACAGTATACACTAACACAACTAGCTACCTGTTTCCCCATATTAATTGTGCATACTCTTAACATGGAAACATGGAGGCAAGGGAAAAATAATTTAAAAATTGGACAATGGGACTGTAAAACCAGACCAACTGTTGGGTGGGCCAGCAGTGTAGGTGCTGGTGCAGAAACTACTCCTTTGGGATTGATCAGAAATACAACTGGAAACAAGGGAGTTGTTCTCCAGTCTCTACCCATCTGAATGCTTTCACAAGACACTGTGCAAATGCTGAGGATGCACACGTGTGGTTTTGCTGGGCTCCATGTCCATACTGGATTTTCTCTCTCCATGGGATTGGGCCATGCCTAGAAGTTCTGTTGGTCTCGGCTTCCCATTGGCAGCATAGTCAAGTGGGTTATTCTGAGTGCCAGCCCCAAAGTTGACTAGATTCAAAGCTGACCACGTGTTCCTTAAAATTAAGGCTTTAACTCTAGAGTGTAGGGTGGAGGCCATCAAGAAGAAGCATTAGTTTGTGGAGCTGCCGTGACATGGCCCAGATCAAGGAAGTCCAAGGAGAATGAACCTAGTGCCCTTATATCCCAGTGGGCTCCATACCAATTCTGGCATCCTGGGCATGACTCTATGGGTGGCAGTGGAGATTGCAGTGCAGTAGATGGAGCTCCCCCAGGGCTGAAGCTGACAACATCACTCTCTTGTTCTTCCATTACAGGAAAATGCCTGAAAGAGAGGATGACTATTTGACTTCTGCTGCTCGCCTTTTGGAGAAGAAGAGGGAAATGGAAGAGGTGGAGCAGGCTCTGCTGGCCCAGAGAGAGGTAAATGCAACAGCAGAGGACTCCTTTTCAGCTGAAAAGTCATCATAACATCAAAGTGGTTGGGTCTCCGGACCCTCCCTTCCTGGTGGGCCATGGTGCAGGGCCATCAGAACCTCATCTGAGGAATTTGAGATTGGAGTAAATTCCTGAGACTAGTGTGTGGCAGGATGGGGAGGGGATTTGCTGAGGGCTCAAGGGCAGGTGAGAAGTAGTCCAATGTGGTCCATGTGGAGACTTCCTGAAGCTGAGGCATCCAGAGGCACCAGGCTAGGACCAGCGGAGGTTCATTAAAACTAACCTGGGCCGCTTTTAATCTCGACAGTTCCATTCTGTCTACCAAGGATTACCTTTGTGGTTTCCACTTCATGTCTCACTTCCTGTCGCAAATTGCTCCGGGCTGCTAAGTAGCTGTTGGGCTCCACCCTACAGATGGTTGCATTTCTTCACTGGCAGAGGAAGTGATTTGCATCTGGTTTGTCAAGCCCTTTGCATTCCTTTGGAGTAAAAACCCTCATGATCCACTTAGTCTTGCACTGCATGTTTCACAAACTGTGCCCTGACAGCATTAATACAGTGTGTCCCAGAAGTAGAGTGAGTCCACATATGAGCCTAGAGATATCACAAAATGTTTTGGAGGTGGCACTGTAGGTAGAGAATTAAATAGCAAAGAGTAAAACAAATGTTAATTTTGGCGAATTACATAAGTGAGCTATATTTAATACCAGAAGCTCTCAGAAGCTGCAGGAGAGTGGGGCTGAGAAAGAGATGAGGGGGGAACGCTTTCAGATGATTGTAAGAGGTGGAAAGTGGATTTGTGAGAGGCATCAGCCGCAGAGGAGAAGGCACCTCCGAGATGGGAGGACTACTGCTCTTGACTGTCAAGATGGAGGTTTCCATAAGCATCTCAGATGATATCCCACAATGTTGTGTCTTATCAAATGCTATGTCCCGACTGCAGGGGGTTTTATTACCTAGCCACTCACCATCTATCCTGCTGTCTTCACTCACTCTGTTGAAGGCAAAATACCTCAGCGTACCAAAAATGGCATGGCAGCTTTGTTCTATTTATGTACAGTCCCCTTGCAATAAGTCTGGTTGGAATTCCTAGGCACTACCATAATTAAGGCAATGGTGATGAGAATGAGTGTGCCTGGAGCTTGAACTGGGCCATTTTTTCCAGAAAAGTTGTTCTTTTCCAAAACAGTGCTGTTTTGGGAAAGATCAAAACTATTCACAAAATCCAGTTGAATTCCACAAATTTCGGAGAAAATGGAGATAAGCATTCAGAAAAGTGAAGATGTCCAAAGTCGAACATCTACATGGGTTTTGTTTCAAAATTTAATTTCCTACATTTGACGTAGGAACTCAGAAAGACGTAACTGCAAATGAGAACAGCCCAAAATGAAACACATAATACCAAGTGGAATGATTCAGAAAGAAATTGCTTGGGGTTTCGTTTTGCTGAGGGGAAACGGGATGTGGACCAAGCTAAGATGGAATGTTTTTATCCAATTTCTACTTTTTTGGGCGCTGATCTTCCCTCTTCCCCACAAACCAGCTGTTCTCAGTGATCTGCCTGTAGTCCCCAGGTGCAACGGCCAGATCATAAATTCACCTGTGACCTCTAAGAGTGACTGAGGATGACTGGGACTGAGTGGGCTGGTAGAGGTACACACAGCACTGTAACCATAGACATGGAGTTAGAGGGACATTAGACAAAGGGGACTGGACCTACTAAACTGTATGGGATTGACACAGAGGAGCTATTTAAGTGCTCAGTTCCCTAGGTTGGACTGGCTGATCCTGCCTGGGTGACAGCAGGGTTGAAACTGGGTATTATCATTGCTTAAAGCATGATCTTTTGCTGCTTATGCTAAAAAGAGAGCTTCCTTCATCACAAGCAGTGATGTACTGCTTAGGTTTGTACCTCCTAAGTAGACCCTTCACTAAAGGGGGACAGAGGCCTACACTCTGGCAGTGTGTGTTACCTTTGCTCTGCAGTGTGCTGAACAGCTCCTTCAACACTAAAATGGGCCTGCTGCTGTTTCTACGTTGCATTGGAGGCAGCCTTGAACTGCTGTGTTTCCATGTATAGAGCCTCCTCTCAGGCCTTTAATTGCTGCAAATCAGGGAGCCCGGCACAGGCTTCTCCCTCCCTGATGGCATTGCTCTGCCCCAAGGAGTTCCAGGTGAAGCAGGAGAGCTTGCAGCAGCGCCGAGAGGAGCTGGAGCATAAGGAGGAGCAACTCAAGGAAGCTTTCTTCAAATTTGACAAGTTCCTGAAGGTGAGCATGCTGTGGGAGAGGAGAAGGGGGCACGGAGCAGGCTGTGGGGTAGCAGGATGGGGCAGTGGGGAGGTGCCGTTCTCCTTTACTGAAGACAGGTTTGGCTGGTAAGGAATCATCTGGCCAAAGGAAACTTCAGTTGAGGAGCTGATCAGATCCCATCCCATTGGGACCCAGCCTCAGACACCATGTACGACCTCTTCCCTCAGGTGTGGTATGTACAGCAAAAACCCGCTTTGAACCCTGCTCTGAGCTGCAGGCTGGTTTCACACTCCTGGCATTTGTAGGCTGGAGGGTCTGGTTTTGCTCTGACTGTGTAGTAGACATGCAGATTGAGCTGGATAGGTCTGGGTCTGACAAGCATCAGCTGGATCTAAGGGAGCAGCTCTCCAGCTGGGTACTAGTCACAGGTTGTTATCCTCCTCAGAGCTGGCCCCCCACTAGCCCATAACCTTCTTGTGTGGTGGCAGTAAACATGAGCCAGCTGTGCGTGGTGGGGCCCTGGCCCTTGGGCATGACCCTTCTCCTCTCTGGGATGGGTGGCAGGAGAACGATGCCAAGCGGCACAGGGCACTGCGCAAGGCGAGCGGGGAGCGGCTGCAGGCAGCACGGAGCAACATGGAGGCCATACATCTGCGCCAGGAGATTGCCCGGCTGCTCAGGGAGAGGGACAGGCTGCAGCGGCGTCTGAAAGCTAATGACATCTTCCGGAGCTACCTCCAGACGGTGATAGAGAAAACAGAGCAGGTGCGCTGGACCCTTCTCTGCAGGGAGCAGTGAGGCCCACTGCGAGGCCCCTGATCCACAAGCCTGGAAGAGCCCCAGGTCTCTGCCCCCTGCTCTGCACCACCCCCAGCTGAGCCTTTCTCAGCCCCTCACCTCCCTCATGTGTGCTCCACTGGGGGGTGGGCTTTGAATCTGGGCCCTGGGTTGGTTTCCCAAGGTCCCCATGCTGAGAAGGCCTGACGCTTTTGCCCCAGCCTGGTCAGTATTGTGGCCCCGGGCCAGGGATTCCTCTCAACTGTCAGACTATTGGCCTGCTGGTCCAGGGGCAGGAGCCCTGACTCAGCCCTGGAAGAATAAGGCAGGAGGCAGCAGGCTCTGCCCGTTCCCTTGGTGTGGCCGGGGTGTGGTGCCTCCCTGTGACTTGCATGTGCTGCTTACCAGTGGCACAGGACCTGCCATGAAGCACAGGAGGAGGGGGCTGGGTGGTGAGGCAGCGGGGCAAGCAGGATCCAGTTCCCTTGCAAGAAAGAGAAGGGTCAGGAGGTGTGGGAAGCCCCCATCCCTCCCCCACTGCTGGAGATCTTACTGTGGGTGACAGTGGGATAAGTGCAGACTAAAATCCCATACCCTGTGCTTTTAAGACACCTGTGAATGTGACAGGTCCCAGGCTGCAGGGCTGTAACCCTCTGCCTCCTGTTACCTCCTATCTCTGTCCCCCACTCCTGCACCATCCCTATCCTCCCTGCCCTGCCTGGTTCAGTTCCAGGAGATCAAGGAAATGATTGACCGGGTTAGGACACTGGTGGCCACACAGGCAGCGCTGGTGCAGCGGGAACTGGGGAGTCGAGAGCAAGTGGAGGAGGAACATGCCGAGCTCCAGCGGTACCTGGAGGAGAGCAACAACAAGGTCCTGCAGTGCAACAACCGGCTGGCTGATCTACAAGCCCAGCTGGAGCGGGCCCGGGTCCGGGTGCACCAGTGGGTAGGTCGCGACCATTGAGTCCCGTGGTGGTATCCCCGGGAGCATGGTCAGTGAGCTGGGAAATTGTGTGTACTCTATTGTGGGGCCTTTGAATGTGGGCTTTGGGTTGGTTTTCTAGGAGTCCCTGTATTAGGGAAGTCTGACCTATTCATCCTGGGTTTCTCAGTATCATTGCCCCTGTCCAGGGATTCCTCTTAGCTGTCAGCCCCAATATCCCCTCTTTGATGGTACTGCCTACTCCAGGAGCCCACCCAAGGAGAGACAAGGGTCCTTGAGTGATGGTGCCCCAGGGAGGGGACATATCAGTGCCTCTCCACCTTTGCTGCCTCCCTCCCGAGCCAGGTGCTTACTGTCAGCCACAGGGCAGGGAGTCTGTCCCCACCAGCTACTGCCCTCCTTCATGTTCCTTCAACAGGCAGTGTGTGCGTCTCTACGGAGGCATGTGGGAAGCTGGGCTCGGCATCAGTCTCACCCATGTGGGCAGCAGTGCCATGTGTGCAGCCAGCAGGCTGGAGCATAGCAGCGGGGGTGGCCTGTACAGCTGGTGTGGTAGCCTCTGGTAGGAAGGTGGCGGGGGGGGGTGGGCGGTAGGATGAGCAAGGCAAGCGGGATGGTGAGGTCAATTCCACCTGTGGCTGGGCTGCTTCTTGTTGGTGCTGTTGTAATCCCGTGTTACCCCACAAAAAGCTTCCAAGGGTGCCACAGAAACTCCTAGAGCTACCAAAAATCCCTCCCTCCTGGGAGCTCAAAGGACAAGGACAGGGCTTAGGTCATCTTTTAAGAAGTCCCCCTCTGCAGCCCATGGGATGGGAAGGCAGCTGAGAAGCAAGACTGTCTGCTGAGCCCTATTCAATTATCATGGGGGGTTGGGAGTCTCTGTCGCCTGCCAGAAACAGAGCAGAAAGAGCTTTGTGGGGATGGGAGTGAGGCTGAGCACTGGGGACCCTCCAGGATTTGAACTCAGGGCTGGTGGGAGGGAAAAGTAGTAAGTAGCCCAGGACAGCAGGAGCTGCCCTGGATCCCAGGTGGCACCAGGACTTGGATGGAATGGCCATACTATGTGGCTTCCACCTGGTACTGGAACAGCCACCAGGGCGAGGGGGCAGGTCTGCAGCAGGGTGATGGTGCTCACTAGGCTATAGCTGGCAGTGGGGCAGGAGTCTGGGCTCCTAGGTTCTGCTCGCAGCTTTGCCACTGGCATGCAGCAGCTCCCAAGCTGGCAGCTTTACCTCCTCATGCATTGCTTTTGTCATGTGTGAAATGGGTCAATGCCTCTGGCTCTCGGGGTTAGAGGGATGCTTAGTTAATGAGCAGGGACTTGACCAAGCAGCCTACAGGTGGAAGAGGCTGACACATTGCATCCAGGGTGCTGGAGCAGGGATCAAAGACAGGCTGTGCACCAGGGCAGGAGGCTTGCAGGGTGCAAGCTGGGAGGGAGAGTGCATGGCCTGAGGCCAAGGAATAGGTAACTCTCTGAGCCTGCCTTACTGCAGGAGTCCAAGTGGACTGAGATCCAGACCACGGCTGCCAAGAAGACCCTTGAGCTGGGACAGATCAAGATGGCTGCACTCAACCTCTTCCAGATGGCGTCAAAGCAGAAGAAGCTGCAGGAGGACATACCCCTGGAGGACACTGAAGCTCAGCTTGACATGGTCAGAGCCGCGGTTGGCCTTTTCCTACAGCCCCCCAGGCCCAAGTTCAAATGCTGAGAGGTTCCCCAGTGCACAGCAGTCTCTGTTACTGTGCAGAGATGCTCGCTCTGCAGGCTGGAGCATGGCCTGGGGCCTGCTGCCAGTTTCCACACCATCCCAGATGAAGCGAGAAGCTGAGGCTGCCACTCCAAACTCCTTACCGCACTTCTTGCTGGGAGAGGCTAGGACTGGACTAGCCAGGGCTTCCCAGCACTCTTGCTCCACTTGCTGGGGGCTTCCTCCCCTTACTTGGCACTTGTGGCCTATTCCTGAGATCATACCCTGCGGTGGGAGTAGCCGGGGCTCCCCTACACTCACGCCTTCCCTGGTGAGGACACATCATTCCCTACAGTAATGAGGGGCATGACGTAACGTGGCAGATGGCTCCTGAGAAGCAACCCACTGGGGTCTGTCCAGGCAAGGCTCCTTCTTGCGGTGACCTTGCCCTGTTTCCATCAGGTCCTACACTGCATGACTGACCTGTCTGACATCCTTGCTGACCTCCGCAAGGGGGGGCCCCTGCCTACCCCTCAGACTTTGCCCCCTGCTACGAGCTAAGTCACCCGCCAGTCTTCCAGAACGGCCGTCTCTGTGGTGAGTTTGGCGTTGGGTCTATCCCAGGCCTACTCGGATTTCCATTGCTCCCTCTACTGCATCCCTGTTTGCCGTAGTGAACACACTTTGCCCTGTCATGCTATGAAAGCACCCCTGCTTTGCTGCCTGGTTAAGGCTCAGGATGCTGCTGGCTTTGCAGCCTCCAAATCACCCCAGATCCTGCCCCAGAGGCACTTAGCTTTCCTCAGCTGGGTTAAGGACTGCACCTGCTAATGAAAGGGCAGGAGCTTCCCCCAATATCCTGCTGCAGACAAAGTCTGCATTATAAGAACTGTAGTCAACCACAACACTGAGCCAGTGGGACAACCACTAGTTTAGTCACCATCGTGGGACCAACCTGGAGCCTTCTAGGGCATAACACACCTACCAGGTGCTTCTACCTGTTCTATTAATGCTATAAAAAGCTTACTGCAAGAGTAAAATATTAAGCAGTAAGCCTTCCCTGGGAGCACATCTACACATGCTTCCTGCTGGGAGGAAATCTGCTCCCAATAGGACCAGCCCAGCACAGGGCTGCTCCTACCCTGCTCTGGCCCCCTGCAGCAGCCAGGGGGAGCTTCTGGTTCCCCTGGGGTGCTAGCCTGGGCATTGGTAGGGAGCACCAGGTCACTGTCCTGATATGAACAGAGGACCAGGAGAGCTCTGCATGAGGACAAGTCCCATGCCCAGAGAAGCTTCACTACATGGCTAGGGGCTGGCAAGGAGCTGTCCAGGCTTCTGGGACAGCTCCCAGGGCAGTGTGGGGAAATCTCCATCCAGCCTGGACCTGGCTGGGAACTGCCCCAAAAGCAGGACAGCTCCCAGCCTGCACCCTGCTCCCACACATGGGGAAGTCACCAGCCAGCCTGAGGCCAGCTGCCTGGGAAAGCAGAGCTCCCCACCCCCGGTGTTGTTCAGCTCCCACAGGGATCCAAGGGCTGAGCAGCGCCAGAACAAGCAGAGTTTCTTGTCCCCTATGGTCCCTTAGTGTTGAGACTGACCGAAACCAAATTTGTAACTGTGCACTTAGTTTACTACTTGTATTTACAGGTAGTAACTGTACAACAGACTAATTCACTGCACAGCAAATGATGCATGTGTAGATAGTGATGCTTTACTGCATAATAATTAGTCTACTGCGTCAAATCCTGAGGATCAAATGGGAGGACTGCCGGACCAGCGCAAGCATCCTCCATTAAGCTGCATCCACCAGTATCGAAGCCTCACTCTTGAGAAATCAACTCCAAGGGATGGGCCACTGTGGCCGGATGTCTGAGAACCAGCTCCTTTAACAGATTCTCTTTTCCCAGCTCTCTGTTGGCCAACGCTTAAAGGGTGGCCAAAGGAAATGGTACAAAGACACCCTCAAGCACAGAGGTGTTGACACCAATGGTTGGGAGGAGCAAGCTGCTGACTTTTCAGTGTGGTGCCACCTGGTCCACCATGGCACGCACCACTTTGAGACCTAATGACTTGATTCTGAGGTGGCACAGCGGCGGCAGAAGGAGACCAACTCGGGGCTGTGGATCCCACTCCCGTGCAACAACATGCCTCCATGGCCAAAGAATGTGTGTATCCAGAATTGGGCTCCTTAGTAACCTGAGGACGTCATCCTCGACTCTGAGGGACTGCTGCTGCTGCCAAGTTTACTGCGCAGTAAAGCATCTCATGTAGACACAGCCACCTTGAGCTAAAGGGCCCAGATTCCATAGCCAGGGTTGTAACACTCCTGTCCCCCATACAGCATGAGACCTAGAACATGCTGCCCAGTGTGTTAACCCTGCTATACCACAGGTGATTATTGTCTGTGGACTATCATCTGTAGTCATGCACCTGGCTCCACAGCCAGAATCCCATCAATGGTCAGGCACATATGCTGCAATCACAGGGATTCTTTCTGCTTTTAACAGAGGGGGTCCAGTTCAGTGGCAAAGGACTTGACCGCAAGTCAAGGCCCACATCTGAAGTGTGGTTGACCCCTTGCACTATTGTTGTGGTGGGACATGACCCACGAGGACCCTTGGAATAACCCTTGTTTCTTTAGCATTTGAAGGCCCTAACCAGGCCTGTCTGCTCAGTGGGGCAGGAAGCAGAGAGCCCTTCAAAGCTTCTTCCAGGTGTTATCATCATCATCAATTTGCCATCTCTGTTGCAGGCTCCCCAGCAGCCCTGTGGCTGGGTCAAAGCCTCATGTGATGGCAAGAGGTTCCAGGTACCTGGAATTGCCACGCCCTCTCCCTGGACCAAACCTTGGCAGGGACCATAAACTCCCTAGCACCATGATGCCCCTTTGGCTAGACTAGAAGCCCAAACTGATAGCCCATCTCCATGCTGGACTGCCAGGGCCAGGACCCCAGCTATCTGCAAGATGCTCAGGTGAATCCTGACACGCTCAGGCCAGGGCTTACTGTACACCTCAGACCCTGTCCTCCAGTACTTCTGCCTACAACTGTCCCATTAACCTCTTGCAACCTGGAGTCTTCCAAGCTTCAGTACATCTGATGTACAAAGCAGCTGTAGCCATGAAGGAAAGATGAATTAGAGCCACAACAGTTTTCACTTTATAGGAATGATCCCTTTTCTGCATTGATACCACATCCTCATGTTAACAAGACTGTATCAGAAAGCAAAGCCAATTTTTGCTGGTGCTGTGCTGGAAGCAGAAAAAGAAGCACTGGTTCAATGAGGTAGGGGGAAAATGTCTGTTACGCCTGGGTTCAAATTCAACAGGGAAAGGTTTAAAGAGTATACAAAAAAAGAAAGGCTCTGATCAGCTGCAGACCTGTCTGACTGTACTGGGAGAAAGGAAATGTCAGGTCCCAGGGAGCAACCTTAAGCAGGTGAGGTTCCTTCAGTGTATGGAGGTGACTCAGAAAGCCAGAAGACCACCTTTCTCCTGCAAGCTTGATTTGTAGGTGAGGCTGGATTTTTCTTAAAAGATCTCAAACTATCATTTAAGATGGGAATCTCAGTTTGCACTGGCTGTAGATTTCTCCTTTATTTGGGAGAGCTGCTCATCTGGACAGCTCCCCATGGACTGTGCATAGCATAGAGCAGCTTTCTAGGTTTCTCAACCTATGGGTCACAACACAAAAGTGGGTCACAAGAATATATGAAAGGGATGTGAATAAACTTTAAAAATAGATTCTCCTTTAAAGGAGAAAAACATGGGAGATCATGGTTTTTCCCTTGCAGGTTGGCAAACTCCCAGCCTGCAAGGGGGTGCTTTGGGCCTCCCCTCCATGCCCCACTCTCCCACACACTGTGGGGTTTGGGGTGGGGACAGTGGATCAGGAGTAAGGGTCACTGGGTCAGGACTAGCCCTTGATGTTTACAAGTGGGCCCTGGTACAAAAAAGGTTGAGAACCACTGGCATAGAAGATATCTCTTTAGAACAGAGGAAGAAGCACCTGTTACTTTCTACTGCTTCTCTGCAGTGTCCATGCTGGATTCCTAGCTCTTTCACTCACTGCATGCCTGGGGCTTTTCATTAAAAGGTGGCCTTTTTACAAGGCATGTTTTCAGTCACATGCTGATCTTAATTTAGCTCTCTCTAATGGAAACTTCAATGCTTGAGGGATAGCGTTATAATGGGGAGGGGGTGGTGTGTGAGAGCCAAGGGGAAGGCTGGATTACAGGTAAACTTCCTATGAGTACTGAGAAGGGTCAGTGAAACTTTAAGGGTAGGGAATGCCCTTACATTTAACAAGGAGGCCAAACAGGAGGCTTTGTTTCCATGCAGAATGCAAAGCGAAACTTTTGTGGAGCCTTTCATGCCAGTCTGGGTTTTCCAAGAAACTAAGAGATTTGTGCTATTTCTCAACTACTGCTTTTTTTATTCCCAGCCTAACCAAACCAGAAAGGGAGGGAATTATGAGAGAAATTCCCTACGACTGGAATACAGCCAGAGCTTCTAAAGTGATTTCTGATTGAATGACAAATTTCCAGTCACCCCATGGAAAGAAATATAACTTCTCTCCCTCCTGTTACCTTTGCTCCCGGAAAGAAATGGGGCTTTTAAGGTCAGTAAGTGAGCAAGGCACCAGAACTGCAGAAGGGCAACAGAGAGTTTGGTTTGAAGTTTAACAAGGCTCCAGATAGGGCTTAGTGCTTCCTATGGAGGGGAAAGCTGATACGTTGTCCATTAACTCAAAATGAGGTGAAGCTGAGGGTATCTGGGCAAGGTCTGATTTTGGTAACAGGAATGTGTGGGCCTGGGCCCTGTCCATTTCCAAATCTCCGAAGCATAGCTGGGCCCTAGCTTACACAACTAGGAAGCAGGGCACTGTGCTGCAAGTAAGCCCGCTCACAGCTAGGGCCAGTAAAAAAAAAAAAAAGAGGGAGGGTTAGAGTTATTCCTTACATGCATTCAGCAAGATACTGCCTTGCCTTCCCCATTCAAACATGGGATGTAAACACACTGCTGCCTCTGGCAGCACCATGTGGTACCAGAGCTGCCTACCTGCTGGTAGTCATCATATGCCATTCCCAAGTGCCTTTTTAGTCACCCCTGAGAAGCTGCCACAATGAAATAAGAGATGCTGCAGGTTGGCAACCAAGGTTGCCTGGGCCTGCTGTGTCCAGCTCTCCTTTGGCTGGAGGCTTTCAGGGGCACTGAACAGATTAAAGGGCAGCTGTTCTTTTCACCAGGCCAGAATACTGTCCAAGTCACTGCACCCATGGTCACTGTCTGCTCTGATGAGCTGCATTCAAGATGAACAGTGAAGAAATCAAAATGCAACCACTGTGTTGTTTAATTTCCTCTCAGCCCAAAGTCTGTACTGCAAATGTGGCCGGGGGAGGGGAGCAGAGATAGGGCACATGGGCTGGGTATCAGCTCCTGGCTCAGAACAGCCTAGCAGGCCAAGCCTCGTGTGCCCAACCCCTTCCCCAGCCCAGCCCCTACAGCCACTTCCTCATCTTGCCCTTCTTAGCACCTGCCCCCCGGCCAAAAGCTGTGCGCCGCAGTTCCTGCACACGCTGCCGGTTCTTGGCCTTGAGCCGCCGAAGTCCACCTGCCTGCAGGAAGCGCTGTTTTGTTGTCTTCCTCCTCTGCTTCAGGATCTGCTGCTTGCTCCTCAGCTCCGAACGCACCTTCCCCCGTGGGGCTCCGTCTCTACCTGGGGAGGGCTGTGGGTGCCTGGTGCCTACAGGAGAAGATAGAGCCGTGTTACACAGAGCTCTGGGTCTCCAGTCCCTGCAGATTAAGAGACCTGGTGCTGGATGCTGGGCCAAGAATTAAGTGGCCAAAGGACTGGACACTGCTGTAGGGCCTCTGCCCCTGACAACACATTGTATAAATTGAGCATACCAGAAGGGCATGCACCAGGACCTGCCTCCCCTCCCCACACCGCAAGACCATAGTGAGTTAGCAAGTGTTGGTGCCCCCCATCCCAGGCACTCACCTTGCCCTCTTCTTCCATGCCTGCTGCCTCTGCGCTGGCTCTCCCCCTCCTCCTCTGAGTCCCTCTCATCAATTTTGTATTTCTGCTTCCACTTCTCATAGCTGGGTCAGCAGGCTAAGGGGACAGCTGGGATCTGTCCTCTGTAGGGGGGTTGGACCTCTCCCCACCCCAGCCCTGCTTCCTCCCTTCCCCACCCCCATTCACGATCATTCCTCAGTCTACTGAGCCGTAATGCCAAACATGGTCCACCAGGGAGAGATGCAGGGCAGTGATCTCTCTCCCCACTGCAAACTGGAACAACCCCTGCCTTTGCCCAGTGCCATAGACTCCTCCTGTCCCTCATACGCGGCCCCAGCACTCAGACATGCTCTGCTGCCTCAGACAGAAAGGGCAGCGATGCAGGTCTGGCCTCATCGTGTCCCATTACCCGCTACAACTGGCTCCCTTTCCAACCTCTGGCCTGCTGCCAGCAGCCTCCACACCTCACAGGCCGTCCCAGCCTTGAAGGATACAGGTTGCTCTTGTAGGAGCTGCCAATGAGCCTGCCACTCTCCGTGCGGATCTTCTTCTTGTCCCCCTGGCCTGTCTGCCCCACAAACCGCTTCTTCTTACGGTCCCTGGAACAGAAGGGGCTCAGTGCACATGCTCACCGCCCCCTGAGTGGGGCCACGCTGGAGCCCCTGGAGCAAAGGGGTCTCTGCCCCACCATGCCATGGGGAAAACTTAGCACCGAGTCGCCATCCAGATGGGGTTGGAAGGGGGTAGAAGGCTAGGATCTTGGGGCTAGTCTGGGAGTCGTCCCCCTTGCAGTTCCCCTTACCCCCAGCCCTCAAAGTAGGGTTAAGAGGGTAGCAAGGCAAACTCCAGCCTGCTGCACAGAGTACTCAAGGTGGGGGCAAGGGGCACTGTGTGTGAGGGCAGTTATCCCTGTAGCCAGGGTGGGGAGGCACTCACCACTTGAGCAACTGTTTGCTCTTGTTCATATTGTGAGTCTCATCGCCCATGAGGTCCAACACGGCGCCGGCAGCCTGCTGCTCAAAGGCACTGCCTTCCCCAGTGATGCTCAGCCTGTGGGAAAGGACCTAGAAGTCACCCAGGGTCCAGGAGCCAGGGTACCCCCTGCTGCTCAGCTTCGAGACTGCAGCCCAGTCCCCATCCCCCAGCTCACCCTCTCTCGCTTTCAAAGTCCTTGGGCCTGTAGGGGATGTAGAATTCTTTGTCCCGCAATGCCTCCCGCTGCTTCTTTTTTGGGACAGTGTCCCCTGTCTGGCGCTGCTTCCGCTTCCTGCCCACCACAGAGGAGAATATATCCTGGGAAAGCCAAGCACAGCAGAGCTGTCGGGATATGGGCAGTGACCATACAGGTACCCTATTCTCCCCCTTTTCCCCTGCCAGGTCCATCTGGGCCACTGATGGACTAGAGCAGACATGGCCACCCTGAGGCACATGTTACAAGTGGCATGGGCAGTCTCTGTATGCAACTGCGCCAGACCATGGGATGAGAGGGGGCACGACAGGCAGACCACTGTCAGATAGAGCAGGGAGCACAAAGCAGAACAGCAGACTGGGCAGGGGAAGGGGATAACAGTGGCATTCAGGGAAGGCAGAGAGCTTAATTTGTGGTGTGCCTGCCTAAAAGGGTGGCCCTCACTTCATCAGAATCAGGTGAGCAATGTCACCCCTGGTACATAACTATGCCAGCCCTAAGAGCTTCACACACTTCTCTTGGGGTACAAACCAATGATTGCGTACCTCAGTGTAGTCCAAAGACATGGGTCCTGGGAGCCAATGCAAAGTATACCAGGATCAAGAACGGATGGAAAAGCACCATGCTGGACTAGATATATGCAGCAGGCAGCTAACATTACAGGGCCTTGCCACCAGCTGGAAGGGAGCGGAATGGCTCATTGGCTTTGACCAGCTACCTGGGGTGGGCGTGGACAGATGTCACCTACCCCAACAGTAGAGATCTAGCTCTGAATGGTTTCAGAGGTAACTTTTCACCACACTGGGAAAAACCACTCTGATTCAGAGGGTTCCATTGTCCATCTGCCACTCTTGGTTTCCAGTGCAAGGCTCATGACACTGGAGTAAATGGGTTGTCTGTCCAGGGATTTGAACATTCAGACCTTTTACTTTTAAGCAGATTCAGATGACCCACTCCTCCAAGGCCCACCTCCAAAAATGTCCCAGCCCTATTCTGCACAGTACAAGGCCTGTGGCAGGCTGGGCATGTGGGAGCAGAGGCAGGCTACGCATGAGGAAAGGAGAAAGCCAGAAATGCCCAGTGTTGGGGACACTAATACACCTGTATCCTATACCTGGAGGCATCCGTTCTCCTCCTCAGGCACTGTGGCAGGTGGGCTCTGGGCACGGCCCCGCAGAGCAGCTGCAGCCCGTTTCTCTTGTTGCCCCTGCTGATACTTATCAATGCGGGCATGGTCGTGGCTCCGCTTGGCTCGCATCACGTCACTGGCCACTGTCTTGCTTGTGGCATTGATCTCGAAGATGGTCTAGGGTGAGATACGTGACCTGCGAGTGACGGGGGTCCACACGCAGCAACACCCAAAAATGCCCAGTGGTCTGCCAGGCCTGGAACATTATGTAGGGGCAGCTGATCATGCAGCCCCAGTTACATGGGCTACAGCCAGAACAGTCAAAGTGGCTGTTCAGGGGCTTTGTAATAATGCTGCTGCAGGGAGGTCTTGGGAAGCTGGCAGCATCTGTGCTCATTGCAGGACCTCTGACAGAGGGGCAGGGACCCTTCCTCGCTATGACCTTGCATAGCAGCTGGACTGGAATGTAGGTATACGACCAGGTGGCACCTTACCCATTCCTTAGTGGAGTCTCCAGTAAGCCTCCTTATTACCCAGGCCCACTCAAAGAAGCGTGTGTGTGCAGGGGAGACTAGCTAAGATTCAGTCCAGCAGGACCAGGAAGCACTGTACTGGGGAGAGGCCCAGCCTGCAGACCTCTTGGCAGCTTCTCTGCCAACAGGCCAAGCTGCCAGGCCTCTGCAAACCAGGCTGCAGGAATGAGGTGGGGGTAGGGACACGGATGGGGCCCTCACTCACCGCTTTCGATCGGTAGGTTTTGATGCTGTCTACCAGCTTCAGCCTCTCCAGCTCATCCTCCTCGAAGCGAGAACCTTGGAGGGGTCAGCAGAGAGGGACATGCACACACTATTCACCTTCTAAGTAGAGCAGAGCAAAATTGTGTATACAAGCTCCAGCCTAAGTCAGGAGAAGCACCAGAGGGAACAAGGCAGCATGCTAGCTCGGCCAGTAGGGCGTGCTGCTGAGAACAGCACAGAAGCACTGGCTGCTGGGAAAGCCTCCAGCTATGCAGGCCAAACCTCTCCCTCGAGGAACAGCACACCAAGGAGAGTGGCCCTGGCCATGGGAGCTTCCCCCAAGAGACTCCAGTGCTCCTGCACTAAGGTGTGAGTAGGGTACTAGTGGTGACAATGCTTGCAGGTCCTATGCCCCCTGGGTGGGTACTCACTGAAGAGTGGGTGGATGCCCAGCTGGGAGAAGTCCAGCTCCTTCGCCCTCTTGATGGACTCCGGGGAGGGACTGGGCCGGGACTTGAGGTATTGCTTGTGGGCATTCTCTGCCACCCTGTGCAGACTCTGCAGGTCCAGTGAGCTCTCGTGGTCAGTGAGCAGCAGGCACTCCTCATCGTCCACCACACTCTGGGGCACCCGGCCAAACACCCCACCCGCATCTGGGGAAGCAAAGCACGTCAGAGTTGCTGCTGCCGCCTTCCCCCACCTCCATTCCAAGCCACAGCTCAACCCCCCCATGTAACTACTTGGCTGGGGGAGCAGAGATCACGCAGGGGACTGGGCCCTGGCAAGGAACCTTTGCAGGCATTGCAACTCCTCTGGGTTTGTGGAGAGGAGGAACCTATCTAAGAACCCACCCAGAGCTGATCCTGTCCTGGCCACATCCTGCTCCTGCACTCTGAACGTGGCCTTGGCATGAATCCCTGCTACAAATCTCAGCCCCTCCCACACTTGGGACAGAAACCAGCCTGAGCCTAACTGCCAGTATGGGCAGACGGCTCCCAGAAAGCACAGCAGACAAAAGGGTCCCTGTTCAGCATTGAAAAGTGGATGAGGAAGGCCGGGTCTGGTCTATATTAGTTCTTATATGGGGAGGGCAGCTATTACATTTCACTGCAGATGGGACCTTACCAGACTGAAACCTAGGGCCAGGAGACCTGCATCCCTGCCTGGCACCCAGAAGGTAAGTCCGGTTATGCAGCAAAACAGAACCATGTTGCAACAGGGCTAGATCTCCATTCACCACCCCACTAGCATCTATTACTACCTCTGGGGTCTCCACGATGGCCTCAAACTTCCGTGAATAATAACAGTGTACCCAGAATGAAGTCTGAGTGCACTCTCCCTTCCCCACCCCCCAACACTGCAGCCGCTCTGCCTGGCCAGACCACGAGAGCAGCAGGTTGGCTGGGCTCAGTACACCCCACCCCTGCCACCACACACAGCCCAGCTCCAGGCAGGGGCCTCCTCCTCCCACCCGGGGCCAGCACACAACTGCACCTTACCAGAAGGCTTGTCATGAGGGCTGGCAATGGTCAGAGGGCATCCCAGGAACAGGTGCAAGTCAAAGACATATGGGGTCTCATCTGGTGCCACCAGTGAGTAGGCAGTGCCGCTCCGGCCGGCACGGGCCACACGGCCTAGCAGGGGAAGAAGGGGCAATGAGACGTTAAACCAGAGCTATATGCAATGAATTAGTCCTGCTGGTTTCCAGCTTAGACTGCAGGGCTGGGGCAGAACATGGCACTGATCACAGGAAGCAGAGCTTCCAGGGCAGCCAAGCATGTGGACTCTGCCCTCTGTGCCAGCCTCAGGCAGGAGCAGGGGAGTGGCTGAGGAGGGAGCTTGGAGCTCCTAGGAGACTCACCTCTAACCTCTTGCTGATGGCAAGTCTCGGCTTATAGCCATGCACCAGTAGGGGACCCAGTGCTGTGTGGCCCTGCTACAACAGTGAATGCCCCTTCACTATGCGCCCAGTGCCTGGCCCAGCTGCTTCCCCTGCTGGGAGGCTCACCTAAGGAGCCTGGCAGGGGCTGTGGGATGGAAGCTACCACTGTCTCTGCCTCTCCTGGCTTGGCCTAGCCCCTAGCAGCCCAATGAGGCTGGGAGAGCAGTCCCACCCCCAGGACCCTACAGCTTGGGCTGCATTAACAGCTCCATTGACTGGAGTCACCCATAGTGAGGGCTCTTGGGGTGATGGGGCAGGACAGCCAGCTGGCTAGGGTATGCCCCCACTGCCCAGCCCTGGGACCCACCAACACGATGCAGAAAGAGCTTGGCCTTGGCAGGGAAGCTGTAGTTGATGACATTGTCCAGCATGGGGATGTCGAGCCCACGGGCTGCGACATCCGTGACGAGCAGCACCGGGCACTTGCCATGTGAAAACATGGCAATATTGATCTTGCGGGCAGTCTGGTCCAGGGAACTGTAGATGTAGGTGCAGTTCACACCCTGACCTGTCAACAGCTGGAGAGGGGGGATGTGCATAAATCAGACCTAGATCCCTATCCAGCCCAGGGACCCACCCCCCTCCAGGCAGCCTCCCCAATTACCCCCCTTTCGCAGCCCTGCCCACCCCAAATGAAGCTGGCTGAGCAGCAGCAGTCAAAGTCCCTGTCTCACAGACATCACCCCCCACCAAATCCTCTGGGGGCTGCTCCTACCACCACATACAGCCTCTAGGCTGAAATGAGTCTAGAGGGCCCTGGTAGCAATACAGCTCCCCACTGACCCTTTAAGAGGAAAAAGGACTCCAGGCCCATCTGTGACTTGCTGCACTCATTTCCCCAGGTGAGGAGACGAGTCCAGCTGTGGGCAGGGAAGTCGCAGGTGATTTAGCCATATTTGGGGTGGGCACAGGCTGGAGCCAAGGGCTGTGTAAGCTGGGGCACTGGCTTGAGCCATGGCAGGGCACCAGGGGGGTGGGGACTTGATGGATCCCAGGGAGGCTGCAGAGACATGTGAAATCTGGCTCTGTGGAAGGGACTCCTAGGACTGTAAGGAGAGAACCAGGGGACCTGAAGTGCCTTGTGTGTTGGGGAAGCCTGGATCCACACCCTGCTTCTCTTGCAGCCCTGATACTCCCCACCAGGTGGGGATGGCTCTGGGATCTGCTGGGCACATAAGCACAAGCTTGTGGAGGGGGGTCTGGGTGGGCTGCTCATATAGCTTCCTGCTGCTCAGTCAACCAGCTTGCAGTACAGCTTGCTGCACATCAGTCCTGGGAGATGGAAGGTTCCCCCTCTTGTGGTACAGGCATAGACACCAAAGCCCGAGGCACAGGCCAAAGGCTACACACATGGCAGGTGTCAGAGCTCTGACTAGACCCCAGGGCCTATTCTGTAAGGCCCATATATTTCAGCCCCCTGGTCCTGCATGCCTCCCCCAGGCACTGGAGCTGCTTTGGGGTGCCTGTAAACAGAGAGGACTGGACCCCACGGCCCAGAAGGTTCCTTCTTGGCCACAGTTCCCAGTCCCAGTTAGGTACTGCCCTCTGGTGGCACAGAGAGGAAGAGCCCCCCAAAAAAGCACCAAAACCACCATGCAGTTGCTTACGCAAGCATCTCCCCAAGCCAAGCGCCTGTGAGCACTGCCAGGTGCTTGTCCTTGTCCCCATGGGGCCTTCAATGGAACTCCATTGGGGCAGAGTCACCCATGCAGCCCTGGCTGGGAATGCAACACCTGCAACAGCACCTCCTTCTGGGCAGGAGAGACTCCTCTTCATCCCGGCTGCCCCTGGGGTGCCCTCACGACAGACATGAGCCTAGCCCAGCCCCATTGCTCCCAGTTTGTACAGTGGTGCCAGCACCAAGCCTGTGATGCATCTTCTGCCCCAAGTTGCACTTGCCTCCTTGAGGTACTCAGTGTGGTGCTTGGTGGCTACGAAGACAACTGTCTGGTCCTGAGGTCGCATCACATTCCTTAGCAGGTGCAGCAGGATGGCTGGCTTGTCATCCGCACGCACATGGAAGAAGGCCAGCTGTGAGGGGAGAGGGAGAATGAGGTCCCCTGCTGCATGGCATGGCACAGATAGATATCAGGCCTAGCACAGCCAGTTGCTCAGCCTCAAACAGGGACCATTATCATGGTTGGGTTTGTACAGAGCCAGACACAAGGGGCTTGGGTCCCGGTCAGAGGCTCCTTGATGTTGCTGATGTATGACTGATGCCCTACCCTGACCGTTTAGGTCAAGGCTTTGGCCTGTCTGGAAAGCAATCAGGGTGCTTTTGGAACAGACAGGGGGCCATCTCCAAACTGTATCCCCAGAAGCTGAAGGGAACTGGTGCCAGGCCCTGGCTAGCTCAGAGGCGAGCACGTGGGACTCAAGAGGTAAGAGGGCCACAGAGTCCCATCTCTGCCAGTCCTAGGTTCAGGTCCTTGTCAGGCCTGGTAAGGTGTAGACTGCAGCAGGAGGTAACAGCACTCCTCTCCAGTGCTCCTGTGATTCCTCAGTGCACCTGCGAGACAAGACTCACAGGGGGATTGTATGTCACTAGCAGCAGTTATCAGTGGTGACCACTGCTGGAAGCTAAGAAATGCAGCTTACTAGAGAGGGACAGGGATATGTGTACAGCACCATCCACCAGGCTCAGGGAGTAGGATACAGGCTTCCGATTACTACTGCTGCCACACAGCCTGCTTCCCTTGCCAGCCCACAGCAAAGCACTGAGGCCAGGCTCAGACAGGGACTCTTCTAGTCAAACTCAGAGACTGATCAATGCTTGCCAACTCAAATATTTTTCACCTTGAGCTGCTCGCTGAGCTTGTTCTCTACGTCCAGACGGATCAGCACTGGCTCGGTGAGACCTGAAGAATGGGCACAAGGAGAGGATGAGCTGCAGGGCGATGAAAGGGCGCAGGAAAGTGGGGATTAGCAGAGACCAGACTTTGTATAAGATAGGAATGGGCTAAGGCACCAGGCTCTCGGGCCACATGCTGGCTCCAGCAGGCCTGGGGCTAGGACAGAGCATGGTGGGACAAGTCTGTGTATGCTTGGCTTTGGTCTCTTGCTTCCACTACAGCTAAAATCAGATCCGCAGAAGTCCTCAGCAAAGTGCTCTGAACCAAGGAGGGTGGGATGTTGAGGATCCTAGCTTGACCTGGCCAGCAGGAGAATCCCAGGCTTCCAGGAATCCCATGCTTTGCCACCAGTGAGCCTGTTCTGCAGCCTCCACCCCACCCCACCCCTCCTACCCCCAGAGCTACTCCTTACCAGCCCGAGCAAACTCCACAAGCAGCTTGGGGAGTGTGGCAGAGAAGAGCACAGTCTGGCGGCTCTCAGGGAGCCGAGCGATGATCTCCTGCAGCTGCTCTGCAAACCCCATCTCAAACAGCCTGGGTTGGGGGAGGGAAGCAATGCAATGTCAGCAACCATGCGACAGGCAAGTGAGAACCTGATCCACCATACCAGAGGAGCCCCAAGGGTCCTGTACACCACAGGCACAGGGGCAAGCCTCAAAATCCATCCTTTAACTGTTGCTAAGGTCCTGAACCCAAGAACCCCACACACCTGTCTCTAAGTTGGATGGGGTTTGCATGGGAGGCTGCTGGTTGCTCTCCCAGGACCCTTGGGCTGGTCTGTGCTGCCTCACTGGTCACCTCTGTCCCTCACTGGCTGCTCCGAGGCTGCCACAACCTAGTGTTCCCTGTGAGGCAGAGTCCCAGTACAACCACCCTGACCCTGGGAATATCCACTAACAGTCAAGACATGCCTGAAAGAAAAATCTCTCCCTTGCTGGAATGGCAGGAAACTGACCTGTCAGCTTCATCAAACACCACATACTCTACGCTCTGCAGCTTCAGGTTCATTTCCACAGCCACGTGCATCAAGCGTCCAGGGGTGGCGATGATTCTGGAACAGACAGTCCCCATGAGTGCAGCTGGGACACCTGGCAGCCAGCCAGCCCACAGCTCTTTGCCAGGAAGTGCCAGGGAACCACCTACACCCCAAAACCTGGCCCTCATGATGGACAGAGGGATGGAACTGTCAGAATGAAAGGTCTCTCCACATGGGACCTTGCTTTGGTAGCAGTAGGACCAACTGGGTCTTCCCTATTACCCCCCTTCCACATGCTAGGATAAGGGGAAAATTCAGACGCTAAGATCCTCCTAAGAGAAAAGCCCTGGGCGTGGAGAGCTAGGGCTTTCCCAGAAATCTGCTTGGGAAGCTGTGTTTAAAGAGGTGCTGAATGGCAGGCAGTAGGGCTGAGCAAAGCTTCATGTAGTGATTTGATTCAGAGATTAGGCTCGATTCAGTGGCCAAATCTCCGAATCAAATCAAGGGACCAATTAAAAGGTCCAAATCGATTCAAATCTCTCTGAATATCTGGAAAAGATTCAGAGAGCTTTGAGGATTCAGACAGTCCCTGGTGGCTGCAGCAGGGAGCTGCAGCTGGACTTGGAGCTGGTAAGTAGGGGGCTGGGACCCCCTGCCTGCTCTCCTAGCTCCCATATGGCTGTCCCACCTGCCCTAGCTCCCAGTGCTTAAAAAAAACCCCCAAAAAGCCCTTACTCACCAGGTGCTGCTGGGCAGGGGTGCTGATCCCTGCTGCCCCCCACTGCATGGAAGGTTGTCATGAGCCCCCTAACCCCACCCCTTGCTTCCCCAGCCCCCCCAGCTGTCCCACCCAAGCCAACTCTGGCCCTTTAAGAACCCCCTCCCCCCCTCCAAGAAAAGCCCCAGGACTCACCACTCCTGCAGTGGCCTCAGGGGAGGCTCTGCAAGAGACCCAGGTGGTGTGGGGAAGTGGGGATCCTCCTCCCTACACCAGCAGGAAGGTATTGGGAGGGGTGGAGGGGGCTCAGTTTTTTTTTTCTTAAAGAACTGCAGTGGGTGGGGCAGCCATGGGAGGCAGGGTTGGGGGGCTTGTGCAGAGCCCCCCATTCAGTGTGGGGCAGTGGGGATCGCCCCCCCCACCCAGCAGCACCTGCTGAGTCAGGGCTCCCCCCCACAAAGTGCTGGAAACTAGGGGGCAGCCAGGGTAGCCATTGCTGGGGCTGGGACAGTGGGTGGGGGAAGGGCCTGGGTGACTTGGTTGAATCAATTCGAGGTAGTGATTTGAATCACCGAATCGAATCACTATCCCCCGAATCAAATACTATCTGCTTTGCACAGGCCTAGTGGGTAGTTCTGACAGATGGCCTGTAAAGTGAGTGCATAACTCCTCTGTCTTCCACTGAGCAGCTCTGTCCACCAGGGTGAGTGCAGTCATGCCCAGGACACACTGACTCTTGGACCCTGCTGTGCACCTTGCATAATGGGCTCAGATTCTGTAACTGGGACTCTCAGGGGCCAAGGTCAAAGCCACACTTCTGGGAAGAGTCCTGAACAGGTGGACACATGGCAATAGCTCAAGCTGAGTCTCCCCATGCCTCACTCACTCCAGGTAGGCTCCCGAGGAACATGCAGTAGCAAGGGAGGTCACAGGAGTGCATGCGAGTGGCAGACATGTTTCTCAGAGCTCAGCACTCCCAAACTGGGGAAAGCCCCAGTCAGAGTTCAATGACAGCCTGTGCTATCCTTTCCTGCCTGCACATCTAGAGAACACAGTACCCACCCTTGCTGCTCCAACTTACATGTCAGGATTCTCATGCAGAGCTGCAAACTGCTCTTCCATCCTGCAGGGAGAAAGGGGTGGATAAGAATGGCTAGCAGAATGCACCACAGCACCCATGGCCCCAGGACTCCATGCTGGGGCAAGAAAGGGGCACCCAGCTCAGCATCACTTGGAAGCTGTGTACCATAATGCATATAGCCTCACATCCTCGGTTATATGGTACCAGTGAGGGACAGGTTGATGCAAGCCTGGAGTCAGACTTTCACGGATCACTTGGAAGGAACAAGCTCAGCAGTGAGTGACACTTTGCCCAGCAGAATACTCCCCCTGACCTACCCTGCAGGGGCTCTCACCCCTGTGCATTTGTACACATGTAAATAAGATCAAGGCTGGGGGGAAGTTCATCCTACATGCAGGGGATATCAGATGCCAGTCCAGAGACAGCTGCTAGTTCTCTAGATACACTGTACCCTTAGCCCAGGTCAATGCATTGCTAGAATTGAGCCGGGCCCAACTTTTTACAAGTTTCTACTACAGTTTGGGTGAGTCTTAGCAGAAACATTAGGTTAAGTGTCTGCAGGCATTTCTTGGCCCCACCAGTGCCTGGGCTGAGGCAGTTTCACCAGGGCTATTAGTTTGGTTGCAGTGTGATGGGCTTACTTGTCTCCTCCCAGAATCAGCACAGTCTTCAGGCCTGTGAATTTGCCCAGCTGCAGGATAAGAATCAAAAGAGAGTTAAAGCACAGTCTGATATCAAACCACCTACTGCTCCTACTCCTCTCCAAGCCCATGAAACATCTTCAACTGCTGAGGTCCCCAGGGTGCAGCAGGCTTGACTGTAACTACAGTCAAGCTGCCTACATTCTCCCTCTGGTTTTGTTCCTCTTACACTTAGATCTATCTGCTCTCTCTCTGACTTTAACCCTGGCTGCCAGAGAGGTCAAGTACTCTCCCTGTCACTCATGGAATGCCCCACACAGCAACTCCAAGAAGTGCTCAAGAGAAATGACAGCAGCAGCCAAGCCAGCTTGGCTAAGGAAAGATGGGCCTTTGGAATCCTTGTTAAATGAGTGAACTCTGAAAGCAACCAGCACCTGATGTTTCAAAAGGGATGTTGCAAGGGAGTCAGAGAGTGAGTGGACAATTACAGAATATCTGGCCTACAAGGAAAAATTCCCTCTTAATCTCAGATAGTTGCCCAATACCCTGCTCATAAAAGTGGCTCCCTCTTCCATTCTTTTTTTTAAATCTAGTTCTGCCTTATTCAGGTTCTTACATGCCCATACAACTGAAAGAGAAGTAGGGCTAGAAGGGACCTGATGATGAGGTCAGCTAGTCCAATCTCCTGCTCCAGATAGGATCGTTAGACAAGGATGATCCTGGACAAGCATTTGCCTGACTGTTTTTAGAGACACTGAGAACAACCTTTTCATACAAAGGGCAGGTACAACACCAAAACACCAAGAATACCTTAATTACCCACAGGTAACGCAAAAGGATGAGGGCAACCTCACTACGGTATCTGTGAACATTCTTACTCTACTTATACAATCTTCTTATGCTCTTGGCTTCAATGATATCCCATGGCAATGAGATTAAGTGTCATGCAAGAAGCCCTTCCTCATCCATGGCTGCAGCAAATTGCCTCCCTGTATTACTACCAATGCTTAAGCCCTGACAGTGAAGGCTCCTAGCCATTCTAGCCCCCATCTCAGCAGGGGCTGCTTTTCCTGGTCCATACCTCCTTCGTGAACTTCATGGTCTGTAAGGCGAGCTCGCGAGTTGGTGAGAGGATGAGAGCACGTGCTCCTGTCTGCGCGCTATGTGCCTTCAGCTTCTCAAACATTGGGATAAGGAAACAAGCTGTCTTCCCGCTGCCTGTCCGGGCCATCGCCACCACGTCTTTCCCATCTAATATCACTGGGATGCTCTGCAGGATAAAACCAAGAAACACCGTTGATTCACCCTACAGATGTGCTGGGGAACCTGCTCCGCCTGCGACATTGGATAAGTCTGTGGAGGCAACCTCAGGAAGCCAGTGAACATACCTATATCTGAGAACCTGTCACTCACCTTTCTCTGGATGGGTGTTGGCACGTTGTATCCCTTTTTCATGATGCCTTTGAATACAGGATAGCTTAAGCCTAGAAGACAAATATGATCATATAAACATTGTTCAATTTCATGTTAGCAGGGAGGGAGAGACTGCAGAAAAACCTGGATAGGTCGTAGGGGTGGGCTAACAAAAACAGGATGCGTTTCAACACGGACAAGTGCAGGGCGCTGCACTTGGGCAGTAGTAACCGGCAGCACACTTATAAGATGGGAAACTCCCTTCTTGAGAGCACGGAGGCAGAAAGGGATAAACACAGGCTGACAATGTGAGGTCACGGTCAGCAGGGCTAACTGGACCTTATTGTGCATCCACAGATGCATCTCAAGTAGGTCCAAGGAAGTGATCCTCCCCCTCTACATGACACTGGCCAGGCTGCAGCTGGAGTACTGTGTCCAGTTCTGGGCACCCCACTTCAAGAGGGATGTGGAAAACATTGAGAGGGTCCAGAGGAGGGCCACCTGCATGATCCAGGGACTGCAGGGCAGACCCTACAATGAGAGGCTACAGGACCTGAACCTATTCAGCCTTTGCAAGAGAAGGTTGAGGGGGGACCTGGTGACCATCTATAAACTCACTAGGGGGGACCAGAACGGTATGGGAGAGACCTTGTTTCCCCTAGTGTCCCCCCGGATAACAAGGAATAATGGCCACAAGTTGTTGGAGAGTAGGTTTAGATTAGACATCCGTAAGAACTACTTCACAGTCAGGGCTGCTAGGATCTGGAACCAACTTCCAAGGGAAGTGGTGCTGGCTCCTACCCTGGGGGGTCTTTAAGAAGCGGCTCGATGCCTACCTGGTTGGGGACATTTGAGCCCAGTTTTCTTCCTGCCCAGGCAGGGGGTTGGACTTGAAGATCTGCAAGGTCCCTTCCGACCCAACTTCTATGATAAGTAAGTGCCCACTGCAGACCAAGAGCACAGTACAGACAGCTCCTGTAATTTCAGTGCAAGCCCTGTAATACTTGGGCTTCTTTCTTCAAGCTCCAGTGCCTGGAGTCCTGGGACTAAATGGTGACCCTGGCTCCTACTGACAAGAGGCATCTAGGCCCGATAATTGTACATAAAAGCCCATGAACATGTGGCTTGGACTCAGGTGAATGCAGAGACTAGGGAGGTTTCCCTGAACCAGAACTCATGGATCTGTGGAGCCGGGCAATGCTGGAGGCTCAAACTGCGCCCTGCTATGGGCCTGCCCACTCTGTTAACAAAAAAATGCCATAATGCAGCCCTATAAAAAACAGCAGCCCAGAGGCCAACAAGGCACAGGCCTGAATCAGGCTGGTACCACTGGCTCCTCCACGAGACACCCACGGCCTGCTCTACTGCCTGGCGCACCCCAGGGCAACTGCTGCCTGCCCGCCTCGGGGCCGCTCACCCATGGACTGGAAGCCCCCCGACTTCTTCTTCTTCCGGTTCTGGGCTCGCACCATCTCCCTCGTGTCCGGCTCCATGTCCGAGGCGCAATCGGGGGTGGGGAAGGCCGGGAGCATCTTGGCGGACGCCTGCTAGTGGGGGAGACAAGACAGCTGTGCCCAGGCCGCGACAGACCGACGGGGGCGGGAGTCTCAGCCCGCCCCGCTCCACTACCCGGGGCAGCCCCTGACCCCCCGCGCTCGCCTCAGCCTCGGGCTCCACGTGGAACTCTCCCCCCTCCTCCTCCTCGCTGCCGCTGCTCGGGGCGGCCCGCGCCGACACACGCCGGTGCCGGCGGCGCGACGGGGCCATAGCAGCAGCTGCCTGAAACGGAAGCGGAAGCAGCCAGTACCACGTGCGCGTCCCGCGTGGCCCCGCCCCCGGCGCAACCACTGCAGCTACGGAGGAGTAGGCCCCGCCCCCGGCGCAACCACCGCCGCTGCGGGGGACTAGGTCCCGCCCACCGCGGCGGAGATGGTGGCGCCGGCGGGCTCGGAGCTGGCGGTGAGCGGCGCCCGCGCGGCCCGCGGCGGCCGTAGGACCAGGGCCAGGACCTGGATCCGGGCCAGGGCGTCCTACGTGGACGAGACGTTGTTCGGCCGCCCCGCGGGGGCCCGCCCAGCCCCTCCCGCCTTCGAGCCGCCCTGGGCGGCGCCCCCGCGAGCGCTGCCGCGTGCGGGCCGGTGAGTCGGTGCCGGGCCGGGCCGGGCTGTGACTTGCGTGACAGCTGTCTTGCACGTGTGTCCAGTCCACGTTTGTTGCGCGATAACTGCTTTGCTGCCTGCCCTTGTTGCATGGGTGGCCGGTGCGCTGGGTGGTCTGCGGGGCCTGGCCCCCCCTGCCTCGCTGGGCCTGGGGCGCGTTGAGCATGACCCGTCTTCACGGTCTGGACGGGCCCCAAGAGGGGCCAGACGGAGAGGACTGGGCAGGCGCCGGGTGGAATCGGGCCCGGGCCGTAAGGCCGAGCATGGAAACGGTGGGGCATTTGGAGAAATGCGGGAAGCAGGGACGGGGTTGGGAAGGGCAGCGGGGGCATGGGTCTGGGGAGCTGGATTTTCAGATTTCTCAGGTCGGAAGGGACTTATTAGATGATCAAGTCCTACCACCTGCTTTGGGCAGGAAAGCGCTGGGGTTAGGTAACCCCAGCCACGTGCTTGTCCAACCTCCTTTTTAACACCTCCAAGAAAGGGGAGCACCATCTCCCTTGGAAGCCCATTCCAGGTTTTGGCAGCCCTCACCGTAAAGAATTTCTTCCTGATGTCCAATCTGAATCCACTCCCGATGAGTTTGTAGGCAGCCACGAGATCACCTCTCAGCCTTCTCTTGTGAAGGTTGAAGAGATTCAGATCTCTCTGTCTGTCTTCATAGGGTCTTACCTGCAGGCCCTCAACCATACAAGTAGCCCTCCTCTGAACCCTTTCCAGGTTATCCACATCCACGTTTTGGATGAAGAGGATGCCAGTGAGGATAGCTGGAGGCAAGGGAGGTCATCCTGGTTGGTGAGAGGCTCCCTAGTCTGACTTCCTGCACAGCCATGTGTGAGGACAGGAGATCTGGATGCATTCCTGTCTCTGCCCAACTTGCTGTTTTTGCTTGGCAAGTTGCTTGATCTGGATAGGCTTCTGTTTTCTCATCTGTAAAATGGACTCCTCTCTCTTTGTGAAGTTTTTTTAGGTGTAGGGATGAGAAATATACCACAAAGGGTTTTTTGCCTAATATTTCTTTCCTTAAAAAGAAGGTTTTGGGTGGAATTTTCAAAAGTATCTAACTAGTTTAGGAGTCCCATGGAAGTTAAGTAGGACAAGTGTGCCTCACTTGCTAATTGCACCATCTGAGTGATCATTAGCTCTCTGCATGCAATGGCCACTACATATTCTCTTTGTAGTAATTATTTTCTTCCCCCTATCCCACCCCTTTCTTTCTCAATGAAGGTTGAAAAGCCGCTGTCCATCCTACTGTGATGAATCTTTGTTTGGCTCAAGGGCTGACGAGCCAGGCTGGGCAGCACGGTGGATGAAGAAAGAAGATATAGCTAAACTCCATTCCCTCCTGCGGACCCCTTCGTCTGTTCCCAGGACCCAGTCAAGCCTTTCCTCAAGCCTTACGTCTTGTTCCAAGGGGACCCCTCTGAGAGCTGTTCACCCAAAGACCCCAAAATCTCAGAGACTAGGCCACTGTGAAACAGAAGGGAAAACCTCCTTCTGGAAATGGCCTGAGAGTGGTCTAGACTCTGTCAGTCCAGGCATCCTCAACCGGGGCCGTTCTCAGTCCCTTACTCAAGTATACAGGCCTTCTGATCAGCTCTGGCTACCTGCAGGCAGTCCAAATACAGGCAAGCATCAAAACCAGCACTCCCTGACAGCCTCTGTAGCCTCCCAGGGT
>JAGPOW010001167.1:2961909-3088834 GCA_030014935.1 Caiman crocodilus | reverse complement strand
CCTCGACATGCCCCGGGCGGCGGCGGCGGCGGCGGCGGTGGCAGCCTGCGCGGGCGGCGCTCGGGGCCCGCAGCGCTGAGCGCGGCCGCGGGGGGTATGGCCGGCAGCACGGATGACGATGTGCCCCTCATCCTCACCTTGGAGGACGGCGGCGGCCCCGCGGCCCCCAGCAGCGCGCCGGCCGGGGACGGGCCGCCCGACCACAGTAAGCTGCCGTCCCGTTCCGTCCTGGCGGGGGCGGGTGCACCTTGTGTCCCGGCCTTTGCGTGTGTGCGCGGAGCGGGGCCGGGTGCTGCGGGCCGGAGCCCGGGGCTTGGAGATGGCGCTTCCCTGAGCGCGTTTGTGCGGAGCGGGGACCTCCTCGCAGGCGCCCGGCGGCGGGTGGCGGAGTGCGGCGCCGCTTCCCGCGAGGAGGTGCTTGCGCGCGCGGCGCTGCCTGGCGTGACAAGTGGCGGTGCTGCGTCCGGGCGGGGCACGCGGCTGCCCATGAAGTTATCGGGAGACGTCGGTGTTGGTTCTGGAAGTGAAAGCGAGGGACGTGAACGGCGGCATTGCACACTCGGGGCACAGATGATTATATGCCCATGGAGGGGGGGGTGTCCGTATGCATGTATATGTATGTCTGTACGTAGCCTGGTTGTAGCCGTGTTAGTCTGGAGGAGAAGGCAATCAGGACTCATAGTAGAGATGGTATCTTGTGTTAGACTAACAAGATTTTTGGAAAAAAAGTCTTTAATTGTAAGCTTTCGAGGTAACTTGCATCATCGCAGATCCTCACAGGAGGGGAGAGGCTCCAGGCCAGCTATGAGCTGACTTCCCAGAGGAGTTTTCCATCTATTTTGACGCCTCTGTGAAATCCTATGAAACATGAACTTTCATTTCTACCCAGAAGCATGTCTATAATCTTTTCTCCAATGCCTCATGAAGGGTGTTTGTGGCTGAAAGCTTGCTTAAAGACATTTTTTTGCCAAAATCTTGTTGGTCTAATAAAAGAGATCATCTCTCCTAAGAGTCCTTTGTGTGTATATGCACATGCACATTTCTGTATATCTTATTGTGACCTGAGTCTGCAGTGTGTATGTGTATGCACGCACATGCACGTGGGGGGAGACCCATGGGGGGTGCACTGATGTAGTCACATATCCCTTTGATTCCTGTTCCCCACCCCCAAATTTAAAACCAGTTGCCTGAAAGTGGCAGCAGCGCTGAGGGAGTCGCTTGACTTCATAGTTAATTGAAATCTACCCAAGTCCTTCTCATCTCTCGATTCCACAGATGTTAACGGACTCTTTCTTTTTTTCTAATGGTCTTGACGTTCCACTAATTAAACTAGGTATCTAAGTTGTAGCCATATTGCTCTAGAGCAGCAGTTCCCATCCTGTGGTATGTATACCACCACTGGTATTCCGACAGCCTGTCAGTGGTATGCTTTAACAAATTTATTATAATTATATGACAAAAATGTTCTGGTGGTACTTAAGGTTGTATCATTTTTAAATTGGTGGCGTGCAGTCTGTCAGTTTAGGAACCACTGCTGTAGAGGCAAAAAGATCCGAACTAATGGTAGAGGGGATATTCTTTATTAGATGTTTGCAAAAATGTCTTTATTTGTAAACTTTCAGCATACTTATCACTTTCAGCACAAGCACCCTTCTTCAGATATAGGAGAAAAGACTGTAAAAGTGCTTCTAGGTAGAAATAAAAGTTCATATTTCATAGGAGAGTTGAATGTGTGGTAAAATCTTCTGTTTGAAAGAGTTCATTATATGTGGTTTAGGCTCAGAGAAAAGTTGGAGTTGTCTGTTTGCCTCCAAGTTTTGGCAAGTAGGATGTAGAGTCATGTTTCCTTCTAACTTATGATGTTTCATATTTCACAGAAGAGTAAAAAGATGGCATGCTCTTCTGAGCAAGAATTTCTTTTGTGGTGAGCTGGGCTCTGATAATACAAATTATCTCAAACAATGGCAGGAGCAGGGTCTCAGGTTTCAGGTGGTAAAACTTACTTCCTCCGTTTAAAATTATGAAGATTTAATTTTTAAAATAGGCTAAAATTCAGTATCTTCCATGTGACAGGTATCCAGGTTGTAGCTGTATTGGTCTAGAGGCGAAAAGGAATCATAACTTGTGGTAAAGGTGATATCTTTTATTAGACCACCTAGATGCTTGCAGAAAAAGTTCTTTATTTGCAAACTAATTGAGCTAGCCTTCCTTCTGCAGTTCTGCTGTCTGTTGGCTGCTTCTGATAATGTAATATGTTTTTCTGCTTAGATATCATTCACAGTATTAATATTAGTCCCCCAGCATTCTGTGACTTTACTGGATAATTTGGGTGGTCAAGCAACACATGATTTGATGTATAAACATCTCTGTTCTGTTGTGTATCTCTTACAGTAATGCCAGCTCTCGTAAAATTATCGTGAGAGTTGCAATGTCTAAAATTAAGTTCAACTCATGATCTTGCATCTCAAGTCTCACCTCAAACTCTCAAGTCTCTGGATTTTTTCTTTTGGCAAATCTCATGCCCAACGAGGTCGGAATTGGTTGCAAAGTCTCTGGGAGCGCAGGTGGGACCTAGCCGCATGGGGGTGCAGGGAGCCCTGCCAGCTCAACACCAGGCCTGGGGCTGTAAAGGGTGGGGAGCTGCTCAGGGCATGATTCAATTTGGTGCAGATTTGGCAGCCAAATCCCCAAATCAGAATCAAATCGGAGGACCCTTTAATTTCTCTGAATTGATTTGGAGATGTTCAGCGATTTGGATATAGACACAGCTTTAACCGTTTTTTCTACATACCTCTAGGTAGCAGGCAGTTCATCAATGTTGCAATACTGGGGCACATGGAGGGTCCCATAGGAGTGTGGGAGGAGCTCCCCAGCTCACTTGGCAGCAGACCTGGAAATGGACCAAAAGCACTTCTGGTTGACCTCTGGGTCTGCCGGAGAGCATGCTGGGGGGGCCCCCCCTCAGCTTGGCGACTGGTGGCTCCTGGTCTGGCGGAGCACCCGGGGTCGCTCTGTGGCCGATTGCCAAGCCAAGTGGGCATTGGGGGGGTTGGGGACAGTGTGCTCCCCAGTAGACCTGGAAGTGGACTAGAAGTGCTTCTGGTCCACTTCTGGGTTCACCACTGAGCACGGGGGGGGTGCCATGCTTCTGTGGGAAACTCCATCTACCTCAGCTTCGCAGTGTTCACAAGCTGCACCTGGTGCCTCAAGAAAAAACATTTAAAGCTGATTTTGAAGATTTGATGCTGATTCTGAGACTTTGATTCAGTTGAATCAAATCGGGGATAGTGATCAGAATCAGCAAATCAAATCACTGTCCCCGATTTGGGCTGAATCCAAAATGAATAGGGCTCATTTTGCACACCCCTAGTGCATGCCTCCTCTTAAAGTCCCCCAAAGTAGGGAAGAACACCACCTCCCTTGGAAGCCCATTCCAGATTTGGGCAACCCTTACCATAAAGAAGTTCTTCCTGATGTCTAACCTAAATCTGCTCTCTGTCAGTTTGTGGCTGTTGTTTCTAGTTACTCCAAGGGGTGACCTGGATAACAGAGCATCTCTTCTTCCTTGTTGCCCCGTCCCCTGCCGCCCCCCCGGAAGAATTTGTAGGTGGCCACAAGATCACCTCTCAGCCTTCTCTTGCAGAAGCTTTAAGAGATCCAGGGCCCTCAATCTGCAGACCCCTAACCATATGAGTGGCCCTCCTCTGAACCCTCTCGAGGTTTTCTGCATCCCTCTTGAAGTGCGGCGCCCAAAACTAGATGTGGTATTCCAACTACGGCCTGACCAATGCCGCATAAAGAGGAAGTATCACCTCCCTGGACCCATCCGTCATGCACTTGCCAATGCATAATAAAGTGCGGTTAGCTTTACTGATTGCTTTATCACATTGATGGCTCATGTTCATTTTGGAGCCAACAATGATTCTGAGATGCCTTTCCGCTGCTGAGAAGGTCCTCCCCAGCCTGTAAGCGTACTGGTGATTCCTTCTCCCTAGGTGCAGCACCTTGCATTTTTCCTTGTTGAACTGCACCCTATTCAGCTCCGCCCAGTTTTCCAACCTGTCTGGATCCACTTGGATTTGTTCCATACCCTCTAATATGTTAACTTTACCACATAATTTGGTATCATCTGCACATTTGGACAGAGTGCTTTCCACGCCCTCATCCAAGTTACTGATGAAGACATTGAACAGCACCAGTCCAAGGACCGAGCCTTGTGGGACTCCACTGCCCACATCTTTCCAGGTCAATATGGACCCATCCACCACCACTCTCTGAGTGACCCCTAAGCCAGTTTGCCACCCACCTGACCGTGTAATCATAAACTGAATGGCTATAACGTAAATCTGTGAAACTAGAGTGAGATACTGTATCAAAGGCCTCCTTAAAATCCAAGTACATGACATCTACCTTGATTCATGCATCTAAGCATTTTGTTTAATGCTATGGAATTGAAATGCACAGTTGACTTTTTTTAGCGTGGGAAAATCAAGCTAACTATTTCCATAGAAGGAAAGTTTTCTTCCTCCATTGAAGCAGTCAATAGGTGAAGGCCCTTTGGTAACAAGGAGTGTTTTAAAAGTTTATAATGGCTGGTATTAAAGGAGGGTTTTATGCAGTGTTAGATCAGGGATATCAAATTATGATCTGCAAGGGAAAAGCCACGGTTTTCTCCTTTTAAAGGAGAATCCATTTTTAAAGTTTGTTGCTGCATTTTTTTTTTTTAGAAATTAGTTTGCAACCCTTTCATCTATTCTTGTGCCCCACTTCTGGATCACAACCCATGGGTTGAGAAATGTTGTTCTAGGGTACTCGTTTTCTACTTCACCCAAGGAGTGGAATCTTGTAGATCTGACTAGAGTTTAGAGTCTGCTCATCGCAATAGCACATTCTCTTCATGGTGTATGTAGATGGTAGTCTGAATACAAGGGCTGCCTGCCTGGCTGCCTTTTTAAGGTTCCTGTAGCCTATTATGTCATAATCATTTGAATTCATTGTTCTTAGAAATTACTTTGATGTTGCCATTCCTAGTACATCTTATCAAAGGACATCAAAGTGTTGTATAAGCACTCAATAAATAAGTATTATTAATCTAATTTTATCTGTGGGGAAAATTGTGATGGTAATGCAATGACCTTGCCCAGTCACACTGAGTTATTACTGATGGTGGAAAAAAAATAGTCCATGCGTCCTGACTTCTTGTTTCTTGCTCTAACTAGTAGACCAGGTTCGTCTGGTTTTTAAAAATGTTACCATCCCTTCTCAGTGTAAGGCGTATTTTCCTTTTCATACCAAAGTACAGCATGTACAGCCTTGAATGTCTAGGGCAGTACCTGTCATTGAGCTGATGGGAATTATAGCCTACAATTCATGAATTAGTTCCTATAGAATATATGCCTTTGCCTCCTACCTGGAAATTTCAGTTGCAACAGGCGGAGTCCCCATGTGTTCAGGACAGGGAATATAGTGCAGTGTTATGTAAGGAATGATACCGCATTGTATTGCTGTAGTTTTCTCACTAATGGCTTATGACAAGTGAAAGAAATCATTTTTACGCTTTGGTTTGAACAAGAAAACAACTGTGCTTCCTACCGAAGCATAAGTGTGGGTGGCAACTACCACTGTGTATGCAAAACGTTTTTTTAAGTATAGCTTTTCGTTCTCAGGCAATCATGTCTTTGCAGTATATTCACGCTTCTTTTGAATCATTCCAAACTTAGTCTTTGCAGACTAGTCAAAGTAGTTTTGATGGTCTGAACCTATAAAGTTGAAACTACTGATATTTTGCAGTCACATGGGTGGTGGCCCTTCAGCACCAAGATTGAAGAGTCCAGTTTCTAGTCATAGGAAGCTGTGCTTCAGTAACAGCTTTTATGAGGGTTCATCACAGCTCTCAAAGTAATGGAATTAGGTCCTATGCTTCCAGGAACACCTGGGAATAAGAAAGGAAGCTTTTTTGTTAAGACACTCTGGTTTGTTTTTTTTTTTATACTTTAGATACTGCTTCAGTAAGTTGGAGAATGAGGTGAGGCTCTAAGCAAAGCTGTTGCTTGTGCAGTAGATGGTTTCTTTGAACAGAACAAAGTCTCTATATGGAGTAAGGACATTTCAAAATCAACTTGCTTATAATAACTGGCATAATCCATACATTTAGCTACTTGTACACAAGTGCTCCCAGAAGTGGGCCAGGATCAGGCTAATGGCTGTCATTGAACATTTCTGCATTTAGAAGAATAGGGATGTTTAACTCCTACCTAGTGGTGGCAAAAGTTGGCATATCACCTGAAGGAATATATCTCTTGTATATATTCTTTTTCAAGAATGTGTTTGTACAAGCAGTGAAAGGAAAAGGATTCTCTTGCAGTAAGTAGTGCCATCATATGTTTTCAAAGCCAACTCATTGTTCACATCTTTCTTTCTTCCTAATGTCACTTCTTTAATGTAGGGAGTGGGTGGAAACATGTGAAATTGCAATATATCCCTTGATACTCTTAGGGGGGATGAATAGGGAATAGATTGCTGGCTTTTTCAAAATACTGTAGCTATAAGAAACTGTCTTTGTACTAATACTGTGCTCCTAGAAGATTTGGTTTCACTCTCAAGGAAGTCCTTGAATTTGCTAGCTTTGGAGATAAATGGATGTGTCAATTTTGTGGTCAACTGAAGAAGTCTATCATGAAATGAAGGTATTGATTCTGGAAGTGACAATGAGAGACTTGGAAGGTGACAATGCATCACAGATGATTACATACATGAGAAACTAATGAGTGTGATTTTAAGTAATGAAAAAAGTAAGTGTAAGCAAGGTGCTTGCATTTGACCTGATAAATCTTAGGATCCTTGACAGTAGGGTATAAGAACCAACATGCATTTTCTGCTCAATTTTCTTTAGAAAACAATGTACAACATGCTTTTTCTTACCACTGATATCTTAAATAGCTTCTGTAGGGTGCTCCAGATACCATGTACACGGCTGACAGTTTAGAAGTATTAAAGCAAGTTCTGCTGTCAGCTCCCTCTCTGACCTAAACTAAGTCATTTAAACACTGTGCCTCAGTTTTCCCATCTGTAAAATATGAAATATTCCCACCCTGCAGAAAGTCAAGGAGGCCTAACTCGCTCTTTCTGAAGGGCTTTTGTTTGGAGTGCTGTGTATTCTTTTATTTCAGTGCATATCTTTTCTAGTTCTTCAGCTGATTTGAGGAGTTCAAAAACACAAATGGTAATTTACTGTCTAACTGCTGCTTGTCACTGAAAATCCTGTCTCTAAGGTGGCAACTCTATTTTATGACTTTTGCTAGTGCTTCCATAATAGTTCTCTGGTCCACATGATGTATATTTTATAAGAGCAAGTTACCAGTGTGGGAAAACTGCTTCCAGTAGTGCTGAGAAATGGAAACTTCTACACAAGAAATTCAGTACCTGGAAAGCTAGGGTATTAGTGAGTTTTCCTTCAGCACTGTTCATTTTTCTTTCTCTGATTATTGGTGTGATGAGCCCACTTAACTTAGATGAGGGAACTGAACACCGCTATTCAATGTGCAGTCTGTTGAGAGATGTTCATACCCTCTTCTCTGTGAGAAGGCACAGCTCTACTGTGCTGTGCTTCTAATAGATCAGTGTGTCCCCACGCTGGGTCTAAACTGTGGGGCTCCTCACAGCTAGACCTAGGACCACTTAAAGTGAGATGAGTGGTATGGAGGTTAATGCAGCTGCTGATCCTTTTTTTTTTTTTTTTTTTTCCCCTCCCCCATTCCCTCCTCCAGCTGAAATGCATCCCCAGCAGGGCTCCTTAAACCTGGATTCAGCAGCAGGCCTTTTACCATGCTTACCCACCATGTTATCATGGCCCTTCTAGGAGATTTTGAGCTAGAGCTGACCTGTGGATTGTATCTATTCACTCCTGTAATACTGTGTATAGTTCCTTATGTCTCCTTTTTGCTGAAACCTTGAGAAGGGAGTACTTTGGTTAAGGTCAGGTAAATATGTATGCTTGCTATAATAAGAGATTATTTCTGATTTCTTTAAAAACCTACTCCTTGTTATATTTCCTACGGTAGCCAGATGATGGAAAGACATCTGTATTAAAAGATTCATGACCCAAGACCACTAGGGATGGTACCTAATGACCAGTAATTCTGAACCAAGCCAAGCTCTGTGAAGGCTTGTCTTGCATTTATCTTTAACTGGTTGTGCCTGCCTTGTTTTCTTAGTCTTAAGGGTGCTGTGTCTACATTAATGCTCATATTGTAGGTTTCACAATAGGGCACTTTGTTGGAAAGTAGCAGCTGCACTATTGGATTCCTTCATACAGTAAAAGTTCCATAAATGATTTCCTCTTATCTGTCTCCCACTTATACTACTTCTGATGGCCCAGAAATCAAATCCACTTTTTCTACATAGTTTGGATGTACAAGGTGAAGGCAGTCTCATTATGAATTATACAGGGCTCTACTACTGTAAAGGAAACTTGTTTTCTTCTTAACTCCACCACCCGGGGCGTGTTTACATGGTCATTAATGTGCATTAACTTTAGTACCTCCATTGGCAAGTACTAGAAAAAAAGTGCATTGGCCTATTTTTATGTGTACAGTATTAGCAAATGTGCATTTTTTGTGATGCTTTAATGCACATTAAAATAGGCTAATGAGTATTAAAGTGTATATGTAGATGCATTGCCAGAGTTATAAAATTCAATATGTTTTATATGCACAGCATAAATTATCAAGGAGACTACAGGGAGGGATTGAAGAATCTGCAAATTACCTATCTCATCTTTTGTGTAAAAAAGTTGTCATCCCTTTCTGTTTTCCTTCTTATTTTGTGTCTCTTCCTTCAATGCATCTTTCACTTTTTTTCTGGTGTTGGATCAGAAAAACAAGCTAAGCATTTTTCTTTCCAAGCTGACTGTTTAGTTGAGGGATGCATAGACAAATAGCATTGGAGGATTATTTTCCCATTATTCGAACAGGTGGTCCTGGAACTATAAAAGATTTTTAAAGAGCTAGGAAACGCTCAGATGGCAATCCTGAAATGACAACTTTTCATCTGTAACCGGTCACTCTTCAACTACTGCCGCTGACTTGGGAACATTTGGCTCAGAAAGCAGAACAACAGTTGGAACCAAATAACGATTAGTTTTTCATGGCTTCCCAGGGAACACATCAGTTTGTTTGGTTTTTTTTTCCTCATTTTTGTGGCTCCTGCAGATTTTTAGGGCATTGTAGATGCAGGGTGTTGGTTATGGCCGAGCTTGCTTACTGGCAGATTAAAATGAACAAAAGCTGAGCATGCTGAGTTCGCTCATCATAACCAATATGATGCTTTTCAGAACTTCCTTTGCCCTTGGTATCTTCACCGAGGAATCTTGCCTGCTGCTGTCAGCCCCCCTGTGTTGAAATCCCATTTTACCCATCCGAATGCTGTACGAAGCGCTGTATAAACTAAGCAGCATCTGTGCAGTGGTTAGAGTTGTTGTTGATTTGTCTTTCCCCTATTGCCTTGGGGTTCTAATCTCAAATTTGCTAGGAATAGAATTTATGAGCCAGAACACACAATATCTGGTCCTTAAATTGGGAAAAGTGGAATGAGTTTGATGGGTCTCTTTATTGTTTTTGATAGGCTCTGACCTTAGATCTGTACTTTGTAGGGGGTTCCACTTGTTCTTAGTACAATATGATTCTACAGGGTCCTTTTGTGTTTGGTAAGAAGCCTGGTACTCCAGGATGAATGCTTTCTCTCTGTTAATTTTAGTAACAAACTGTGGGCATAGCTCTGGGCTTTTACCAGTATACTGCTAAACACTTGCATAGAAAGCTGATGCTTCCACTTGACATTCCTCCTCCCACCCCCGCAAGTAAAAAATTTTTTTTTTCCCCACCCCTTATAACCATATTAATGGTGGATAATTTCACAGATAGGGAGATATTACAAATTTAAGGTCAGACTGGCTGTGTCAAGAACTTTGGAGACAAAATGTCATTCTATAAATCCTTTACTGAAGCCATGCTGGCCTGGTGAAACCTATTCATGACCTTGTTTTATTTTAGCTTACACTTTTGGATTTTTAATCTCTTTTTATCTGTACATGCAAATATTAGACACTTGGATACCATGAGGTACACTGAATATTTTGTGCAGTTAATATGGCATGCATGTATAGTTTCCCAATCTGGGGATGTATGATCCTCTTCTAACAATATTTGTTTTTTTTGAACATTTTTTTTACCATCAACAATACATGGGGGGGGGTTGTGGGGAGCTTTTGCAGAGGGATAACATAACCCATCTAAAGGATGACATGAGACATATAAGTGCATTCAGGCACTTGGTTAAATGAGGGTGATACCCATAAAACCAAGAATGGGACTGTACAATAGTTTATAACTGGGAGCAATGAAAACCCTCGGGGCCCAATCCCAAAATATTGCCATTTAAACAATAACCAGAGAAGAGAAGAGGGCAAAATAAACTTTCTATGTGTCGTTCAGAGTTAATGAGATTTCTAATCTGTCAGCTGCAGAGATCAGGTTACAGAAGTTGTGGATCATGAGAAAATATTGCATTATTTCTAACTAAGAGGGGCAAGTGCTTTGTTGGGTAGGGCATCACCTACATTTGCATAAATAAACAAGGAGTTCATTAAAATTATGCTGGGCATGACTGGAGTGATTTATTTCCACACAAGCACAACCCCCTTTCCTCCCTGGACTTCTCAGCCCTCCATTGAAAGTATTAATTTGGTGTTTTCTTGAAGAGGAGTTAGAAGTATAGAGCCATGGTCTAATCCTGATTGCTCTGTTCATCTCAGCTGTTGCACTGAAGTTGCTGGGCTTTGTCTGAATGAGGAGAGCAGTTTTAGCTCCCAGTTCATATGCTCCCATAAGACGTACCTTGAGGAAGGTAATCCATGTTGTTAATGCTAGCCTTTTCAATTAATGCTTGTAGGATGTGAAACAGTTGAATCAAGTTAGTTCACTTGGCATCAGTGAATCATCACAGAAGTTGGAAAACACTCCTGATGTTTCTTAGTCACCTTTTTACTGTTGCATGGTAGAAGCAGCTTGTTTAGCGTGTTGGTCAGACCAGCAAAGCAGGAGGTGGTAGGACAGATCAATTGATTGCAAGCTGCCTGTGTGGCATCCCATACAGTTGTACTGTGTCACTGAAGTGTTCTGTTCTCTCTGTAGTCTGGCAACTTGTGAACCCAGCCAGTTGCATCTCTTGGTGCACAGCATGTTGCATCTGAAATTGAGAAGCAGTTTCAGCATAAAGGGAAATGGCTGCTCACACAAAATACTCCCCTCTTTTTAAACATGAGACAGGTGGCAGGACCTCTGTATTTCCATCCATTGCAAAGAGCAGGCTTCACAAAACTGAAATAACAAACAAATAATCTAGGGTAGAAAATTTAACTAGAAAAATGCGAATGTTAATGGTAACTGCTTAGGAATGTTTTATTAGATTCCTGAAAACACAACTAAGAGGACTACATTGGTTAAAACAGATGGTATAGCTTGGAGGAGAAGAGAGAGCAGCTAGCAGGGAGGAAAAAAAAGCTTTATAACAACAAAAAAATAGAGGCTTTAGACCTTGTAGAAAATGTACAGGGAACAACCTGTACACTTAAGGATCCAATAAAGAGGTTTAGGAACAAAAGGAACGCTACCAGACCAATTACTGGATGGTAGAATTGGCGATAATAATGTGGAAGTGGACACCACACAAATATTTCTGTTCAGTATCTGGTGATGGTGGGGGAAGCCAAATAATGTATTCCTTTCCATTGCAACGGTAACTTAAGGAAGAGTTTAAGCAGCTTCTGCTAAAGCTAGATCTTTTTAAATCATCATATCTGAATAACTTGCACTCAAGAATTTTAAAACGGTTGGCTCAAAGGAGTGTTTTGAACCATTAATATGGATTTCCAATAAGGCTTGGACATTGGGCAAGTTCATGAGGACTGGAAGAAAGCTAAGATACCAGTCTTTAAAAAGGGTGACGGGGATGACCCAAGTAATAGATCTGTCGGTCTGAAAAAGATTGCAAACAAAATGACAGAAGGCCTGACATTGGCCTTGCTTAACCAAGTAATAGTGTGCAAACCTAAGTAATGCCAGTTAATATTGTTTTTTAGAAAAGAGGTCTTGGCAAGCTAAGTTGTAAACCAAAAGAAAGAAGAAAAGGATACTTTTTTATTGACTAAAGGTAACTATATTAAACTGAAGTAAGGCATTTGACTTGGTTTCTCAATAAAATATAGTTTGATACCAAAACAGTAAAAACAAAATATAAGATGTAATAGATCAATTAGAACTGGTCAACTGACAGGTTTCCAAATGTAAATTGAAAATGATTACTAAGCAGGTGCATTTCTACACACATCTGTTCCTGGCCCTATTTTTTAATTCTATTTCTTTGCGTGGAAGAAAACATAATACAAAGATCATTGGACGTTATTTTATCTGTATCTGTAAGGTGTAGTAAATAAGAGGAATTGTCACTGATACCACATGATCCATATAGTTCTGAAGACAAGCTGTCCACAAACTGAGTGCATTTCAATATTGCCAAATACTTCTCAGAAAACAGTCACTCCGTCTCCAATCTCTTTGTTCTAATCCTCAGAGGGAACTTACAAAACACCTTCCATAGACAAGCCTATGAACTGCATTTCATACATCTACTGGATACAAGAAATCATGGACTTAGTTTAGACAGTGGATTTAAGGCGCATTATAATTTGTCTGACATCTAATACCCCAGGTAAGCTGCCTTCAGCTGAACACTTGCATTCCTTTACACATTTCCCTCCCTTCTCCCTCTACCATCTCTACCCATTGTATTCCAAATTTCCATTCGTTTGCATTTTCACAGATCTGCATATTGTAAATTAGCTGCTTTTCTACCTTGGAGAACACACAACACTGACAGAATCTCCTTATCCCTGATGCAGGGTGTTTGTGGCGGAAAGCTTGCAAAGAATTTTTTTCCAACTATTTAGTTGGTCTAATAAAAGATATCACATCTACCAAAAGAACTTTGTCTGCCTAAGTGCTAGCAAGAATAAAGAGCATTGACTATATGTGAACAATGGAAAAAGCAGTGAGTCTGGAGAAAGACTTGCAGTTTGTAGTGGATAATCAGGCTGAACGTAAGCTCCAAGTATGACACTAAACAAAAAAATACGTATAGTTCCCACTGTTCAGTTCAAATTTTGCCATGAAATTACCATTACATTTTGTTAAATAAAACTGGAAAATATTAAATTTCATCAGCAATTGGAACACATACAGTTAAACATGCATGTTTGCTGCTTCCCCCAGCTTTTTTTTGGTTGTTTGTCCCTTTTTAAATAGTTTCCAGAGAACCATTTTGCTGATATAAAAGTGATACCACATGTTGACTCCCGGCTTTCGTGCTGTTAATACTTCAGGCATCTAACATGATTGCAGCAAATGTTTCCTGTAGAGTGAGCCCCATAGGTACAAGTGGTTCCCACCCAGAGGTGGTGAGGGGAAAAACCTATTTTGGTGTCTTTCTAGTGTAAATATTCCCACGTGATTTTTTTTGTGTGCTTGTGTGTGTGTGTGTGTGTTGGTATACAGATTAAACTGTTAGTGAAAAGAAGCTATCAGAGAAACAGCAGCTGTTCTAGACTTGATCCTCTCCTTTAGTATGCTGGATTTTTGGTTGTAGCCATGTTGGTCTAATGACATAGGCAGGCATGGTTCTTTGAGTAGATGTGATATCTTTCGTTAGACCAACTACGTAGTTGGAAAAAAGATCTTGGCAAGCTTTTGGGTGCAATTGCCCTTCTTCAGGGATAGGGAGTTTCTGCTGTTTTGAAACGCCAAGGAATGCACCCTTCCAAAAAAGCCATAAGGAAGGAGCAACCATTTGGAAAGCTAGTGGTGGCTTGAAGGCTGTTCAGCTGAGATGAGTTGGTAGGCTTGCCCGTGGCATACTTTGACCATCAAAGGCCATAGTCTCAATTGTGTAAAAAAATAAAATAAAAAATTGATGAACATATATGTTGTGCTGTGTCACCGTAAGAAAATTAAACATGTCTAACTGGTTTCCTTCAGACAATATACTGTGGAAACGCTAGTATGTGAGAGCAATTAAGGTAGTATCACACTTTGCAGGGACCAGCCTGTTTTGAAAGTAACAGAGATGATAATGTATTGGTGAATAGTAGTGGTGCAATCAGCTTGTTTTGAATCCCTGCATAAGCAAAGCTCTTCATCCACTCATGTTGTCGCTCACTCAGACCATCACTGGTGGTTGCAGTTAGAAATCAAGCTTGGGGTTTCTCTCTTGGCAGAATTGCGGCTCAGAAAACACCAGATTGTAGTGTAATCAAACATCTTCCCAAACTACCAGGAAAATCCAGTGGGCATCATTTTGGGGGGAAAACAGTTAGAAAGATTCATTTAGCAAATGATAATCATACACTTTTAGGGTTTTTTTTAAACAGTGGCATGTTCCTTTCCTGTCTCTTTCTTTCTGTTTGTTGCTTTTATATTTGAAAATTAAATGTCTAGGCTTAACATTGGGGCGTGTTAAAGAAATGCATTAGTTCAAGGACTTAGATACTGCTTTTCAGACTTCTTCCTGTAAAGTTTCCAGGTTTTGGTTGCTTTGCTTTGTTTTGTTTTTAACCATATTTTCTGGCATACAGCATGCACCTTTTCCCAAAATTCAGCTGCTGGGAATTGTAATGTACATTATAAGGAAAAAAAATATGGTAACAGCAGTTTTTTGATGCTTAATCCTCTGCCAGGGGAAGATGAAAGTAAACCTACAAGCTGTGGACCCCTCCCCTATCTTTTTAAAAATAAGGTTGTGTTTTTATAGGGAGGGGAGGTGTATGCAAGAAGATACAGTGCCTTTTTGCAGTTTTCATTAAGGGCTGCTTGTCTCTCCTGTTCAAAACCATAAGGCAGTACTTTTTTTAGCTTGTAGAACTGGAAACTTGAACCCAATTATTTTTGTTTTGTTTTAAATTAATATGACATGGTTTTGTGGAATCTGTGTATGTGTCAGTAGTTAAATTCCTGTAATGAACTAATCTTACCTGTGTATATACAATGCCCTTATCATAGTTATGGCAGGCAATTAACAAGATTACATAAGCAGAAATAGTGAAAAGAATTGATAAAATCAGATTCAATAATTTCTGCAAAGTGGTTTTTGTCTTTACTGTGGTTTTGGCTCATCCTCTTTGCAGTAGAAAAGTTGATTTGTCAAGGACAAAATAAACAATGTGAAACTAGTTGCATTTTTTGACATTTTAACTGTGCACAAGAAATTGAAATTGCCTTTTCTTTTGAATTCCAGTATGTAGAAACAAATGTGGCTCTGTATTTAGCCAGTAAAAAGCCTTTGAAGTTTATTAATAATTTGGCTTCAGCTACATCAGTGCAAAAGGAGCAGGTACAGTTTTCAGTTATTAAGAATGTTTGACTCTTTATCTGTTTATAATAGTTTAAATTCTCCTTTATGCTGTTGCTTCCATAACGCGTCTCTGTAGGCATTGCATGCCCAACTGAAAAAAGTTTAGTGGAAGAGGGTACTGAGTACATGACTCCTGGTGTGGCTCTGGGAGTAATGCAGTTGGAAAACAAAGTATTGGTGGTAAGTAACTTATTTTTTCATGGGATACTAAGTAGCACTTATAAATTGACAAATGGTCTTCATATACTTATCCCAAAAATATTAACCAACTCAGTGGCTTTTGAGCCATAGTGAAGAATCCTGGACTTTCAATCAACAGTGCTCTTGACTACTTGGAATCCTAAAGAGTCCTGAATTTGATTTGGTGGGATATTTAGACAAACTAAGCTGAAGAGAAAAAACACATCCAGGTGCCTTGTGTATTTACCGTACATCAAAGATATTTGAAAATTCTGCAGTGATCAAGGTTTCCTGTAATAGGAGCAATGTAGGAAACCAATGCACAAGGCAAAACCACATGACAGAATAAAACAGGGAGAAGAGACCCATGGAGAACAGGTAGCAGATGGAATTCTCTGTTAATAAGCATTCGTCCAGCGCCTAGGATAAGATTATAGAGTACAGATGCAAAATGGGGTCTGTAAGCGCACATCTTCTGTTGCTGCACTGAGGGAAATTTATCTTCATCCTTGCTCTCTGGTGCATTTTACGTCTAAGTTTAGAGAATGCCCTGTACATGCCAAATAGAAAGCAAAGAAATGACATTGGGAGGAATGTGAGGTTTGTTTATTTGATTTTTAAAGGATTTGCCTTAGTTTGACATTTGAAATAACAAGCTACTGGACAGACTGATGTGTTGTTAGCGTGTAAGATGTATCAAACTGCCATGCACCTCTCACAGCACCAGTATATTAGCAGGACTGTTGTTCCACAAATGAAAATAACTTTCAGATTTCTGATTTGTGGCATGCTAAGTTAGTACACCAGCTTTTAAATATATATCACAAGAGATGGTAGCATGAGTTTTGTACTCATCTGGTTAAACATGCTGTTTTACTGGGTTGTATTTGATAAGATGAGCTAGGCAACATGGCTGATAAAAACAGGTGATAATATATACATGCTGAGGGACATCTGTTCAGCTTTCATGCATATTCAGCTCCCCGTAGTTTGCATGATGATAATGTGAGGGTGCCTCGTGTTTATGAGGTAATAACTACATTCTGGACTAAATGCTAAAGCAGAAGTCTAGGCTGTTTTATAATCTTAGTTATTGTTAGATACAGAGATATAGATTATGGGAGAATAGAGAGAGCTCAAAAATATTTGTCAGCTGTGTTAAATGGAAAAGTTGAAGAAACCATATTTGCTTGAGGTATGTAATCGCACATTATTCCCTTGGGGGCAGGGGGTGGTCTTTCAGTGCCCATCACTGGGTGGGGGTGGGGGACAGACCGACATATCCTACCCATCTAAATAAAGTTAGTAATCTGCAGTTTCTTTGTAGGAGTGAATTTCACAGCTATGGCCTCTTCAATGATGACATCTTTTTACTGGCTTCTCCTGGCTTGAAGCGGAGTCCTCTTAGCCACAGGATGCCAGTCAAACAAAGCTGTCACAATAAACAGTGAGTGAGAAAGAGGATGTTGACAAAAGCAGGCTCTGTAGTACTGGAGCTTTAAAAATGGAGCCTGAGATATTTAAATAGACTGCCAGTTAAATTGTGCCTCCTCAAAGCAGGAAAGGCATCAGTGGATTGTGTTTTTATTGGCCTACTTTATCTATATCAAATCAGCTGCATTTTTCATGCGGCTTTCAGGGTTATCTTCCTGCAGAGTGAGTCCAGCCCCGAAGCGACAAAGATATAGTCAAAAAATGTCCAACTGGCACTCAGAAGTTGGACAGCCCTGGTTGTAGACTATCGTGACCTGGCATGTGTGAAGAGAGGGCGCAGTTGTTTAGCCTGATGAGTGCAGGAGAAGTGAATCTGTTGTGATACTGAGACCTGTCCTCTGTGTTTGATAATTGCAAGGTGGTGATACTGATATGAAGTGCTCCAGACCAGTTCTTTAGGATCCTTCCCTCCATCAGTCACTATTGCTTCTGCTTTGCTTGGATCAAATTGTTTTTATTCAGGTCTGTGGAACATATTCCTATCTGTCCCAGAGTCTGGAGTACTCGTATTTTAAGAAGGATGTGGATCTGTTGCAAGGTCCAGTCATTTTTCAGTCTCCTCTCAGTGGCTCCATATTATTATTTTTTAAACAATAGGATCGAGTAGCATGTGGCTCTCAAGCATGTAAGGACATCTGGAGAAGGAAAACCATTTCCTGTTTCTCTCTGAAAGAAACAAATGAAATCTACCTCCTACAATCACATCCCTCCTTCTCAAGTCATCAGCTGATGTAAAGCCATCAACAGTGTAAGATGAGGATGTCTCAATTTTTTTCCATCCTCCATCATGATCACTAGTGCCTGGCTGGCTCACACTTTCTGCAAGGATGCAAAGACAATGTGCTTCTGGAATTGGTTCCCTCCTTAAGCACCTGTTTGGAGCTGTTGGATGTTTGCCCTCACTTAGTGAAGCATTACTGAGCTGTTAGCAGTTAACCCCGGCAGTGAAGTATTCTAGCTTAATGGAGGAATGTAGGCTAAAGAAATGCATGTATTGGCAAAAAGTAGAAATGCAGGCACTAACAAACCTCAAATGAAATGGAGATTTAAAATGGCTATTTGTACCTAATTAAGCCCCATCTCACTGCAGTCCTTAAGCCTATGGTGTGTTCCCTACTTCTTAAGGCTGATACCCTCATTTCTAGTGAGCCTGTTTTTTTCCAGCTGAATTTCCACGGGACTTGCTTCTAAGTGTTTTTTTCCCCTAAGAGGAAAGTCCTTTTATTGATAGATTATGCATGACTCGGTTGGTGTTGATCCAGTTCTGGAAACAGCGCACCTTTGCCACAGATCTCAGCAGCAGAGGTTTGCTTACCATGTCAGCCCACAGAGAACGTTTCCTTTCCTTGATCGCATCAGGGAGCTTTTTCATAAAGGGAGCTATTTCAGTCCTGAAAAGTTTGCATCCCTCTCTTCTTTTATGATGGCATATGGAAACTATTTACACAGGCGCATGCTGTGCTCTAGTGAATGGAAATGTTGGAATCCCTGCAGTATCATTTTGGTTGACTTGTGTAAGCAGGCCAGCTGTGTTTTTTGTTGTGTTTTTAAAGCGAACGTTTGGGATAAGTTGCATCAGGGTGGAAGAAACATTACCATCTGCAAATGGCTCAGCCAGTTTACTGCTTCATACCCTTTGTACTGTGGACTCCACCAATATCTTTTTAATAGTCTGTTTGGAGTGAGGGTATGGAGGGGAGGAGAAGAGGGATGGGATTTCTTTACTTGACCAGTCAGCACTTTAGTCAATCCTTTCCCATTAGCTGTAGTGCTTGCTGGACTGGACAGATTGTGCTGTGTGTCAAAATAAAAGAAGGCTGAACCAAGGGCTGTCTAGCCAGAATCCTTCTCAGGGGCTCTGTATCCAGTAACTCAGCCTTCAAACACCTGAAAAATCAAGGGCATCCTGCTTTTGACAAATTTAAGGCAGAATTTTAACTGCCTGACCTAAGTTCCCCTTGGGGACTAAATGTTTTTTGGTGGGGTTTGGGTTTTTTTGGGTTTTGTTTGTTTTGTGAAAAGTCAGAAGTAAACTTTCTCATTCTTTGGCTTTCCCTTGAGTCAGCCTTGAAACTATGTAGTAACTTTAAGAGGGGAAAGAGACTATCCATTTGTTTTCTCTGCTCTTTTCACCTGCTGCCATCCCCAAATACTGTGCATTTGTACAGTATTTGCGAAAAGAAGTGAAAGAAGGAGCTGCCTGCCATGCACTTAGAAGATTGTGAGAGTCCTGTGGAGAGATCTTACTGTCTGATTGAACTTGATGCTAATGGTAAATGCCACTGAGGATGTTGTACAGGATGAGCGGAGTGGAGGGTTGCATTCATCTGCCATTGTTATCTTGGGACCAGCTAAGGCTATTAGCTACCTGGATGGCTGCCAAACTACTTATTATTTTTTTATTATTATTTATTAGCCAGATGTTGCTGGTGCCTTAGGGGTCCTAGATCAACCTTCTGGTACCCCTTTGGGACGAGCATGTACAATAAATATAGTCCTATAAATAAGTGGAACCCTTTGCTTACAAGCTTCCCATTCTCTATACAACTAGCACAGAAACTGATTTGGTTTGGGGAAGAAAGAAGGCATAGTGGTATTTAAAATTTTGTTTCTGGGTCGCAGTTCTGAAAGTTGTTTTCATACTCTCTAGTTTAGTCCCTTTGGGGACATCTCTTTTGTATTTCAGTATTTGTAGACAGGATGCTTGCTGCTGAAAGGTTTTTACTTAACCTAGCATGACTTGTTTTTTCTTGTGAAGAACAATGATATGATTCCATTCTAGAACATAATGGTATGGGTATGGGTTAAAGAAAATGTTTGTAAAACTACAAACGCGTGTTAACTTTCACTGGGTTTTTTTGTTGTGTTGTTTTTGCTGCTCTTGCAGGTTGCTGTCAGGTTAATAATAATAATAACAGTAAAATTATTTTAACCTAGAGTAATTAAATTTGTGTTAATATTTCATTGGCTTTCCAGTCATTTGTTAGTTAGTACTTGCATCAAACTGGGCCGGGGGTGTGGAGGGGCAGTAGGGATCACCTTCCCGCTTGGCAGCACGCAGTAAGTCCAGGGTTTGTTTGTTTCTGTTTTGTTGTTTTGTTTTTTGTTTTTTTTTTTAAAGGGCCAGGAGTGTACAAGGCAGTTACCTACAAGACTGCAGGTGGAAAAGCTGTAACCTGTAAAGCAGGGGCAGGCAATTATTTTGGGTGGAGGGCCACTTAACCAGTTTTGATGAGGTGTCAAAGGCCACAAGGGTAGCCCTGGCCCTTGGCAGGTGCCCCCTCCCCTGGTTGCCATCTTGTGACCAGAAGTCCTGCCCCCTAACACCTGACCTTTGCCACTGGGAGTTTCTCCCCTTGCCCAGGAAATACTCCTTTTGGGGCTGGGTGGATACTTTGCTTGTAGAGTGTGTGTGGGGGTAAGGGAGATGTGTGGTTGGGGAAATATGTGGGGTGTGAGTAGATGTAGTTTGTGGGGGCATAGGAGGGGTGTGTGTGGGGGAGACTTCTGGGTGTGTGTGTGGGTGGGGTGTGTTTGGGGTATCACATGGATGTGTGGGGTATGGTGAGACTGCTGGATGTGTGTGGGGGCATGTGTGGGATGTATGTAGGGGGTGTGGGGTATGGTAGGGGGTGGGGTGTGGGTGTATGTGCCTGGGATGTGTATAGTGGGGTATGTGGGGCAGTGTTGGGTGTGTGTGGGTATGGAGGGGGTAGGGTGTGTGACAGAGCATGGGGTTATGTGTGAGGTGTGGGTAGGTTGGTTGTGCCTCCCCCCTGGCTGCTCTATGTGATGTGGCACAGCCCAGGCTGGGGGGCGGGTGAGGGGAAGGGTTTGGGGTGCCTGCCTGGCTCCAGTGCACTGCAAAGGGCAGGAAAGAGACTGCCTTCATCGGGGGTAACAGAAGCCCCTGCGAGGGAGAGGAGGGGCAGAGAGCCAAGTCTAGCATTGCCAGCTCTCTTAGTCTCTGTCCCACACCTGTCCTGCAGGGCTGCAGCCAAGCTCGTGCTGGGTTCTGCTGCTGTCACTTCTTTCACCTGCCTGCCTGGTGGGGCTGCACCAAGTACACTGTCTCCTGCTGCTGCTCCCCCTCGTGTCTGTCCCTGCCTGCTCATCTGGGCTTTGTGAACAGCAAAGCACCTTCACACCCCCTCCCTCTTTTCCCCTCTCTATCCACACGCTCCTCTGCCCCGCACAAGCAAGGCCAGAGTGAGCTGCAGGCAGAGCCCTGAATGCTGCAGCTTTGACTCCCTACCTGCTGCCTGGAGGGCAGCAGGGACAGGAGGACTTGCAGGAGTCTGGCGGAGCCCCACACTTACCTGGGCAGTGGCAGCTGTCCCTGCTGCAGTGTGCTGGGCAGCAGGTAGGGAGGGGAAGCTGCAGTGTTGAGGGAATGGGGCTTTGCCTGCACCTCACTGGTCCTACTTTTGCTGGGCAGGGGAGTATGTGGATAGAGTCGGGAGAAGGGAATGAAGGAGCTCGGCTGCTTACAAAGCCCGGACGGACAGACAGAATCGGGGAGTAACAGCAGGAGCCAGTGTGCACTTGGTGCAGCCCCACCAGGCAGGCAGGTGAGAGAGTCTGTCCCACACCTGCATAGCAGGGCTGCAGCCAAACCTGCACTGGCTCCTGCTGCTGTTGCTTCTAAGGGAGCTGGTGATGCCAGGCTCAGTTCTCTGTGTCCATCCATCACTCGCCCTCTTGCAGGGGCTTCTGTTGCTGCCAGTGGTGGCAGCTGCTTTCCTGAGTTGCTGGAGGCTGAGGGAGCCCAGCAGTTCCCTGGGCAGTGGTCGCAGCAGGAGCCCTGCTCAGAAGCTGTGCCTGCTGGTGGGGGAGGCTGGGAGCACAATATGCTCTGCGTGAGGTAGGACTCCTCCCCAAGCAGAGCACAGCAAAAGCAGCTGCAGGCAGGGCTGGATACAGTTAATTGTTGGGTGCCTGCCTGCGGGCCGGATCTAATCAGTTGGCTGTCCAGATGTGGCCCATGGGCTGTATTTTGCCCACCCTTGCTGTAAAGTAAGACTGTTATACATGGGTTTTTTGTTGATAATTGTGTTGGTTGGAGATAAATATATGTGCTGCTTCTATTAGTAAGAAAATGCATCTGCTGAACCGTTTGCTACTAGGAGATAAAGGGTTGTCCCTTCTTCCCTGCAGTGTATCAGTCCTGTATCTGTTAGGCCTATGTGAAGCAGCTAGTATTTGCTTCGTATTTGGATTTGGCTGATTCGGGATGGTGATTCAGCCCTAGTGTCTGTGTTTCAGCTACTCCAAAATTCCTCTGAACCTCTAAAATAAATGAGATGTTTGTGGCTGTGGGGTAACAAGGAAGGATTGTTCTGGGACTATTTGAAGAGACTGACCTTCAAGCCGTTCCAAAATGGGTTCCTTCTTTGCCTGTTTGCTTTATCTCACTGATCAGAGGCCAAACCGAAGGTCATGTTCACTGGCGTATTTGAGGATCTCACACCACCATACCTTCGCTAGCAGGAGCAACACTGCTAGAACGGATATGTACACAGGGATATTGAAATAACAGTGTCTAGTTTCATTGTGAGCAGGCTGTGATGTACAATGAGAAAAATGTCTGTATCCAATCTGGAGTAGCAGTGAGATGGAATTTACTTTCTGGTAGTGGTACACGCACAGACTGTGAAAGTATCAGAGAGGAAGTGAAAGCACAATTACAACTTCCTCTTGCCCCAAATAACTTCTCAGAACACGCAGATTAAGAAGTTCTACATAATAACTTTCAAATAATGGCACAGAGCGTATTTACGTTGGAAATCCGTTTCCTTGCAGGCTGAAACTTGTCAGGAACTGGCCTTATCATACCTCTCTCAGGAAACTATCAGGGAAGAACAATGATTATGTGGTTAAGACACTGACACTCTGGTCATTTGAGATTTGTCCTTGTTCTGCTAGAGCAGTAGTTATCAATTTCATTAGACTAAAGGCACCCTTAGAAAATGCCAGCTCTTTGCTTTCATTTGTTTTTTGATGCCAAAAAAACCAAAACAAAATGGAGCAATCCTACTGAGACGAACTCAGAAAGACCACAATAGGCCAGAATGGTTTGGATATTTTGGATTCCTATTTGAAAACTCGGGGTTTATCTTGTGAGTTGCACCTTGTTTGCACACGTAACAGTGCTAATATTGTGCAGAATCTTGCAGCACCTTGGTTGAGAATCACTGGCCAGAGACTGTGTGACCTAGTGCAATTCTTTTAAGACTTTCTACTTTTTGAAAAGAAGACTGGTATGTTCTGGGTGTTTCTGTTTTTAGTGTCTAGTCTTTAAAAGAGTCTATCTGTACTGATGGAACACCTAGAGAAAGGGAAGTCTACATCTAGCTGTCGTTCTTGGAAAAATTTGAACTTGCTTTCTTTGGGAGGTAGGTGCCCAAATACCACTTTTGATGTGGGCCTTTGTGCCTGAATTTTCCCTCTGTATAATGACAGTGAGCAGGGTCAGAGGGAAACAAAGTGACTGGAGTCACGATTTTGTTTAAGAGTGAGGAAGTGGAAGTGGAAGTGCAACAGTGCAAGTGATTGTGGAGGGAGATTGCAATAGTTATTTGACCCCAGCAGTCTTTCCTGCCCAGAGCAGGGGGGCTGGACCCAGTGATCTCATGAAGTCCCTTCCAGCCTTAAACTTCTGTGAATAACAGTCTTTCCTTTTTCCCACCCTTTATTTTTGTCATTTTAGACTATAATCTCTTCAGGGAAAGGACTTGTACTATGGTGTGTGTTTGTTTCCAAATGGGACTTGTACCTGTGTTAGGCTGTGACCTAGTAGATTCTCTGCCTGAGCCCTGTGTCACTGTGGGAAGCCCCACATGATGAAGCTGGCAGTGCAGATCATAAAGCTCAGTCAGGATAGCAGGGAGAGGGGCAGTGCCAGTCCAGCTCTATAGTGCAGGGCTCCACACTGTTTCCCATGACCTGTGTGTAGCAGTGAGTGGGGCTGAGCCACTGGCTCCATCTTGTGGGGCTCGCCCCAGAGGTGTGCAGCTCAGACAAAGAACCTGGGAACTACATGTGAGTGAGCCCTGCATGATGAAGCCAGGTGGACCCTGCTCCCCTGGTGGTCTGGGCTCCGCGCTCTTGCTGCCCCACGCTGGGTCCTCACCAGCACTGACTTCAGGGCACCAGCACGGGCCCCACGCTCCCATCCAGCTGCCGCTTCACTCCCACACGCCACCACTGCCCTCCTACCTGCTGCTGCTCCTGCCGCCACTTCTCCCGCCTGCTGCTCTTCCCCTGTCACTCCCTCATTTGCCTGCCTGCTGGCCAGCTGCCACCACTTCCCTCCTGTCTGTCACCATCACTTCCCTACCTACAGGACTGGGGTCAGGGCTGTCCCATGGTTGAGCCTGGGAGCACAGCACATGCTGTCCCCATGGCAGTGAGCAGGGTTTAGCCCCATGTGAGCATAACTGGGACAGCCTGGGGTCAGGCTAGATGCAGTGATTGATAGGCACCTGCCCACAGGTTGGATGAAATCGCCTGATGGACTGAATCTGGCCCATAGGATGCATTTTGCCGCCCCCTGTAGTAGAGGGTTTTATTTCGCAGAGATGTAACATACATGTAGGGTTAAAACGAGTCCTAAAAGCTAGAATGAAATATGGTTCTATTTAGATCATGTTGACCAAAATGTATTTTGAAAGATTTTTTTTCTGTGTGGATCTCTCATATAATATCGAGTCACTTATCACCATCTCAAGTATGCATGGTGTCTCCTGGTATCATTTGCCAGGTGACTTCCTTACCATATAAATATTGGATTCTACCAAAATAGATAGAATAACTTGTTCTGTTATAAGGTGTGCAGAGCACGGTGGAGCTGGTCTTAGTAACATTCTTCCTTTTGAAAACTGCTACATACGAAGTGTTGATTTGACATTGTATAAATTGTCAGTTTCTGCTCCAGTGTCTCTTGACTGTCCACTTGGTACCTGATCTGCTCGTATTTTAGGTCAATGGCTGGTACATTCTTCCTGAATAAATTTGCGTTGCTCAATTGTAAATTGACTCCCTTTCTCTTTCTCTCACCCTGTCCTACCAAAACAGATGGAGGCAGCTATCATATTGTTAATGATGTGTCCAGCCGAGCAGCAGGGGACTGCTGCTCTCTGCAAAGTTCTGCCAGACACAACTGGGAAACCAAGTACCAAGAGGCAGCAATATACCTCCAGGTGAGCCCTGCTTAGTGTTGTGGCGTAAGCATCTGCCCCATGTTTGAGGAGGAGAGTAACCTGCTGGTATGTAATTTGGTAAAATGAACTTTTGTATCATGATGATTATTAAATACAGGAAACTATATTGGTGCTATTGCAATTTTAGAATCTTGATTCTTTGGCAGGGACTGTCTCCTTACAGTCAAAACAGGAAACTGTGACACAGATCTAGGTAGTAGCTGGAATATAATTGTTTCTGTGAAAAGTGTCTCTTGGGTCCCTGACTATTTTGTATCTCTTCTGTTTCTCTCCAGCCCTTGAAAAGACTTTCCAGTGCAGCAGTTTTCCCTCCAGTGAAGAGAAGGTGGATGTGCAGTCCATCATTCAATCACTAATGAGTTATTCAAAGTGCTCCTTCCTTCCTGTTCCTTGTCCCAACAGGCTAAACATTTTGCTGCTTACAGCATTTCTGCTTACCGACCTTGGACTTTAGTACTTAGTTTCTGCAGTAGGTCTTCATCAGTAAAGTGATGACAATACCAAGCCAAAAGTGCTACTTGGGACACTCCTAAGTTTGTTAGGTTTTTTTTTTTAATGTGAACTCATTTTTAACTTGGAAAGGTGCTGTGAATGTACAGTGAGTTAATAGTGTCTCATTGCAATGCATATAGTAGGTTTAGTTCTTTAGATATGCACGTTATTGGTCAAGGCAACAGCAGTGGCTTTATTGATGGTGTTGTTGAAGTGGAAGAGACATAACTTAAAATACCTCTTGGATTGTTTAGTCAAACAGCAGCTTCAGGTATGGCTATGTTGTCTGAACAAGAGGGCTTAGCTGTCCAACTGTGTTTTGAATTGATTAGTTACCAACAGGCAGCATTTGGACTGCTTTGCTGCTTTTCCTGCTACAAATTTGTTTTGTAAGGCATGAATAAGAGAGTTCCCTAGTTGTGTGAAGTTGGGTCCATCTTTAAATGAGCAATCATTTGTATGAGGCTCACTGCTTTGTTTTGTTTGCAGTCTGGATCACTGGCCTGACAATTCTTTTTTTGCTACAAAACTGGTTAGACAGCTAAACAGAACATGAGGGCACTCTTGCTATTTAGAATTTACTATATTTCCTCATGAGGTGATTAAGTGAGATCAGATCATTAGGTCCAATAGCGGGTCTTCTAAGGGGGCAGCTCAACCCTGATCCAGCTGCACGAGGAAAGGGGGCTTGACCAGGCCCTGATTTAGCTAGCAGAGGAGGGTTGCAGCCTGGCTCCAACTTGCTGTGCTGGATTTGGGATTTTTGGCAATGGAGAGGGATGCCAGTGTTAACTGCCACTGCTTCCCTTTCACCAAATTTCCTAGCTCGTGGGAAGTCCTGTAGGGCAGATAGATGCCAAGGTTCTGGGCTGCATTTGGCCCTTAGGCTGGAGGTTGAGCACCCCCTGGACTAAACAATTCTCCCACTTTTGAAGCTTTTTTTCTGTCCTCCTTTCATTAAGTGAAAGCCAAACTGCAGTAGTTTTACCCCTTGAATGCCACAGGGTATAAATTAGCTTTACATACTGTGAGGTAGGAGTAGATGGAAGAAATGGTTGCAGCAGAAAAAATGATGCTTTCTGATGGGTGGCAAGTTTTCATTAAAACAGTGTAGTTGTTTTTCTCCACCCTGTCTCACTGTCTTCACGATCTCCTTCTGACCATGAGTACCTACCCACCCTTCTTCAGTATCTTAAAATCCCTGTGACAACCAGAGCAGTTGGTTTCTTGGAAAAGCTATGTTAAGGAAGAATCAGATATTTAACTCTCGGAGTCAAGGTGGGGGGAAGGGAGCTCAGTGGAATCTGAACAATTTTATTCCTAGAGGTTACATAAATGATGAAGCCACTGCTGTTAATCAGTTGCTGGCCAATAACTGGAATGTAGTAACTGACCTTTTCAATGTAAATTAAAAGACCTAAGCAAGCTGGAATGACAGATCAGTGCACAGACCTTTTCAATTTTTCATGGATTCTACTTCTTTAATTATTATGAATGCAATGGACATAGTGTATTTGTGTTCTACCAAATAGTGGCTCCTCCACAGTGATTTTTGCCAGTCCCAGCATTTGTCTTGGCTTTCAAAAGCTACAACTGTTAACCAGTTGGCCCTGAATTTATCAGCATTCTTTCAAGTTTTGCACTAGAAAAGTGAACAGTTTTATCTGGGAAGATGTGCAAGTAGTTTAAAAAAAAATTAAATCCCAGAGGGCTTCTATTCACTGAGTTTTTGCCAGTCTTCCAAAATTATGTCAATACAGTTCTTCATTTGCAGGCTGCTGGCTTTCAAAGCAGGCATACCATAGATGTGTAGTGTACTACTAAAGTATACTTACAGTGCGTATAAGGTGCATGCCTGGTGTTTACAAGCATATACACAATGTCACCTCCTAACTAGCATGCCCCTGCAAGTCAAAGCCTGTGAGTTCTGGTCCTGGCTCTGATTTCTCCAAGTGACACCTAACTTCCTCTATCCCTCCCTCTTCCCCCCCCACCCCAAAAAAAAAAAATCAGGCCTACCTCTCTGTAAAATGTGATAATACAACTTGCATCACAGAGCTACTGCAAGTGTTACTTAACACTTCTTCTAAAATGCTTATTGCTCTTTAGATGGACAGAACTATTTTAGTGCAGAACATAACTAATGCTGCTGTTCTTCTTACTAGGAAGGGGAAAACAATGATAAATTCTTCACCCACCCCAAAAATGCCAAAGCGATGGCTGCCTACCTCTTTGCACACAATCACCTTTTCTACCTAATGGAACTGACCACAGCACTGCTTCTTCTCCTGCTGTCTCTGTGTGAGGCCCCTGCTGTCCCTATGCTCCGCCTTGGCATCTACGTACGTACTTTAAGGGCAGAATGAACTGGGTGGCTGGACATGGAAGAAATCAGTGCCAGAAGGAGTAACTGCTTTGTGTTGGGAGTTGAGGGGGAGTAGCAGCAATATTTCTTCTGCAGCAAATATGTGCCTGCACAACAAAAGTGTTTTCCATCTTGTGTGTTGGCATATCCTTTTGATTTAAGAATATAATTTAAAATTGTTTATAGGAAGAAAGTGTGGTCGATCATTGTTTATCCTGACTAAACATTGCAAACTGTTCAGATACCATCAAGTTGTCAGGAGAACTGTTCACTTCCTTGGTGTTTTAGAAATGTTCCATCTCTAGTCATGCTGCCCATGGTATATTTGGGGAGAGAGTCGTTAGCAGCCCTTTAAAATACAAATGGTTTAAATCCTTCTGTGATGGATTGAGGGTAGTGGAGCATCAGTCTTATTTCAGACTGATTCTTGCCATGGCTTTCAGCAAGTCATTAAAGAAGGAATCTACACTATTACAATCTATAGTGGGTATATTTACCTTGCCCCTCAGTGTTGTGACAGTTCATTAATGGCTTTTAAAGCACTTTGCAAACAGTCATAAGTTTTCAGAGGTTCACCTTTCCTTGCTAAAGTTCACATCTGCAAACAAAGTATGGGTGTAGACTGCAGAATTTGTCTTTACCTAATTATGGATATAGATGGATGCTTGTCTACTTCAATTTGTGAACAATTGTACCTGAAAACAGGAAATCTCATCCTTATGTATTTGTGTCTGCTATCTAAGAGCTAATTATTATTGCCATTTATGCTAAAGATGCTATTTTTAGTCATCCAGAATTTTTATCAATCATCCATAATTGTATTTAAAAAAAAAAAACATGTCTGTATCTTTGAAAAATCTTTGTCTTTGGGTCTTCCTCTTGTACTGTTTAAGAATTTTTCAAAACAGGCTATTTTTGAGAGAGATAAAAAAAACTGAAATAATTTTACAGAAAATATTTGCTGTACTCAAGCAGTTCAAAATGAATTTCTAAAAATGATTTGTCAGGATTAGGAATAAATTGTCAGAGTGCTTTTTAATTAGAAGCTGTTAAAAAGGGATGCCAAACATTTTAAAGATATTGGTATTGTACCAGAAACTTCATGCTGCCAATGTTTAAATCCTAGGGGATGGTATACTGAAAAAAAATGGATAAATTCAGTAAACATTCAGGATTTCCTGCCATACTGTAAAAAACAAAAACAAAAAACCACCCCAACCAAACAAAAACCAAACCAAACCACCAAACCCTGACCTCTACAATATGACTTTGACAACAAGCCACAGCAAGCTTCTTGAAGACAAAACTGAGGCTTGTGAAGTGGTTGTTACTAGTAAAAAATAAGAAGTCAAATGTAGTGGGTGTCTGATTACAGGTTCATGCAACCCTGGAGCTGTTTGCATTAGTAGTGGTGGTCTTTGAACTATCTATGAAGATGAGATGGTTAGGCTTCCACACCTACATCAGACACAAAAGGACCATGGTGAAGGTAAGTTCCCGTATCCCCAGTCCCTCTTCAGTGCTCTTTCTCAGTGTGGTTCATAAAGTATTGGGCTGTTGAATAGAGATGGTCAGTTTTTTTGTATCCCAGCTGCATAGTAGTATGATGAGAGGCTCTGCTGCTTCCTCTCTCAGCCTGTTCCATGCGACTGGTGTGGCCCTGCTTTCTGTGGCCTAGAGCCAGATCAGGCAGCCCCATGCCTCATCTGCATGTACATTTCTGAAGGGTTCTAGGACTCCTGACAAGAACACCTGGTTCCAGTCATGAATGGGGATGCTAATTAGCGCATGGATCCTTTGTGGGAGGAGGGTATCTGGAGTACACATACATACTGAGCAGTGCTGGGCTGGGAGGTCACTTGCTAGAAGGCCTGTTGACTATTTGGTGCCCAGCCCAGCCCAGCCCAGCCCAGCCAGCCCAATGAACTACATGATAAATCAGGAGCCTTGTTAAGGCTTTGGACTAATGTGCATAGTTTGTACTGTGTATAAGTAGTAGAAATGTGCTGCTCAAAAGTGTTTTTTATAGAGTACCTGTATTAAAACTTAAAGCAGTTTGCAAAAAAGTGAAATGCATCAATTCTGGATGAACTAAGCCTGTAAGTACACATAGTAGTTTGCATGTATGCAAATTACAAGTATGTTTATTTCAAAATCTGTGGTTTTTTGGTCGCTTGCATTTCTTTTCCCCCCCTCCTCCGCCACTATTTTCCTTGCTTAGCAGTGGGAGGAAGATGAATTCAGGACAAACATCTATCTTGTAATTAGATTCTATAACTGGAAAATCATTTTAAAAATACATATTTTTCCATATATTGAATCTTACATGTTGAGGGTTGTCTTAAAGTCAGGGTTATCTTAGATTCAAGTAAATATGGTATATGAGCTGTTTCCTATCAATGAATTGTGGCGTCTTTCTCACTTAGAATTAAGCCTTTAAAATATCTTTCCCTTGTTAACACTACTTCAAAATCTGAAAGAGGTTGGGATCCCTCAGTGCGATGTGCTCACTTGTGGAAGCATGTTTAGGACAGTGCAGCCCTGTGAATGTGGCTCTGTTATCCAGCTGTTGGGAGATAAGACAGGAATTGTATGGGACATGCTTTCTATATTTGGGCCTGAATGTTACTCCTCTTCTGTATTTTTCTCTTCTGATTGCTAAATGCACAGTCTAGCCAACATGCAGAAGACCCTTATCTTGGCAGTGGGGAAGGGTGACTGTGGTTTTTGTTTTGTTTGCCTTGTAATAATCATTGCTTTCTCCTCTGATTTCTCTCTTGCAGACTTTTGTCCTATTTGTGCAGTTTATAGAGGCCATAGTGGTCTTAGTACGTCAGACTTCACACGTCCGAGTAACAAGAGCTTTGCGGTGCATCTTCTTAGTGGACTGCCGTTACTGCGGAGCAGTTAGAAGGTGGCTGGCTACCTGCCTACTTGGCTATGTCCTTAGTTGTTTATGAAACAGAAATCCAGCTAAAGCTTTGCTTTTACAGGCAGCCTGCAAAAAGAATTTTCTCTTTCACAGATGCATTTCTAGGGACCTACCAAAATTGGGGCAGCTGCCATCTGACTTTGCAGTCTAAGCACGGTGCTCATTGCCATTTTTGCAGCAGAGCGCAGTGCCTCCCCCCCACCATTGGCTGAGGGGCCCCAGAAATCCCACCCCTCCCAGAAGATAAGACAGCCTCCAACTGGGGCTTGCTGATGCATCAATTAATGGCTTCCATGGGCTTTACTCCCCTAATTAAGCCCATGGAAACCATTAATTGACTCATTATTAAGCAGTCTAGGATGGGATCAATGGCTTTCGTGGGGTTGATCAAGCCCATGGAAGCCATTAACTGCATCCTAGACTGCTTAATAATGTGTCAATTAATGGCTTCCATAGGGTTGATTAGGGGATTAAGCCCATAGAAGCCATTAGTGTGTTAGCAAGCAGGCTAGGATGCAGTTAATGGCTTCCACAGGCTTGATCACACGCCAGGAAGGGAGGCAGCTCCTTGCAGTGCTGCTAAAACATGGGTGCCTCAGTGGGTGGGTAGTCAGGCAGCACTGGGCTGGGCATTTGCTTGGCAGAAAAGCAGGAAAAAAAGAGGGAGGTTGGGCTATTTTGCAAGCCTTGTGACTGGCTCCTGGACTGAGCTTATGTTAGGGGCTCAGCCTCTAATTTGCTCCCCTGTGCTTCAGGATGCTAGGGCTTCCTGCCACTTTCTGCTTGCTGAATGATTTCACTCCTTGTAGGGACCAGGCTTTTTCACAGAGACCAACCAAATTCTCAACTTCTGTGAAAATTGTGAATCCAGTTGGTTCTTATGCATTTCAGATTTACTTTGGGGGTTCCTTGGACTAGTAGCACTGCAGAGAAGTGATCTGGGAAATACACCTGTGATAGGGGATGTTGTGTACTCTAAAACTTGTATGCTGTGCTCATTTAGGGAGATCGTATAAGAAGTGACTAGAGAGCCTAAAGGTTACCAAAGAAAGTAACATAATGCAAATAATTTTATTTGTAGTACCTGAAGGCTAACTTTAGAGAAAAGAAATGTCTTGGAAAATTAATGTTACGGAGCCACATAGCATTGTGCTGCTGCATGGGAGCCAGGTCTCAGGAATGAGTTTGACATACTCACTTCTTGAAGCTAACATAACTTGGATAGGTTATATATAGATTCTAGGGATATGCAAACATGTTGGAAGAGTTATGGGGATACAAGCTTTGGAGGGGTCAGTCCAGCCCAACCCTGAACACATGCATCTTGTAGTAGCAGAGATGGTGAGAAGACAGTGTGCTGGTGCATCTGTATATTTCCCTGCCCATGCAGGATTGATCCCCATACGTTTTTCTACTGCATGCATGCGTCTGCATATATGTAATATTTCACTGTTGACACATGGAGTAAATGTTTCCTCCTTTTCAGGAATCTACGACAGATCTTTCAGTCTCTCCCTCCTTTCATTGACATCCTTGCCCTCTTGCTTTTCTTCATGGTGATCTTTGGCATCTTGGGTAAGTTTCTTTCATGGTGGGTTAAGCTAAACACCCTCTTACAGTAATTTCCAACAGTTACTGGCAGTATGCGACAAAAGAATTTAGCATGAAAGGGTGGAAGGAAACTTGTGGCATTTCTGATGTTCAATGCCTTGTTAGCAGAACAGCCATTGTCTACGGTCAGGCAGTCTGTCCAGGCACTTAGCATGCCAAACAAGGGACCTGGTGGAATGACAAAAGATGGTTAGGCTTCTTGACTCTTCATACCAGCATCTGGGAATGGCTGTGAAAATGGAGGAAGATCTTCAGGGATATGGGCAGGCAGCTGATGTTTGTTTTGCTGCTTTGGGGATGGAGAACAGGGGAAAAAGATGATGAGAAGGAAGTAGAGACTCACAAAAGGGAAGAGAGAATGAATCTATTCAGAACGGAAAGCATTGTCTGGTGAAAGGAAAAATGAAAGTGAAAAAAGGGATGGAATATAATCCAAGAAGAAGATCCCCAGAGCCAAATCTTGCTCTGTTCTGAACTGGGGTCTTAGAGGTATGTGAGAAGTTGGAAAGAAGAGCATAGATCAGGGCTGTGCAAAATATGGCCCAGGGGCTGGATCTGGCCCACCAAGGGATTTTCTCTGGCCTCCAGCAGGTCCCTCAGTCCCCTTGTGCTCAGGCATTTTGCGGGGGGAAGGGAGGGACGCAGCCCAGACCACATTGCATCCTGCCACCCCTGGGCATGCAGTGGGACTGGGGCAGCACAGCAACTGGACTGTTTCTTGGCAGCCCTGGCAGTGGTGATGGCTTCTTCCAGGTACCACAGCCTCTGGACATGGCCCTACTGCCCAGGTGCCTGGCCCATCTGCCCTGGTGGAACCCATGCAGACAGGATACTCAGCCTAGTGGTTAGGATGGTGCTGTGGGTGAGCTGGGGGTGGTGTCCAGGAGCGAGACAGGAAGAGGGAGGAGGGGCCTAGGGCACAACCACGGTCTGCCTGCACACTGCTGCAGCAGTGATGAGTTCTGTGGTCGTGGGCATGTGGGGAGTGGATTGTGGCTTTGTTTTGGCCTGACCCTGCAGTGTCACCACACCAGGATCCTGTCCCTGGATGCAGTTCCTCTCCTGCCCATAGCCCCATCCCATCCATCTGGCCCTAGACCATGCCTGTGCAGCTCCTGGCTGGTCTCTGTGAAGACACCAAATGACTGCTGGGCAGCAACAGCATGGGGCCAGGGCTGGGATAAGCCCCAGTTCTGTGGGTAGGGATGTGCAGGGAGTAAATCAGGGCTCTGCCTCTGCTCAACACTGTCACTGCCCCACAATCCTAGGGTCTTCATGGAGAATAGCTGAGACCCATATAGGCAGGACACATAGCTGGGTGAACAGAATGGGGCTGCGGGTGGGTGGGGGAGATGTGTCCGGGCCTGGGAGGCATCTCGAGTCAGTGACAGCGTGGGGTCAGGGCCTGGGGCAGTGCTCCCTGCATGCCCCTGCCTGTGGAACTGGTGCCCATTGCAGGGGCATGGGCAGAGGATCGTGGCTTTACCCTGGCTCCAGCCCTGTGCTGTCTCCACCCTGTGATCCAACCCTATGATCCTGCTGTTTCCTGCCTGTTCTGTTCCTGAATGCCACTCCACACTAGCCCACTGCCCCATTCCACATAAAGAGTTTTGGTGAGCAGTTGGGGGAGAGGAGCTGACCCAGCCAGTGACAGCTCACCAAAACTCCTTATGTGGCCCATGGGCCCAGATAATTGCCCACCCCAGCATAGGGTGTCTTTTAGTTTCCCCAAATGAACTTCTTCCTTTCCCTTTCCTCTTCCGAAGGTTCTCTTCATGAGATTCATCAGTGTCTGGGACTGCAGGCCTTAAAATTTGAGTAAAGTCCTGTTGTTCACATTGGCAGTAATATCTGATCCTCCGCATTTAGCATAGGTTTTACAAGATGTCAAGGTGATAAAGAATCAGACTTGCATAACATCATCCTCTCCGAAGCTGGTGTACATCAGCTATGCTGCAAATAAATATGAAATAAAAGCAGTGTCACCTAACTAGATGGCTTGAAGTTAGAAGATGCCTTTTTTGTTGCTTGGAATTAAATGGCATTTTTATTTTCCCTCCCTCTTTTCCTGTTCCTATTTTTCTCTAGGTTTTTATTTGTTTTCTCCTAACCACTCGGATCCTGTAAGTAACAAGAGATTTGTCAGTCTTAGATTTTAAGTTCCATTTGATAAGTTTTAAAGATCAAATCCAAACAGTCTGTTTTAGGATGTAGGTATACATTGGCTCCTGAATCATCATTTCTGGGAAGGCAGATCTTAATTGACTTTAGCATTAAAAAAGGGTTTAGACTTATCAGGTTTTTTACAGTTAGCTAAGGGTAAAACCTCATGGGAAGCAGTAAATAAAACAGTCAGGAAATTCTGAAGGGGTGCTACATTTATCACTCTCCTCCCTTGATATTTCACAGTTCAAAGCAAACCATGGCTTCTGGATGTCCCATAGGAGGCAGATGGTTGGAATTGCAGCAAAAAATATAGGTGAACAAATAGTCTTGGGAAACTCCCCTTAAAAATCTTGCAGTTATAAGTTCCTGCTCAGCAAGTCTGATAGCAGGATGATAAGGAAATTGAGTAATTTATAGAAATGTGCAGGCAGGATTTAATTTGTTTAATCCTTCCAATAGAATTTCTCTACGTTTGGCTTTAGAAAAATCAGCAATTGCACATCAAGAGCACTGTCAGAGATCCAGGGAGTCTTAGAAGGGAAGTTGATTCACTGTGGAAGTGTAGCTTTCTTGATGCCAATATGGGCCTGGCTTGCATTTAGTTGTGAATTTATTGTCTTTCAGTATTTCAGTACCTTAGAGAACAGCCTCGTGAATCTTTTTGTCCTTCTGACCACTTCAAAGTAAGTGTATGCCTGCTTTTATTGGGACTTTACTTTGCTCCCCAAATGAGTTTTGCACAGCTGAAAATTTATTTCTGAAATCTGGGTCTGCAGATGTGACATACTTTCTTTTCTCAGTACAGAGTTAGCTATTGTGAGTGAAACCTGTACTTAAAAACACTACTATGCACTTCCCCCCACTTTTATCCCTGAGGAGCTGCTATTTTTCACCCTTAAGTCCAGTAAAGCCAATTTTTAGGATGACCTTGTTGTTGAAGCATAGTTCTAAGAAGGAAATCATAGTTGTTCCCCTTGGTCTGCTCCTATCATACTGTGCAGCTGTGGGGAAGTTGCTTCATATTTCTGTGCCTACCTTTTCCCATCTAGAAAATGGGGATATTGATACTGGTGAGCTGATACCCATCTTCCAAGGGGGTTCTGATGTTTAATGATACAAGCGTCCATAGTTTTGTAGTAAAGGGTCTGTAGAACTGCAGTCCTGCTGTTGTTTAAAACACTTCTATTGTTTTAAATAAAACAAAACATTGTAAATATGTTACAAATCTTTGCTGCCTGTTTAGTTTTTTAGGTTCAGCTAGTATATAGGTCTATTATCTGCATATTTGGTAAGCTACTGCATCCTGGAGAAAACTTTTAGGACATTGGATTGCCTAGATCTAAACAGAGTCTCTATGTACATAGGGCAGCCATCTAATCATGCGGAAATGCTGCATGAATACAAATATTGTAGGTGATGATGCATTGGCTTGTATCTTTTGGGGACAGTTTCCCTGATGTGATGATGCCATCTTATGCCCGAAATCCCTGGTCCTGTGTCTTCTTCATAGTGTATCTCTCCATTGAGCTCTATTTCATAATGAATTTGGTAAGTCTCTTCCAAAAGCCTCAACCTCCTTTTTCTCTAGTTTGATCTTGCTGTGGGATTCTTCACTTTTTGCATTGGTTTTGTAGCAGGGTACTTGTTGGACTCTTTCATGCTAACAGTTGTGTACTGGGCTTAAAAAGGTTATACTTGTAACAAAGTGAATATTACTATCAGTCATAAAGAAGTTATTTTTGTAATCATTCATAAAAACTGTCCCAATATCCTTCAGCATCTTTCTTTTTTCAAGCTTTTGCCTATTAATAACCTGCCTGCAGTACTAGGTTCCCTCATCTTAATGTATCATGTTGTAAAAGTATTTTGCGCTCTTGGTCAATATGGGTGGACAGTTAGCAAAGAATTCTAAAGTTGAAATGGTTAAATTGAGTAATATTGATGAGAGTTTAATTGTAGCAGCTCTGGCATTATCTCTGTAATTTTTGGGGGGGGGGGGTGAGCCGTGCCATGCCTCTTGCTGCTCCACATCCTCTGGAGGGCTGCTGGGCTCTTCCTGGGGGTACACACCCCTGGATCTGTGTGTGGGATGACATTAGGTAGCCGTTGCAGGCTGGGGCTGGTGGTGGCACTGGGCTGTTCCCAGTGCTTGGAGCTCTCAGCCCGAGCACCGGGAAGAATGAGCCTGGTACCACCCCCAGCCTCAGTCTGCAGTGGCAGTCTGCTGTCATCCTGTGCACAGAGCTGGGGGCACTCACCCCCCTGGGAAGAGCCTGACACATCCCCCAAGTCTGCAGCCCTCCTGGGGGGCATGGAAGCAAGAGGCATGTCCAGCCCTGCCCCTGCATCTGTTACAGCTGCTGCCAGTCACTCCTGGGGCCGCGGCAGCGGGGGTAGGGTGAGTGCAGACAAGCTGTGCTGCATTCCCAGCCACCTGGGGCTCCCCTTGCTGTCACTCCCCCCAGCCCCTGCTGGCTGCTCCCGGGGCTGCTGCAACACCAGCTGCCTGCATCATGGCGCAATGCAGCCCAGGAGCTGGGGTAAGGGCACAGGCGGAGCATGGTGCAGCCCCAGGAACAGCACCCCACCCCCAGCCCCTTCTCTAGTCCTAGCCTCACTCCCTCCCTTCCTCACCACCTGGGAACATATCTCTGTTAGGGCTATCAAGCTTTGGTAGCTGATTCGGCAGCTGAATCTCTATATCCGAATTGGCCAAGTCAGATCAGGAAAGTGATTCAAATCACTGTCCCTAAAAATCATCAGAATCGAATACTTGCTGCTTCGCACAGACTTAGTATGCAACCCTACACAGCAGCTATACTGTTAGGCCTCTTTACTGGGTGCTTGTATGCCTATGTACTACACATTAATTGTAATACATAGGAACAGTAACTCTGTAGCCATGGAGTGCAGTCAGTCTGTTAGTTTTGCAGATGTGCCTGAAAGCTTGCAAAGAACATTTTCCCAACTATTTAGTTGGTCCAATACAAGATATCACATTTACCCAAAGAACCTTGTCTGTTGATGGGTACTGATGACATTCGTATCTTAAACCAATCTCACCGGATGTAAAGTCCTATGCAGAGGTTTGGTTTGTCTGGGGACCTATTTGACAGCTTCTACTGAAAGTATAAAAGCAGAAAATATACCTTTCTCCCCTGCTTCCCTGAATCTGCTACCCTGAAATGATAATGCTCTCCACATGTCATTTGAAATTATACACAGGTTTGTAGAGTTAGTCACACAATGACTCAGTAGTTTTAAGAACTGTGTAGCCAAATACTTATGCACCAACTGGAAAATGTAACTATGGTTCTATTAATTCTGTGGTGTCCAGCTATCTTAGGGGTTTCTAAGTCCACTGTATCTCACACTAGCACAGCAGAATTTCTTCTGCTGGCAGCTTTTGTGCCTGTGTCTGTGTGGTATTCATTGCTACATGCCTAGCAGGACATTGTTCTAAAGATCAAAGCTTGACTTTCACCTCGTCTCATCTCTCTAGCTTCTGGCTGTCGTGTTTGACACATTCAATGATATTGAAAAGAAGAAGTTCAAGTCCCTGCTGCTGCACAAACGCACAGCCATCCAGCATGCCTACCGTCTGCTCATCGAACAGGTATGGGGGCTTTCTCTGTAGGAATTACATAGCCTATACCACTAGAAAGAGGTTGATGATACCATCCTTAAGAGCATCAGAAGATTTGTAGTGTTTAAAAAGAGCTTATGATCAAGCCTACAGTGATCAGAAACTTGAGCTAAGTAGACATAGAATGGCTAAGTGACAAGTGAAGTGGCAGGGGAGGGGGGGTTAAGCATACAGATATCTTGCAGGGTGTAACCAGCAAGGAAAAAGAATGATTTTTATCCTAGTGAAGAGATTGATACCAGAGAGTAAAGAGGGTATTTAAATGTGGGAAACTTGCCTGTATTAGGCTGTGGAAAATTCCTGAAGCAAGCCATGAAAAGCATAGTACTTGGGACTTTTGACTGGACACAGCATGACAGAGAATGATCCTACAATGGCCAGTGTCCATAATCCCAGGAGAATTTACCAACCTGGGGTAATCTGAGCACACTAAAATAAAAGCCTGAGCATGCCTGCTAATTGTGGTGGTAGTGACTTCTTATCCTGATGCTTAGATTCATTTTTAGACAGGATTTAAACGATAATTGCATGCCCTAGCTTATGTGCTCCTAAGCTTCCTCCTTCCTGATTCACTTATGGCAACCCTTTTCTTTGTTTGTAGAATCCATCTGGAATCTCATTTGAGCATTTGGAAGGGCTGTTACGATTTTACAAGCCTCGAATGTGTGCCAGAGATCGTTATCTCACTTTCAAAGCACTGAATCAAAGCAATACACCTTTAGTCAGGTAGGAAAATACTGCTGTGTCCTGGATTCCTGGCACTGCGTGCCTGAACCATGCATTAGAGGCGTTGGTGTGGTTTCCTGAAGGAGATTCATCCAGAACAAAGGCTTAAATGCAGCTCCTGGGGTTGAGGAGCCTCTGATATCTTGGGGTGTTTGGAGTTGAACCTGTGCTTTAAAGGAGTTCTCAGATTGCTCTGTTTTACGTTCTGTTCATGAAGAGGTGGTTTTCCCTTCTGTCTTTGTAGAGATACAGTGCTTTTTTTGTGGCAGCCATTAAACAGAGGTGAAAAACAGAGGCCCTTGGAATAGAGGAGTGGGAAAACTGGGAACTGCCTTAGACTTTGGAACGAGCAAAGAGTGGAGAGTTTCTGCATATGCAATGTAATTTCAGGCTCCCTGTCTCCTAGCAAGCATAAACAGTAGCTGGAGTTTCACTGACTAAAGCTCAACTCTCTTTGGTCCCCAAAAACCATAGAACTCTGCATTAATATTTGTGTAATTACTGGTGAATCCATGTCAGGTTGCAGTTAACTCCAAGCAAAATATAAAGGGATGAAAGAACTTGGATGATTGATAGAAACAAGAAAACCTGAAGGGGAGTAGGGGGCAGAGTCAAGCTCAAAGTGAAAACGTAGGCTGACATTTGTGTAGTGAATTTGACTTCTCCATGAAGCCAAGCTCCTGGAAGAAATGAGTCTGGATGTCTGGTAAAAGGGGTTGGGTCCCAAGGATCTGCATCTTAAAGGCGTCTACGTGCCTGTTTTTCACCTAAGTCCTTTTAAATCTGATCTGGAGACTGTTCTTGGGGTCCCTTTTACGACAAGAATTTATAAGTAAAAAGTCCTATGGGCCAGCTATTCCCTGTGCTTAAGTGTGATCCTATTTCATGCTGCTAGGGTTCCTGAAAAACTGTTGACACCAAAGGTGGGTGGTCCTCCTCCTCAATGCTTTTTTGTAAATAGTTTTAAGGCTTAAATGCGTCTGTTACCAAAAATGATGCATTAATGGATTTTTCAGGGACTTGAGCAGGGTGCAGTAAGACTGCAGTTGGGCATTGTTCCAAGTCTACTCAAGTGCCCAATAGGTAGAGTAGAATCTGGCCCCCTTCCAGCTTTATTTTTATTCAAAAGTTGAAACAATATTTTTAAAAACAAATGAAGCAGGAGAGGACCAGTTGACAAATGACAAGTTAAGATGTTTGTCTTGGATGGTCTAAGCCCTATGGCTTGAGTGGCATTTTATAATATAATTAGGTTATCGATCACCCTGTCGGTTGGTTGTGAGGCTTATGCAGGCCCTTTACATTGGTGACATTTTAATTTATTGATTTACATTGCAATATCATGCAAGAATACAAGTAAGCACAATTTCTGTATCGGAGATCTTCAAGCTGGGGGTGAAACAATCCCACCACCAGTACAGACTGGGGGCTGACTGGGTGGGCAGCAGCTCTGCAGAAAAGGACCTGGGGGTTACAGTGGATGATAAGCTGAATATGAGCCACCAGTGTGCCTTTGTTGCAAAGAAGGCTAATGTCTTACTGGGCTGTGTTTGTAGGTGTGTTGCTAGCCAGTCAAGGGAAGTGATTATTCCCCTCTCTTCAGCACTGCTGAGGCCACATTTGGAGTACTGTGTTCAGTTTTGGGTCCCCCACTACAGAAAGGATGTGGATAAATTGGAGACAATTCAGTGAAAGGCAAAGAAAATCGTTAGGGAGCTAAGGCACTGACTTCTGAGGAGAGGCTGAAGGAAGTGGGTTTGTTTAGTATACAGAAGAGAAGACTGAGGGGGGATTTGATGATAGCATCCTTTAATTACCTGAAGGGTGGTTTCATAGAAGATGGAGCTGGACTGTTCTCAAAGGTGTCAGATGACAGAATAAGGAGCAATGATCTCAAGTTGCAGCAAGGGGAAGTTTAGATTGGATATTAGGAAGAATTTTGCTCACTAGGAGGGTAGTAAAGCACCAAGATAGTCCACCACCTCTCTGGGTAACCTTTCTGTCCTTGGAGGCTTTCAAAACCCAGCTAGTCAAAGCTTTGGCTCGGATGATCTAGTTGGAGATGGTCCTGCTTTGAGCAGTGGGGTGGACTAGATGACTTTCTGAGGTTTCTTCCAACCCTTACTTTCTATGATTTCTATTCTATGAAAGGAAGGCCTTCTGAGACCTTTGGCAAAACCCCATAGAAGTCAATGGGACCAGTGTTTCACCATCAATGTCTTTGAGGCCTGTTGCAGAAACTTGGTAGTTATAATAGTTCCTAAGGAGTTGGGAAATTCTCATGCAAACAATGGATGAGATGGATGTTGATCTTCAGCCATGGGAGCCAGTAACAAGATAAAATTTCAGAAGAGCTTCACTGGAAAAATCTGTCATTAAATACATTCCCTTGCTCACAATCACGTGCTATGTACAGACATTCAGTGTGTGCGAATAGTAAACAGTCACTGCTTTGATTGCAAAATCTGAGTCGCAGAACTTTTAATCTGATTCATCTTTTTATCATTTTCTTGCAGTCTAAAGGATTTTTACAATTTCTATGAAGTTGTTGGCTTAAAATGGAAGGTAAGTGTTAAATGGAGGGATAGATGGAAAGCAGCCAAAGGGAAGAAGGTGCGAGGAAAACAAAGATACTGTAGAAAGAGAGAGAAGAGATGTCAGTAGAGGACAAATCTCCTTCCCTTGCTCCATTTTCTTATGGATGTAATATTTTTGTAGATTGAGGGATCTCTCTGCACACCTCCTGCTGATCCTGTCTGTTCCACTTGTAGGCAAAACGAAATCGTGAACACTGGTTTGATGAGCTTCCACCGACAGCCGTCCTTATTTTTAAAGGTAGCCTGCTGTTTTTAAATGTGGCATACATACAGAAACCCTTTGAAAGAACATTTTCTTTGTATGCTACTACAGGCATATGCATGGCAACAGACAAAATGCTCCTGATAAATAACCATGACAGGCAGAGTAACAAGTTTCTAATGTGCTCAAAGGCTACAGTACACTGACCTGTTAGAAATGGAGTTGAATAAACGTTCTCGGTGAACTGACCTAAAAACAACTTGTAAACTAAAGGAAGTCTTGTAGTCTACTACAAAATTTTTGCCAAATTTTGATCCCACCCAAAGCTTGAGTCATTTTCTATCACAGTTTGCCAGGGAGTTCAGCTCAGGCTTCCTAATTGATGGGACTTGCAGACACTCTGAGGTTCAAGTTTAACAGCAGCTGTCTGCAGGGTAGATTTTGTAGCCTCAGGGGATCTAAGTCTTTATAGTCACAGAGTAGATAGTGTCTGCAGAGTACGTACAGCTGATCTAAGATGCGATGTCAGATTCATCTAGCTCCATGGGCCAAATAAGTGGCATAAGGCTGGTCACTGGGCCAAATCAGACTCCCTCACATGCCTGATCCAATGCAGGCAGTATCTACTGCAGGTGGGACAGCCTAGAACCAGTACCAAGCAGGTACTGCCAGCTATGCATATCCCTGGTACTGCACATGGCAATAGTCTGATGCAACACCAAGAGCCAGATTATGGGGCTCCACAGGCTAGATCTGACTTGTGAGTCATATGTTTGATATCCCTGCTCTGAGAGAAGTTATAACAGAGCCCAGAAATATTTTTGTTTGTAATCTCCCCTACGTATGCCACTGTTGTACACCTGACCAGTTGTGCCTATACGCGCGCGCGCGCACACACGCGCACACTGTAGTTTGTGTGTGTAAATAAAAAAAAATAAACTGAACAAGTAGATTTATTTTAAAACTTTGTAGATTAGTGGGGCACACATCCCTGGTTTGAACCAGTGGAGGTGGAGGTTAGGCAGCTACTGTCCACGTTCCTCATGCAACCATATGTTTTGAACTGTGTGCTAGTTCAATGATGTGGGCAAAGGCAGGACACAAGAAGGGTAAGAATGGCCAGTTCCCTGGCACATGAGTTTTATAGATCGAGATTTGAAATTGAGGCCCAAAAAGTGAAAGGTGGGTAATGGCACTAGAGCTTTTTGTGCTCCCATACTGAGTAGTATGGAAAACAAGCCTAATTAGCTTCCAGGGAGAAATTAGCCTTTTAAAGGGGTGGATGCTCCTAGGCTTAGAGGAGATGGCACATTTGATATTTTTCTGTTTTATGAAAAAAATCTACTTGTTTCTCTTCTCTATACAGGCATTAACATTCTGGTGAAATCCCAAGCATTCCAGTATGCCATGTGTGAGTATGAAAGTCTAATTCCTTTGACTCCATCTGCTGTGCTTTCTTCATTCTTTGGGTCAGAGACTCTTTGTTATGTGTTTGTACAGTGCCAAGTGCAATGGGACTCAGTCTCTGATTGAAGCCACAAAACAAGTAATTCCTGTTTGTTTGTCATCTGGGAGGACGGCAGCAACCAATTCAAAAGCAGTTTTGATTATCAGGTGTTGAATCCTGCCCTGGCTGAATTCGCATAAGAAATACTTCTTAGTCTGCTTATGAGACTAGTTTTCCAAGGAAGGCAACTAGTGAATAATGCTTTGGTGGAGAAGATGCATAGTCACTTTTGTTTACAGGCTTTCGGCTTTGATTCTGTTGCTGAGGGATGTTGCTGCAAGGGAGTGACTTAGCGCTCAACAGTCCTTTGCATTTGGAAAATGCTAGTGAGCTTGCATTGCACGGGAGGCTGATTCTGCTGCTCTGCTTTTCTGTGGAGGATAGAATGTTCCACTCCTGGGTCTGGTGTTACATTAAACTTCCTTCATTTTGAATAGCTTTTCTTCTGTAAGACATGCCACTTTTGCTGAATCTGTTGCTAGAATGAAGGGATGGAGAGAAGGCCTACATCTTGGACTCTCTGTATATGATCCTTTAGTAACACGTGGTACAAAATGGTGTGGGAGAGGCTGGAGATGGTACTCTATCCACCCTATGCTACTGATGACAAGATATCAACATAGTCTGAAGCAATCCTTCGGATGTGGAAAGAGGATTATATACAGGAATTATCAGGGTGAAGTAGGAGATAATTTACCAGGGAGAATGTTGGCCTGGCAACTCTAATACTTTTTCTAATACTAATACTGAGATTCAGCAACTCTAACACTTTTTTTTTTTTCTCCTAAGGAACCCTAAGCATTTTATGGAACTAGTTAAAGTATTAAATGTTTTATAGATTAGAAAACTTCTATGCGTAGAACTCAGTGATGTTTATTAACTGAGTTGGGAGTACAGCTCAGATCTTTTGACCCCTCCTCATTCTATATCCTAACCTCTACATCAGTCATTTTCAAACTGTTGTCCAACCTGGGGTTCTGTGGTAAGTCATCTGGGGTTCCTCAAAGAGCCTGAGGGTAGGAGGTGAATGGGCTGGGAGGCAGTGCACTGCCATTGCTGGGTCAGGTTGCCTGACTCAATGTCAGTCTTTAGGATAGGGGTCAGGGATTGCATAACAGAAGAAGTGGTATGAAAGGATTCAGTGACTTTAGGAAGTTTGAAAACCACTACTCTAGATCATACTCTCAGCACTTTGTGCAGGTGCGTCATGTTGCTGTACAGTGCGCTACAGTGACACAGCGATCACATGAGTCTGCACATGCTTGCCAGCTGCATCGCTGTAGCAGTTCACTCCCTGGGTATAGTGTGCTGCTACAACAAGATAGCGGCAAAATTACCCATGCACCACACCACACATGCTGTGGTGTACTGTACTATGCCATGCTTTTGGAAGTACTAAAGGAAGTACTAAAGCAATGTTGCCATATGACAATGTGTAGACGTACCCTCCTATATAGAAAATGTATGTCCTATTAGCAATTTTACACTGCAGTGGCATTTTGTTTTTCCAGATACTGTGGTGGCAGTGAATGGGATCTGGATTTTAGTGGAGACATTCATGCTACAAGGTAGGAAATATTTAGCTCTTTTCTTGACTGCATCAATTTCTAATGAATTTGATCAACCCTCCTAAAAGATGCATCTTGCAGGTGGGAACTTCCTCCCCAGAGATGTCCCATGGAGTTACATAGTGTTTCTCACAAGTAAGTTGCTGTATCTGGAAGTACATTTCACTTTTCTATACCGATATAGGGTACATTTTTGTTTCTCTGCTTCTAATTTCAGTCATTTAAGAGATTAGAAGGTCTAATTTTCCTTAACCATTTTTCACAATGACTTCAGCTTTGTTCACCATCTGGTGGTATTTTTTTGGTGGTGAAGAGGAATTTCTTGCAAAACTTACAACTCTTCTGCTGTGAGACGTAACTAGAAATACAGCTCTGTTTTAAGTTTTGCAAACAAACCCCTTTCCCAAACCCAAATACACATCTTGCTTTTCCCTTTTCATCCTAAATTAAACTTAGTGCTAGCATATTATGCTGCTATGGAATTAATTGCTGATCTGAGTGGGTGCATCCTCTTTGTAGGTGGTGATTATTCTTTACTGGTGCCTCTGAATAATTCCATTAATCAAATCTAAAGCCCTGAGTTGGTAAAACTGACACTCAAAGAGAACCCAATAAACATTTTGCTAATCTCTTACATTAACTGTGTGGGTAGATCTGGCTACAGTTCCCAATACTTTTTACAAGAGTTGAAGGCAGAGTGCCTTTCTGTCATTTTAATTTAAGGTATTGTTATACTGACTCACTGCCCTGGGTTAATTGTAAAAGTTCCTGGATCACTGAAATATACAATCCTAAAACTACTGTCACTCAAAGAGCTTTTACAAAAGGTCATCTTGGCAGCAAATAAGAAGGTTGTCATTTCCCACTTGGGTTTCTGTGGCCCCCTGAACTCATTTGTATATTGCTGGATATACTTCATTGCATCAGAACAGAGAAAGGAGCCAGGAATGAACATTTGCCATAAAGCTTCCCTAGGTGACTGACTAGTTTGCTCCTACCCAAAGGAATGATGCCCTGTGATTTGAATGTGTAGCCCACTATCAAGTTGGACTCCATGAAGCAACAGTAGAGACAAATCATCACAAACCTATGGAAGATACTTGGTGACCTGAAGGAAGAATATTGTCCTTTAGCATTACACTGAGAATAAGCAGGAGGAGGAGAATGGGAGTTTAATAAACCTATGATCAGCAAACCCATACGTTCATGCAGCAATTCATGTAGCAAGCCTTTAGTTTGGATTTGGTTATGAGGCTGATTTGATTAAAGGCATGATGGTCCTGTTTTTACAGTCTATGGGGTGGAGCTGCTTTTGAAAACCACTGGACTGGGACCCATTGAATATCTGTCCTCCGGATGGAATTTGTAAGTTTGCAGCTAGTAAACAGTGAAGGGGGGCTGGCCTTGGGGCATAAATCTCAAGGGTCCTGTGCTTTCTGGCACAGAATCCATGTTACTTAAGAACAGAGCATTGAAAGAGACCTTGGGGACATCCAATCCAGTTGCCTACTGTTGCAGGCACCATATCATATGACCATATCATAAACTTGCCAAGCTCCTTCTGAAAAGGAGTTAGGGTTTTTGTCCCCATGAGACTGGAGGCTGGTCTAGCTATTTCTCTAACGGCTAGGAACATTCTTATTATTTTCAGCCTAAATGTATTTATAGCCAGTTTAACAGTCTGTCTGGTGCCAGAATTGTCTTTTAACTTAAATAATTTTTCTCTACCCTGGTGTTTGTTGAACATCATGGTGGTAATCTGATCCAGCAGCAAAGTTTGAATTGGTTTCATTAGATGGGCAAATCCAATGAGAGATTTTGAAATTGTAGGGTTTTGAGGTGCCAGTGAAACATTTTTTTTTTTAACAATGTTGGATGTATTGATATAGAAAACTACATTTTCAGTAGCCAATCTGCTTGCAGTTATTGTGTCCTTTCCACCAGTCCCTATGGTTTCTACAGGGCTAAAGCACCACAAGCAGCCTTCTACCTTGGAAGCTAGTAACTCCCTTGCTTTTCTCTCTTTCTTCAGCTTTGATTTTTTAGTCACCCTGTTTGCCTTTTTGGGTCTCCTGACACTGGCGTTTAACATGGAGCCGTTCTACTTCATCGTGGTTCTGCGACCCATTCAGCTGCTTAGGTAAGACATTAGGCATTGGAGAAAAGATTGTAAAAGTTCTCCTGGGTAGAAATGAAAGTTTACATATTTCATAGGATTTCACAGAGGAATCAACAGATGGAAAACTCCTTTGAGCAGTCAGTTCATAGCTCATAGCAGGAAGCAACTGTGACCCCCTGAAACCTGAATTCTGCTCCTGCCTTTGTTTCAAGGTAATTTGCATCACTACAGATCCTCACAGAAGGGGAGAGGCTCCATACCAGCTAAAAACTGACTGCTCAGAGGAGTTTTCCATCTATTGACTCCTCTGTGAAATTCTAAGAAATATATAAACTTTCATTTCTACCCAGGAGAACTTTTACAATCTTTTCTCCAATGCCTCATGAAGGGTGTTTGTGCCCAAAAGCTTGCAATTAAATAATTTTTTTTTTTTTTGCAAAAATCTTGTTGGTCTAATAAAAGTTATCATCTCTATTATGAGTCCTGATTGTCTATATAGAACTTTGAGATCCTTAAATGGAGTTGCAATAGAAGGACAAACTATTTCTTTTGTAATGGTTGATGTGAGCATCAAAAATGAAATCAGTGTGAAGAGTGCAGCTTTCTTCTGTCACTTGGAGTGGGGAATAATTGAGATGTTTTGTTTTCAGAAGAGTTTCAAGCCAGACTCCGATGTGTGGTTAATTTGGGATCTTATAATGTAAAAGTGCAAGAATAACGATGTCATGATGCTCTGTAGCCAAGATATGGTTCTGACCTGAGAAGTCAAATCCTGAGCACCATTATTCATATACATTGTCTTTACTTACTCTAGTAGTCTCTCTTCATGTAGATAGGCCCCAGTGTTTCACATGAGTAAACATGGCCTGGATCCAGGTTATGTGATCTTACCTGTCAGTTCACCTTTAATGTGTCCAAAGACTCAATATCACTCCTCTTTTGTTCTATCCCTGAGAAAAATAATCACTTTTCAAGTACCAAACCATTTCAGTGTTTCCCTAACTAAACTGCAGTGTGCAGTGTTTGGATTCAGTGTACTAGTTTGACTATCGTGATGCCTAATCTGAGAGTGGGAGATGGTCTGGCATGGCATAATTGGCATTCCAAAGGCCTCTCTCTCATGACCTTGTTTTGCTGCTATGAGCTGCTTATCTGTTTAGCTAAATTCATCACAATCATGAGAACACCGGGATGGAATTATTGTGTAAATGACTGCAAGGTTTTCATTACTGTTTCAGACTCTTCAAATTGAAGAAACGCTACAGAAATGTCCTGGACACCATGTTTGAGCTGTTTCCCCGTATGGCCAGGTACTAAATAACACACACAGGCTAGGGAAGAGGAAGACAGACCTCAAAGAAGCCTCTACTAATGCTGACTCTGGCATGTCCAGTGTAACACATCCTGTGGCTAGGGTCCAGGCAGGAACCCCTCCCCACCCTTCTAGGGTACTCTGTGCAGCAGTTCACTAGCTTGTAGGTACTGACTCTGCCATATGCCATAACATAGCCTTGATCTTGAGAGCAGTCAGTCTCTTCATCCTCTTCCCCTGTTCTAATATAGCCAGATATTGCCTCCTGTACTAACTAGGGCTGCGCGAAGCTTCAGTTATCGATTTTATATTTTTAGGAGAGTCGGCCCGATTTTTTTTGGTAGCCAAATTTCCGACTCGAATCAGAGTAACCCATTAATCTCTCTGAATCGAATCGGCAGCCTCTGATTCGATTTGGAGAGATTCGATGATTCGGCCATAGACACAGTTTTATATGTTTTGGGCTTTTTCTACGTACCTCGTGGTACCAGGCACTGCTCGTGAATGCTGAGATGGTGGGCCGGGTGGAGTGTCCACTTGGCAGTGGAACCGGAAGTGGGCCAGAAGTACTTCCCTGAATTTTGTGCTTCAGTAAAGAGAGCTTTGCTTCATAGAAAGAGAGAAACTCTGTGAGGAAATAATAATTTTTTTAGCTTGCTAGATCTTCATTCTTGCATTGAGGAGCAGTATGCACTCCATGACTTGAGGCTTAAACTAAAGTAGACAAAACACTGCAGACAATGGCAGCAGGGAGGAAGTTTAGGTTATTCAATACAGTTTTAATAAATTTGCTGAACAATCTTGCTGGGAGAGAGGAAAAATACAATCTCCTCAGACATGTGCTAACAAATGTATTTCTTTGTGTTCCTCTCCTCCAGCCTGGGGTTAACTCTGCTTATTTTCTACTACTGCTTTGCCATTGTAGGCATGGAATTTTTTGCAGGAGTTGTGTATCCAAACTGCTGCAAGTGAGTACCTAGCATCTACTGTCCTCTAAAGTTGCAATATTGATAATAAGAAGCAGTGCTTCTCATATCAATATCTTCTCTGGAAGAAAGAGCCTAGTGCCTGTTTGTTTATATCTGAGTGGGTGATTTCAAATTGGGTGCCCAGCTAAAAAGATATACCTTGAAAACCCATGGAAGCTCACATCTTCTCCCAACTGAAAAACAATACTCTGCTCTTCATTTAGAGTCAGATTGGTAGTGATGGACAAAACTATAGTTGCTATTACCTGAAGTATCTGGGCTGGGAGGCCTTTTCCATAATAGTGTCATAACAGAGTGTCGAGATTGCTGGCTGAGGCACTGCACAGTTAAATGCTATGTCACTTTTGGGGGGTGTTGTAGTGTTTTAGAGAGTGGTGGTCAAAGTAATGAGGCTTCTGAAATAGGCTGGTATCCATAAGCATCCATAACTGCATAGTTTTTCAGCTCCCCTCTCACTGTTTGTTCTGGCTTATCAGCACAAGTACAGTGGCAGATTCCTATCGGTGGTTGAACCACACAATTGGCAACAAGACAGTAGTGGAAGAAGGTTACTATTATCTCAATAACTTTGACAACGTCTTGAACAGCTTTGGTAAGAAACGTTTATATTTGTGGTGTTTTATGAAAGATAATATTTTACCAGACCCCTTGCATCTACTTCTGCCTAATGCAGAATGACACTGCATGAATTTGTAGCAGTTGTAAGGCTGGGATTCTTAAATCAAGAGCCACTGCTTCACACAACGTACCTGAGCTTCTTTCCAGCCCTGAGAGTTCTACCAGTGCATATCAGTTCTAACCCACAGCACCCCTCCCAGTTCCAGCAACCCTCCCTACACACTTGCTTGTGCCAATTTATCTGTGAAACCACTGCTCTTCCCACCTAACAGAGTTCTCTTAAGACAGGGGCAGATAATTATTTCAGGCAGAGGGCCGCTTACCCAGTTTTGGCAGGCTTTCAAGGGCTACATGGGATGCCCTGCCCCCTGGTCACCATCTTGGGACCAATGTCAAAGTGGGGCACAGGCTGGCAGGGGTCTGTGGAGCTGGGCTGGGTTGCAGCAGCAGGAAGAGGGAGGAGCTGGCCCAGCTCCACAGAACCCCTGCCAGCTGGGACCCTGTGTTCCTTCCACACTGCTCTGGGCCCTGCCAGCACTGGCCCTGGGACACTGGTGCAGGCCCCATGCTCCCACTGGCTCCCTACCCACTCACTCCCAGTGCCCCCGAGCCCTGCAGTACAGGTGGGGGGTAGTGCACAGGCCTGACCCTCTGCTTGCCAGCAGGGAAAAAGCTGGTGCTGAGTGCAGAGAAAAGTGGCCCCTTGGCTGGCACTCCCTGCTGCAGGCACTTGCAGGGCTGTCCTGAGCAGGTACAGCAGCCCCATGCGGGCTGCAAGTGGCAGCAGTGTGGGGCACCAGCCACGGGGCAAGTGGGGGGCCACTTTTTCCCACACTCAGCACCAGCTTGTTACCCAGCCCTGCTGCCAGCCTGGGCTCTGAGCCGGCTCTGGGATCACCCACTGGGGCTGTGTACAACAGCAGCTACAGCCCCCCGCATGTGCCTTATCAGCCATTGTTTGCTACTGCCTGCCTGGAGCTCGCGTTCTGGGCAACCCACAGGCGGTGGTGACAAACGCTGCTCGGCACAGCAAGCGGTGGGGCCGCAGCTGCTGTCGCCACATGAGCTCCCACGGGCAAGCCCAGAGCCACTCAGGGGTGGGTTACAAGGTGGTGCTGAATGCGGGGGGTGAAGTGGGGGGCAAGAGGCCCCTTGCCCGCCCCATGCCTGGCACCCTGCGCTGCAGCCACTTGCAGCCCAGCTAGGGCTGCCTGTGCCTGCTCCAGACAGCCCTGCACAGGCTGCGAGCAGCTGCAGCAGGGAGTGCCAGCCACGGGGAGGGGAAGGGCCGCTTTCCTCTGCACTGGGAAGGAGCCTGGGGAAAAGCTGAACACCGGGTGTGTTGAAAGTGGCCCCTCCCCCACCCTGTGTCCGGCGCTCTCTGCTGCAGCTGCTTGCAGCCCACACAGGGCCTTCCAGAGCAGACACAGGCAGCCCCAGGTGGGCTGCCAGCCATTGCAGCTTGGGACACAGAAGAGGGGAGGGTCTGTGCCCCACCCCCTTTTTCCTACACCACTTTTCCCTGGGCAGGCACTGCTGATGTGGGAGCCTGCTGGGGCTGCCTCTGGGTCCTACTGCCCTTGGTTCTTGTCATTTTTGACAGGAACAAAGGGCAGAGAAATATTCATTTTCTAAATTTTTAGGGGTCTTACAGGCCAGATAGAATGGCCTTGCGGATCTGGCCCATGATGGGCTGTATTTTGCCTACCCGTCTTAAGATATTTCTAATCATCAACATCCTCCCAGGTGTATCCTAGTGAAAAAATTGTTCTGTTTAACTTCCAAATTATCACTCATCTCCCAAAGGCCAGGATGAAGCCAACAGACTTGTTTTGATTTGTGATCTAAGCCAGTTTTGAACCTGTTTTCCAGATGCTGAAGGTCATTTTATCCACTATTTTCCTGAGTCTAACACTGATGATACTACTAAAACTTACTCTGATTAAAAACAATTTTTAATGCAGTGATTTTTCTTTTTTTACTTCTATCTTTAAATACGAGAGTGAGATTTTTATTTGGATATTGGTTAGTATAGACTGGTATCTTACCTAAGAATCAAGCCAGACTCTGCTGTGGGTTACATCAGTATAACCTTCTGTTGTCATCAGTGGTACGACTCCAGATTAACGTAAACATAACTGAACCTACACTGGCTAAACTGAAATGAAGTACCTTAGAATGTGTGATCACATTTAACAGGGGAAACTGAGGCATAAACATGTCTTTGAAATACGGCAGCCTGGATAAAATGCTTATTTGGTTTCTCCTTTCTCATGCAGTTACGCTGTTCGAGTTGACTGTTGTCAATGACTGGTACATTATTATGGTAAGTAGATCTTGGGGTATCAAATGTATAGTTAATGCCAGGCTCCTGGCATCACTTTATCCTTGGGCTGCAGTGCCAGATCATCTGCAGCACAACTCCTTGTTTCATTGTGATGAGTAATGGCCAGGTTTGGCCAAAATAGATTGGGTAAGGAGATGGCAATGCAGGTGGCCTGCTAGGAGCTGTTCTCCCTGGTAACATCTCTCAGGTTTATTATAAGTTTATTGTTAGTGGCTGGCTCAGTGCAGGTTTTCTGACTCTTGTATGATAGTGACTTCTAGAAAGGAATCCTGAGTATTTTTAGGGAAAGGTAGAGATGGCTGAATGCTGCTCACTTACTTCATGTGGTTCTCATGATGTTTCTGAACAGTTTTTTTTCACCCACCCTCCTCTCCTATTATACACAGGTATATGTGCCCTTGCTTGGCTTGGCAGAAAGGTTGCCAATCTCTCCAGTGCTACATAATACAGTGTGCTTAGGAGTGACCTCAGTTGCTCATATAATGAGCCAATCTGAATGTGTCAGACCAGACTGGCCTACAGCCAGCCTTCACTGAAATACTGTTAACAATCTCATTCTTCAAGTACTTCTGTACCCCAGGGCTTTTTGTCCTAGGCAGCAGACTATGTGTTGCTAACTAGTAAAGTAGTTTTCTGTAGCACTCATTATCATTGTATTTAATTTTTCACTGTTTAAGCATCAAAGTGCTATATAGGAATCTTTGTTCCTTTCTCTAGGGAAGGTACTTCAGTCCCTGTGGCCAGATGAGGCTTTTAAGCACTGTAGAGCCAGGCCCTGAGATGAGATACAAGGATTGCACTTCTATCTTATAAATATGGGTTGGGTTTGTTTTTTGAGTATGTACTGCTCTCTGATCTCAAGCAGTTAATAGCACCTTCCTTTTTCTTTGCATGTCACTAATATCTGCCTGTTGTTCCTAGGAAGGGGTGACATCAGAAACCTCTCATTGGAGCCGCCTCTACTTCATGACCTTCTATATTGTGACCATGGTAGGTCCAGAGATTATTTTCCATCAACAGGGCATTAAATTCAAAAGGCAATTTTGCTACATGCTGGCAATAGAGTCTGTGACTATATTAGAAAAGCTTTCCTCTGATATAAAGTGTGCAAGAAACAGGCAGTCATCCAAATGGCTTTCTGTAATGATGCAGCAAAATCTGTGACAGAAGCATTTTTGAAAATGATATGCAAAGTATCTGTGGGTTGACAAGGGTCATGGTGGTGTTGGATTCATATAGTGCCTCCATATTGGACAACTTTCTGTCTCCAGATTGCTGGCAGACTCATGCAGGCGTATCATAGACTTGTGAATTAGGACTTGCCCTCTCCCTCTGCTGAAGGCATAGAGGAAAATGCCAAGAATTTTTGCATGAGTCTATCTCTTGCCTAATTTGAATTGGGGTTGAGAGATGCTGTAGGTGCAACTCTTTGATCTTCTGTTTCTGTCCTCCTTCCTAGGTGGTGATGACTATTAATGTAGCCTTTATTCTGGAGGCTTTTGTGTTCCGTATGAACTACATGAGAAAGAACCAAGATTCTGAAGGTCAGTACCTAGCCTGTCAGGCATGTGACTCTGTTGCTCTCAGCCCTCCTTGTCTCTGTGATAAAATGATGCAACAGAAAAGGCCTTGTAGGGGTTTTTTTTTGTGGGGGGGGGGGTCTCCTCTCTTTTTTTAAAATGGCATCTCTGGCACCCACAATTCTGTAGATAGGAAATAACTGTATTTTCCAGTATTTAAATATCAGGTAGCTGCATGTGAAAAAACAGTAGTTACAATTTGTGGTTATCTGCATTGTCAGTGGACCAAACAAAAAGAAGTCACAAAGTTTAAGTCATTTTTTTTTTTTTTTTTTTTTTTTAAATTAGTCCCCAGACTTCCTAGGAACTAGAAAATTCCTCATGTCTTAACATGCTTGCTGCCTCTTGGATCATTTTTTTTTTTCCTAACCTATTGGGAAGACATGGCTCCTTTTTGCCAGTTATCAGTCTGAAGAGTTGGTATATGTCTCTGAAATACTAATGCAGCTCCTTGTCAGGACTCTTGTTTATTCTTGTACAGCCAAATATGTGTTTATTGAGCTTCATAGTCTAGAATAATAGCCATTGCTGATTGAAACTGACTTTCTCAATGACTGCCCACTGCTACCTTTCCCTCCCTTGTTAGAAGACAATGGCATTGTCCTGGAGAAGGAGATCTTCAAGGAGGAAATGGTTGACATAACTGAGCTTTACAAAATAAATTGTGCCACTTCTGAAGTTGCGCTGCTTCAGAAGATCATTGCGCAGATGGAGAAATATGAGGTAAGGAGAGAAGTTGATATACAAACCACAAGCCTCCTTTGCTTCTGGAATGCAAAACCCAATGCTACAGTCCTGGGATTTACAGGAGTTATTTTGTCATCATGCAGAGAGCATCTTTCTATACGCCTTCGACTTTTTTGTCAGCATCTGCATCTTCTGAAGGGACTCTGGGTCAGTGCACAGACACTGCTGTTCACTGAGATGGTTGAACTCTCAGTTTGCAGACTGAATTCTTGCTGCCTTCCAAAGAATGCTGATGACAAGTCACCATCCATAATAGATGTTGGTTAAACTTGTCCTGGCCTGGTGTCTTACTAGAAGGAGCATTTTATTTTTTCACAAGTTCCTTGCACTAAAACTACTCAAAACCATCAAAACATCAGAGCTGACCCGTTTCTTTTTACCTGGTATTGCGAAGGTGTCAAAGACATGACCTATGGACTAGAGCTGGCCCAAAGAGCCCTATCATCTGGCACATGATGTTGCCTGTGTCTCTCACACTGGACCAGCATGTGGCATGCCCTGGACTGGCCTGCGTGCCACAGACTGCACACATCAGCTCTAGCCCGATGTATTACATGTGACACAAGGGGCCAGTCAGGAGTGCTCACTGCATGTGGCTCCTACACTGGACTAGTTCCACATGCTGGTTCTGGTATGTGAGGCCAGTCTGTAGGCCCAGACCTTGACCTCGAGTCTTGATGCCCTTGCAATATTGTATAGTGACGAACAGACAATACTGGAATTTTTATGCAAGGCATAATGATATAAATTTTTCTTAACCATGGCTGACCTTTACCCATCCTCCTCTCCCACCACTTTCATTAACACTAAAGGGACATTATCAAGCTTACAAATTTACCGACCTGGAAATCTGTTCTTGGCTGCGAGAATCCTATCTACCTCATGTTGGTACAAAAAAGAGAGATAATATTTGTTTTCCATAGTAGCCACCTCAAATTCCTTTCATCCTGCCTAAGGAGGGGACACAATGCCATAATAAATAACTTCATAGTTACATTAGTTGGGTTAGTGTGCTTTTTATTGGCTTGAGCATTTAAATGCTGAGTCATTGTGTGCATGTACATGTAGGTAATATCTGGAACTGGAATCTGGAAGACTGTGCCTCCGGGGAGAGGCAACTTTCAAGATACGGAGTCTAAAAACTGGTCTAATCTCAACTTTGTCCATTTGAAAGAAAAGTTCTAATAATAGTTTAAGTGACAGCTAAACTGGTGACTTTAAGGGTTTTTTTAAATACTTTATCAGTTAACCTAATACAGTCATAAAGTGACTTAAGCTGTTGTTCTCTTCTTGAGTGGGTCTAAGCTATTGAGGATTTTTGAGTAAATTAAATGGTTTAGGGCAGGGGAGTCATATCCACCTAGCCCTTTTGGGGGTTGAAGCTGGACCCAGTGGCAGCAGCAAGGCAAGGGGCATTGAGGAGCAGTGAAGGTTAATGAAGCCATTACTCACCTCTGGCCACCAACATACATCCCCAGCAGGGCTCTACCTCAGATTTCAGTGGCACCTTTAGGAGCCCCATAGGCCAAGTGACAGACCTCTCCAACTATACATTTGACAGTGCTTGTCAAGGAAAATGAGGTATGGAGTTTCCTCCTGGAGGTGTTGGTTCACATCTTCCTACTAAACATAGCTCACTATGACTTAGTGGGGTAGAGGCTTAGAAGACCTGGGATTTTTTTATTTCTATTTTTTGTTGCATGTCTTCTCTTTTTTTTTTTTTCTTAGCCACCATCAATGCTGTTTCTGGGACGGAGATCAAGAACCAAAAGCGATTTAAGTATGAAAATGTATGAAGAAGAGATACAGGTAGGGAATGCCAAGGTGTTTAAAATCCTTAAGTCTCTGGTTAGCAGAACAATCTTTCTTAATTGGAATACTTAGTCATCCTTTAAGTATTAGAGTCTTCTACCCAGAAAACACAGGTGCAGCAGAATGCTCTGCTGTGTGTTTACAATTTATAAAGCATCTATTTATAATATTCATAACCTCACATTTGTATAAATATCAACATGCATCACAAACTGATCTTTATGATTGTGCATACACCACTGAAATGAGGAAATCTCCAGGGTAGACCATGGTTCACATTTACCGATGCCAGCAGCACCGCTTGACAGTTCACCTGAAGAATAAGTTTTAGAAACAATTTTTTTAGCAAGATCCTGAGAGCCTTCAAAAGTAGGAGGCCTCTGCTCGTCATTTTACTATCCCTGCCTGCACTGGAAATATGTGGAACACAAATGAGTATTCATTTTTGACAGTTCAGTATCTGCTATGCTAAATGTCATAGCCTGGTCTGGATGCCTTAGGGCTTATGGATGCTTAACGTCCATCTCCCCCGAGAAGAAGTTTGCTGTGTTCAGGCTGAGGCATGTTGATGGAGGGGTGTCCCCTGCCGGTCTGATGGGCGGTGTCCCGGTACTCTTGCATCACGTGAGCAGGTGGGGGCAGCAGAATCCTTCTTCCCCCCACCGTGTCAGTCAGGTGGGCTCACTGACTGCAGTAGGTCATGGTGCCTTTCTCCTCCCTTGGAGGGACAGTGTGACATATACCTATATTTATCAGGCAAGGCACAGGCAACTCAGTTAAGACTGGCTGGAGAATTAGAATTCAACTTGTGGAAAGCACTTGAGGTTTTAACATTTTGGTTCTGATATGAAATGAAACTACTCAACATCCAGCTGTTGAAGCAAAGCCTCCATTATAGTCAGTAACCTGGTGATGAGGTCACCCATCTGGGATAGAAAAGAAAAGGTTCGAGTCCATACTCTGTTTAATACCCGAACTGGAGTCTCCCATGTGTCAGGCAAACAACCAGCAGCCTTTTGGTTACAATGGGGTGCTTGTGCTTCTTTCTCCCTGATGAAGGTTTAATTAACACTTTTCATTCCATCCAGGAAGGGCACACACCAACTGCTGAAACCTCCTTAGCCTGACGAAGGGTTTTGAACCCGAAAGCTTGCTTACTAAATATTCTCCAACTATTTGCGTTGGTCTAATAAAAGATATCAAATTCACCCAAGGAACTTTGTTTGCCTAATTAAAACTAATGTATTCCTGTAAAAAGTTTCCAGTTCAATGAAGAAATGTCTCATCATCGAAGAGGCCAGCAAGTTCTAGAAATGAGCAGCGTTTTCAGATAGCGGTAGAGTCAGTGATACTACAGAAGAATAAATGGGGCTACTGGGGTACCCTCGGCCATGTGCTGAGTGAGAAGGGTGCACCAGAAGACTCCCACTCGAGTGAAGAGGCGAACTCACTAGGATTGTCACGACTAACACGATTCACTCCTGAAACGAACTGTTTAACCTTTTGAATCTTTTCAGTATTGTTTCGTGCTGTGGGGGGGAGGGTGTTGTGTGGGCAAAAGGCTGATCATGGTGCCTGTAATCTTCTCCCTCATTAGGAATGGTATGAAGAACATTCCAGAAAAGAAGAAGATCAGCAGCGGCAGGATGTTTTGCCCTCCTCCTCCAATAACCCATGAAACCTTTGGGCCTCAGACAACACTCCCAGACTGTCATCTAGGCCGAGCTAATGCAAGCCATTCTTCTATGCAATAACCATATAGTATTGTTTTACATTGTATTAAAATAATGTATATAGATCGATTCAGTATATCGGTTGGGTTTAGGGTTTAAGTGTCCCTTCCCTTAGAAGGCTATATGAGTTTAAATAACAGACAAAGAGAAACCCAGAGGACTTGGATTAGGAGTGCTGGAACCCAAGAATCACGTTTAACCTTCTTCAGCAAGCTCAAATTACTGCAGTTGTGAGCATCTAATACAGATTATTCAGTCATGGTACCTCTCCATCTTCCAGGCACGGGCCTACAGTTCATCATGCCAATAAGGAAAGAAACCAGAAGGAAGGGATGCTTAATCTTTTGGAAAAAATGCTGAAGTCACCTGCTAATATTCAAGTCCTGCCTCTTTAAAAATATTTTTATTCTTTCAGTGAATCATTAATTCTTGACTCAAAAAATCAGGGAGTAAGTTTGTATTTCTTTCCCCCTCTGGTATAAAGTCAGATGGGCTGGATGAAAAGTTTAGTGCTTAAATGTAAAACTAATCCATGTCTAAATCTCTGTGCTTACTGATGCATCTTAAGGCAGTCCCGATAACAGCCCAATTGTGGGCATCTAATCCAGCCCCTTCTGTGGTGGCTGAGCACCAGAATTGCACTCTAGCAGGTCTGCAGGGCATGACTAAAAATTACAAGACTTGATGCAACTTCTGGAGATATCTTTCCTGGAGTAGTGTGCTCCAGGGGTTTAGTACTGACTATCTGGGCTGTCCAGGGCTGGGAGCAATTTGCCAGTGCCCAAAATGCTCACTGTCTTATGAGGTGGGATGGGAGGTCCACAGCACTCGCTGCACTTCTCAGCCCTGGCTGTTCAACCATCCGCTTTGTAATGGAAGAGTCGTGCCTGGTTCTGTGCTCTTCTTGGCCTTGGCATTGCAAATGGAGGGGCTTTTATGGCACCAGAGTAGTGACAAAACCCACATATGGGCACTTTACTCTTGGCAATAATATTCCCAAAGGTGACAAACATTGACTGACCTGGTGACAGAGACTTGGCAGGGACCGTTGCTGTTCCTACTATCCTTAGTTCAGAGCAGTGTGGGAAAAATGTGTGGTATGCCTTTCTGTATCCTACAGGAAGACTTCTTGACTGAATGAAGTATCTTCTATTCCCAGCTCTGTCACTGAGTTGCTTCTTGACCCTGAGCAATTTCCTTAATCTCTGTGTGCTATTCTGCCCACATATTGGGAATAGTCACTTCTAATAAAGCACTCTTTTTGGATCTCTGGAAAGTATTGTGCATTGGATGTAGTGGCAAAACGTATATTAGAAGCTGCCATGCCCATCACCTTAATTTTTGCTCTCTCCAAATTAAGCTATACCCAGATAAAACACTGCCTCTTTCCTCTAGGTAAACCAAAGGACATAAGTTTGTTTTCAAAGTTAATTCTCTTTTCACCCTCTGCATGAGTTTGTTGCCCATCAACCCACTGACCTAAGTCAGGGCTCGGCAAACTTTAAGGAGCAGCTGGGCCAAAAATAAGGTAGCCTGCTCCAGAGGCAGGTTACCAAGCAAGATCCGGCCGATGCTGCCACCCCCTGTGCCCCAGCCCTCCCTGCTGTATGTATGCCAAGGACTGACCTTTTGCTTTCACACCTGCTACTGCAGCCTGCACCCTTTGCCCCTGTCACCAACTGCCTCAAGCAACAAATTTGGTAAAAGAAGTGGTGGCTGCAGTAAGGGAGTGAGAGAGAGCAAGTGGCTTTGCAAAAAAACTAGAACTGGACAGCAAAGGGAGATGAGCCTGTCATCTACCCCAGTTATGCTGCTTTGCACAGGTCAGATGCAATCTCCTGTTGGCTGAAGACACCTGTCCCAAACTAAAGAACATGTCAAGTGTACTGGGAAGGGGGTGATAGATTTCCACAGTGTGGCTGTAGTGGGCATCTGGATGCCATTCTTGTTTCTACTGAGAACCATGATGGGATTTTCAACTGTGCCTTAATGACTTAAAGCACAAGTCCCAGTGACTTGTGAGTGACTAAAGCACATGTCCTTTGAAAATTTCCTGCATGTGTAGAGGACAGAAACATTTTGATCAGTTTAAGGGACGGGTAGTCTACACAGTAGTCGATTCACCTGTGTCCAGCGCATGCAGCCTATCCTTAGTGCTGCACCGTTGAATTCTTTCATCTGGGTGCTCAATGTCTTCACAGTCTGTATGGGTACAGTGGATTGTATGGTTATCAATGACTTCTGAGCCCTTCTGAGCTTCATTGTGAGGAATGGGACTGGTCTCCAAACACAACCAGACCACTAAGTAATGAACATCCTTGAGCACATCTACACATGGACTCCCAAGTGCCAGCGTTTTACACTCCATTAGTCATTTTTGGATGCTATGGAAGTATATAGCTTCCCCTTCTCAGTTTCTTGCAGGATGGAATGTGCCAGAATTGTACAGGTTAAAATCAAATCTGGCAGCGTAGGAAAATCCACTCTCGTTGATCACTGAAAGTTTTTTTTTTTTTTTTTCACTCCTGGGTGGGAAAGGAGCTAACAGCTTTGAGCTGTATGAAACATGGATTTGCCTGCTTAATATAAGGCAAGTTTTTTCCATTAGAGCCTTGTAATGAAGGATTCACACTGATGCTCTGAGATCTGTTTTGGAGCTAAACTGCCACACCTGCTTTCCATTACTTTATTGCTGAAAAACTGACCTGCCCCCAAATTATGCACTGTATTATTATTTGAACTTACAAGGTTCGAAGAGGTTACTTTTTCCAAATGACTTAAAGTCTGGAAGGAAAAGGAAGTTTGAGTATGGGGCATCCCCTTCTAATTGTCCTCCACGTACCCTTCGTAGACAGAGACTTACTCTTAACCAAGAAGACAATCATTTTGTAGGGACAAGGGAGGAAGTACGGTAGGATTTTGTATGATGGCGTTTGTTTATAAATGGTTTTATGGACATGTCTGTACATGGTTCTATAGATTTTCTGGCACACTAATAAAAACATCCTCTGCTTTGTAATGACAGCAGCCTCTACTTCTCTTTCCTCTATTGAAGAACCGAGTTGATCTGTGGTTGAATTATTACCAAATCTGAGTAGCAGGATTGGGGGAGACTCTTCCATACTGTATCAGATGGCAGATGCTAGCACTTGAACCCTTCACACATCTAAATCTAAAAGCTGTAGTAATTTTAACTATTGAGGCATTCGAAATCCTTAGTTTGCCTTGTAATCTTACATCTTGTGCACTCCCTTGCCAAGATTTCTCCCCTGACCTCATAGGTTCATAGATATAGTGTCAGAAGGGACCTGAGCAGATCATCAAGTCTGACCTCCAGCCTTGGGCAGGAATGAATAGTGGGCTCATATGACCCCTGGCACGTTTAAGCTCATATGACTGCAGCTAGGTAGTTATCTATCCTCCTTTTAAAGACCCCCTAAGGTAGGAGCCGGCACAACTTCCCTTGGAAGCTGGTTCTAGATCCTGGCCACCCTGATGTGAAGTAGCGCCTCCTGATGTCTAGCCTGAACCTACTCTCAATCAACTTGTGGCCGTCATTCCTTGTTACTCTGGGAGGCACTTGGGGGAACGGTCTCATCCATTGCCCTCTGGTCCCCCCTAGTATGTTTATAGATGGCCATTAGCTCCCCCACTTAGCCTGCTCTTGTAAAGGCTGAAAAGGTTCAGGTCCTGTAGCCTCTCCTCATAGGGCCTGCCCTGCTGCCCCCTGACCACGTGAGTGGCCCTCCTCTGGACCCTCTCAGTGCTGGCCACAACCTTCCTAAAGTGCAGTGTCCAAAACTGGACACAGTACTCCAACTGCAGCCTGACCAATGTCGCATAGAGAGGGAGGATCACCTCCTTGGACCCGCTTGTGATGTACCTGCGGATGCATGACAAGGTGCGGTTAGCCTTGCTGACCGTGTCCTCATGCTGGCAGCCCATGTTCATTTTAGAATCAATGACAACTCTAAGATCTCTTTGTGACCTCACTCTGTCCCTTGACAACTAACATAACATTTTCAAACACAGTTAAGTCACATCTATAAAAATGACTGCCAACCCCAAATCCTGTTGACTTTGAGAGGAAACCAAGCACCTCAGTCATTTTTTGAAATGGTTTCTAGGCTCCCTAGTCAGATGCTTCCAAAAACGTCCTGAAATATCACTCTTAAAATTTCTGGGTTTTGTGAGCATTTGGGATCTGACAGTTTCTAACTGTGCACTTAATTTTCAAGCAGTGGAAGCAGCTGGGACTCCTCCCTTTGGAAAAGTGCTTGTCTCGGCTCAACCATTTCTTCCCTGCTTCCTGTTTTCTCCAGCTTGTGCTGCCTGTGGTTTGACTGGTTGATTTTGCCAGGCTTCCGGCCACTGCTGTTACACAAGGAAAGATGACTAGTGTATGCAGTTGTGTGCCGATGCAGGACTGAAAAAAGCCTGTGACAGTGGAAATTGTACTGAGCAGGGGAAAGGGGGGATCTTTTTAATGACAGACTTCTCCATATGTGGCTGCTATTTTAGAAATCTCTTACTAAATCAAAAGAGGACTGCTCTCTTCTCATTGGCACTGAAGCCAGTTTCAGTGTAATTAGTGCTGTGTGGTGTGACTTTTGGCCTGTTTCTGGCACCACCCTGTTGCATACTCTGCTCTCGTGTATTTTAATACTGCTGCAGACTGTTCAAGTCAAATCCAGGCAACAATAATGGATGAACCCTGTTTACTCAATATTATTTGTACTGCAGTGACTACTAGAAGACCCCTGTCATGGACCAAGAGTCCATTGTGCTATGCACTGTATTAGCACTGGACACCAGGTAAAGATCACCGATTTGTGTTTATTTGACTTTTTCATACAGCATCTGAGCCTCGGATTCCAAAGGCAAAAAGGTTGCATGTGTAAACCGAATTTAGAGTACTAAGTATTTATGTGTGTAAACCAAATAGAGTACCAAGTATTTCCCCATAGAGAAAATATTCACATTGACATACTGGAGATCCTGAATGGGAACTCAAGTGACTAATTCCACATTACTTTCTTTGCTGCTGTTTTAACCCAAGTTAAGAACATACCCTTTGTATACTGCAAACATGCCCAAAGTTGCACTTATTTCGCAAGTTTGCATTATCGCGAAGTAAATACTGATTGTTTTGTTCTCCACAGGGGAAGCTGGAGTGAGAGGTATTAAAGGGAAGGAGGAAATAAAATCAATGGAAGGAATAAAAAACTATAAAAACGTAATTTTCCTGTGTGTAAAACTCCTTTCTGTGCAGTTGCAAAATTCCTCTGAGGACCGCAGTCACTTAAAATGATCCCCGTTCAAAACCTTCCTTTTAAAACAGTCTCTTTAAAAATGGTTCCTATTCTGACCAATCCCTTTCCATAAAAAAAAATGAATGGGAACAATTAATACTGACTGGAGTGCCAGTTCTTATTTGGTTGGGCAGCCCCTGAGCTGGAGGATGTGTGGATTGAGCAGCATTGTTTTGTTTTCTCCTGCTGAATCAGCTTCTAGTTCCCTGGGGTGGAAGGGTTGTTTCTGGTTTAACGTCCAAAGCGTGCTACATATTAGCAGTAAATTCAGATTGTCGTAATGCCTTCAGGATAGGAAAATGAATGCTAGGTTTGATGGTGTGTTCACAAGGAAGATGGGTTACTACTTGGTCCGAAGCCCCCTCGGGTGGGGTGTCCTTCAGTGATTTGGAGAAGGAACTGAATGGGTCCAGCCAGGGAATGTCAAAAGTCAGTTGCCAGTTGAGCATCCGGCAGTGGCAGCACAAGGACTGGGCTTCCCCACCTCCAGATCTTGCTTCTTCATGACTAGCAACTGGGTCTGAGACCTGCGAGCTCTGAAACTCATCCCAAGCTCCTCATTGTAGATGGTATCGAGTGACTGGACAGCCTCTCACAGCACTGCTTTCAGAGGGTGGTAAGCTCGATCACCTTGAATTCTGTCAGCAAAGCCACAGTGAGGAAAGCCAGGTAGTAGATGAGAAGACAGATGCCATACGCTTTGCCCAGGTGGAAGCACTGTGCTGGCACTGACACAAAGGAAAATACTAAGCTAAGCCCCAGTGCCCCAGCCAGGATCCACATTAGAAGGCCATCTGGCTCCAGCTGAGAAGGGAGACAAGAATTAGTGAGTTGTTATCACTGATTAAAAACAGCACTGTCACTGTCCCTGTTTATTCTGTTGGCCAGAAGCAAGTGGTACCATCTAGTGAAAGGCTGACAATACGAACTACACCACAGATCTCTGTTTCCACACCACATCCAACTGCCAGAAACAGATGCTGTGCCAGGCTCCATGAAAAGGGGTTCTGCACGCTGGCCACTATGTTCCTTCTATCAAAGGCCAGGCACTGTTTAACTTGCAGAAATAGCCTCCCCTTCCCGTTTCATCTGTAACTTCATCTGCTTTTGTTAAATAGACTTGTGTTGACTTCACACCCTGAGGGAAAACAGCCTTTCACTGTCCCCCCTCTGTCATGGTGGAAGCTTTAACATAGACACATCTCCCCATGCTATCTAACACTGCTTAGAAGAGGTAAGTACAATCCAGACAAGTCTCCCTCTTCCCCACGGACAGGTGCAATTTAAGTCTTCCAGACAGCCTTACCTTTACCACAGACTGGCTGCTTGTCATCTGCAGTAAGCAGCCCAACCCCACTCCAACCAGGATATCTGCAGCCAAGTTCAGGAACAATAAACCCTGCAGGACACAGAACTAGCCACGAGGGTGAGCTGCTAGGGCAAAGCACAACTGGATTTTCACAGCTAAAGAATGGGATTACCTCATACAAGCTGTTTAAAGAGGAGCAAGAGAAAGATGCTGGTGACACTGGTCCTACTGCTGGAAGGCCTAGATGTGGCAGAGCTAGTTGCTGGCTCAGAGACAAGGCTACTGTCCAGGAACATGTTGCTCGTTCATTATGACAGCAGACCTACAGCTACTGAGGATGGTGATCATTCCTCTTCTCTGAGCAGCAATAACTGGCAGTTCTGATGTGGTATCTGAGCACCTATCGGGTTACCTGGGACAAGAGGGCTTTCCTGATCCTACAGTTGTAGCATCGTAGCTAGAGTCCCTGAATGCGATGTTCCTGTGTTCCTGCCTTACTTGGAGTTGCAAGTCAGAGCATAGGGTGAACATGATCCTTTTGCTAAATGTCCATGGAAACAGTGTAGGATAGTGCATGCAGCATAGGCACCAATTGCCCTGATTTAGGTTCTATGCCAGACCCTAAGGCTAACTTTCTGTATGGTGGGTGCATTAATGCATGATATTAATGCCCCTGAATAAACTCTGTTGCAATTTATGCCAGAGTCAGCTACTCCCAGGCATAACGTTTTCACATGCGCCCAGGACTGCAGCAATTTGAGCTGGGTGGTCCTGGGTTAAAGGCATATCCAGGAACTTGAAGATATGCCTGGGAGCAGCTGACCCAAAGCAGGGGGCCTGGTGTCGTAGGGGGTGGGGTCAGCCCTGGGTTTCAGGTGGTGGCAGGCAGTAGAGGGGATGATTGGAGCATGAGGGCAGGCAGCTTCTGCATTGTAGCACCCTCATGTCCCAGCCAGCCCTGATTAGTCTACATGTGCATTTGAATGCATGCAAGTACATTGCTGTAGGACAGTACTTGTGTCAGGCAGTACTGTCTTACAGCAGAGTTGATTAGTTTTCTGCATCCTAAAATGAGCACATGTGTAAGTTGTGACACTATTGTGGAGCTAATTAGTCAACTGCAGTAAAGTGCATGTGTAGATGCACCCAGTGATGAAGGGGAAGTTACAATCATGGCTACTGACGTTTTTCCACACCATTCTGCCAAGAAAACTTGATCTCATCCAGAATCCTCTTCTTTGCTCTGGAAATAAAGGGCTAATACCTCCTGCAATCCTACCTACAAAAGCACCCTCTATGCGGAGTCCTGAACAGACCCTGCTGATCTGCCCTCAGTGGGGAGATGTGAAGATCTAAATCCACAGGGGGGGGAAAAAAATCGGGCCTTCATACAATCCCATCTTTTGCCACTACGGAATTAATCAGCAACAGATTCCTCAGCTCTTCTCTACCACTTTTTATCCAGGGATCTCAAATCAGGATAAATGGTATGGAGAGAGAGGCGAGAGACACAAGGGGCAAGTGAATTGGCTGAAGTCATTCAGGTCTGTGACAGGGTTGGGCACAGACGCCAAGATTCCTGTAGCCACACACAGTCTATCTGTACGGCTGCTCTGCCTCAGATGAAGCTTAGAAGGATACTGAAGATGATGCCCCCAAAGCAGGCAGAGAAAGCCATGCGGGGATAACCTTGCCGCGCCATGGTGAGGTCTGAGAATGTGTCTGCAAAGGACAAAGAACATGTTAGAGTAGCCCCTCTGGACAGGTAACTCCCTCCCAGCTCAAGACATTTGCCCCAAGAAAGCTCAGGTGGTGAAACTGGATCATCTGTGGAAGATGAAAGGTTTTGTGGCTGGGAACTGGGCTCCTGAGAGACTTTACAGTCCTTTCAGCTGCCAGTTTCACAGGGGACAGCTACATGCCTAACAGGACATCCTACAGGAGTCTCCTTGGGTTGGATGCAGTGTGCGTTGGCCAACTGTGATGGCAAACCCTGACATAGTGGCAGCCCCCAGGAGATCCTCAGCAAGACACTGGAAGCAGCTTGCTTGTCCTAGCCTCCAGGTCAACATGTTTCCATACAGCAGTGACTGTTAAGGGGGCAGAATAGTAAGAGCAGTATCCTACAGCCATCGACGTGCAACTTCTCTGCCCTGCAGCCTAACATATGGGACTGAAAATCAGCCTTTCATGTTGTTGCCAGAGGAGGAAAGGAGGGGCAGGTGTAAGGAGAGAACCAAAGTGGATAAAGTTCCTACCTAAGGAAGTGAGCCCACCCACCCTGCACCAGAGCCATGAGCCAGGCAGCACAGAGCTGGGGGTTCTGTAGCTGACAGTGGTGAGGATGCCTGAATTTCTGGCCACTGGTGGCAATAAGGGTCACAAAACTACTGTCACTGGTGGGCCAAGCTGTTCCCTGTTCTCCAGGGAGGATCCACAATGTCCTCTTCCTCAGTATCCACTTCTAGGCATCTGGGCTTTACCACATCTGGACTGTACACACACACACAGCAGTGTCAGGCCCAGCACAGTGTTGCTCAGCTGGAAGATCACACCCAGGGTCCGTAGGATGTTGACTACCTCGGTGGCAGCAGCTTTAATCCACATGGCACTGGCCAAGAAACCCAGGAAGGCAAAGAGCTGTCAGGAAAAGAGCAAGGGCACTGCAGTGTAATCATGTGCCTGGGGCACCTGAGAGATCTAGCTCCATAGCTGGGGAAACTAGGGGCCTTGGCACAGCCACCCACCCTCCCTAATGCTTCGATGCTTCAACAAGGAGAAATGCAAAGCGCTGCACCTAGGGAGAAAAATGTCCATCATACCTGCAGCCTAGGGAATGATCTGCTGGGTGGCATGGAGCCTCAAGAGGAGGTTAGATGAGCATCTAGCTGGGGTCATCTAGACCCAGCACTCTTTCCTGCCTATGCAGGGGGTCGGACTCGATCTATTGGAGGTCCCTTCCGATCCTAACATCTATGAATGTTGGCCAAGCTGGGAATCAGACTTCAGGCTCTCCCCAAAGGCTGCTGGAGGCATCAGGGCAGCCTCAGGACCCCAGCTGATGAGAACCATCTGATCATCATCAGCCTCTAGCTCTTCCCAGAGCTGGACTGGATGGGAAGGGGACAGCACTGCCACAGCACTGGGCAGACGGGAGAGGTGAGTAGGGAAGGGTTGCACAGGGCTGGACTAGGTGGGAAGGGGAGGGGACTTGTCACGATAGGTTCTTACACAGTGGTACTTGGGTGGTTCCCTGTTCTTTGTAGTGAAGAAGACAACAAGGGCCAGGAAAGCCCCAGTCAGGATCACCATGCCCCAGATGGGGAAGACACCCTGGATTTTGTACAGTCCATCTGCAGGAGGGAGAGATGGGGAAGGGAGAATGTCAGTACACAGAGTGCCGCAGGTCAAGTCAAGCCCGGCATGGTACAAACCAACAGCCCTCAGCAAGCCTCAGGGATCAATCGGGGGGCTTGCTCTTTATCCACAGCATGCAGAGAGGGCTCAAGGCCTCCAATTTGGAGCTACGCAGGATCCTAAGAGGCCTTGGTACAAGTTAATGTAGCTTGTGCTGGCTCCCTGGGGTAGCTCTGCTGGCGAGAACAGCCAAAGCAGAGCACATACTGAAGTGCATACCTTTTTCCCTCTCCCCTGGTGGGGGTTGGGATACCAGCTGAGGACTTCACCCAGAACTAAAATGCAGCCCCCCTTAAGGGGGAGGGGAAAGAGCAGCAGCCAGGTACCAGGAGTGCTACATGCTCATGGAAGACAAGGGAGAAACGCTCTTCCTGCTTTTGCTCTCTGCTGAGCAGATAGGGCCACTGCTTCCCAGGCACACCCAGCAAGAGCCTGCAGCGTGCTCAGTTCCTCTTACCCATGGCAGCAGAAGGCTCAGTAGGGCCCTGCCACAGATATCACAGAGCTGCTCTTGGTCAGCTTCCTCCCCCGACCGTTTGGTAAGGAGGAAGTGTGTCCAGGGGATCAGTCCTGAAATGGTTGCACTCCTAGGGGTGGCAACTGTAATGACCTGAGCCTCAGGCACCTGTGAGGCCAGTGGAGCTGTGTAGTGTAGCTCCCACTGCAAAGCCAGTAGTAAGCTGTGCTCTGCTGGGCGTTGGGTGCAGGATGCCTGGGCACAGGTAGGGGCCAGAGAAGGGCACCGGGTAAACATCAGGTTCTTACAGGCACCGGATTTCAGTGTGAGGATGCAGACCAGGAGACTGGTGATCAGATGCAGGCAGTTGAGCGGTCTCTTCCAGTTCTGGTCCTCCTTGTCAGGGTCCACGATGGGGACGGTGAGCAGCAGCACAAATTCGACCGGCATCTGGAAACAGATGGCTGTAGGGGTCAGGCTTGCAACAACAGCCACACCCATAACTCCCCGCTCCTGTACAGACACATTATGTACCCTCCCCCCTAATTACAGATCCCTCGCCTTCCAATGCCACTCCACATCTTTGCTCCAGGTTGTCAGACACATGATCCCCACAAAACCCCAGCCAGCGTCTTACACCAATAGCTCAGGAACAGCCTGTTCTCAAACGGGGTAGAGTGCTTAAAACCACCTCTGAACATGCCAAGCCATTTATTCAGGTGTTGGACCATAGACACTGGGTACTTTCAGTAGTCCAATCTCACGGGTCTGGCCACTGTTTATGCCCTGGCCTGTTCCTGGTTGGCATGTTCTTTGAGGGGTGAGCAGTTTGAACCACTCCTGGCATCCCTGGACCTGGTCTGGATGCTAGAGAATGTGGAGAGCCAATTCTCTCCCTAGAGGACCAGGTAGACCAGGAAAGTTGTGAGCTGGTGCCTCTCACTTTGGTGTCACCAGTTCACAGCTAAGGTCAGGTCCAAAAGACCTGCCTGCAGGTCCAGTAGCTTCACAGTCGTGTTCCTAGCCTGTCCTAGCAACATTCCCTTGCCACAATACTCTAGAGATGTCTGATGCACTTGGACCAGCTCCTGGCATTACAGCAAGGTCTCTAGCTTCTGTGCTCCAGGATCTCCCTGCCCTTTGAGATGCTGGCCTTGGAGCCAGGTCCTGCTCAGTGAGACAGAGAGCCCTTGAACTGTGATCATGGGTATTTCTCCACTTGGTATCAGGGTTGGCAGGTAGAGAGGAAGGAACAATTCCCATTCCCATCTAGATGGGCCTGTTCTTTTTAAGACACAACCAGGTTGTTCTGCTCCCTTGGTCTCCCATGTTACTTGCCTGCCTCAGTCTGCAGCCAGGAACACAGCCCAGCTGCCCACGTCACAAAAAAGGAATGTCACAAGGCTGCAACCAAGCTACCTTAAAAACTTCGAAGAGTCTCCAGTAACAGGGCTTCCTCCTCCACTTTCTGTAATCCAAGGTATTCAGGGATTTGGTCAGGATGTGGAGCGTTTTCTCCTCATGTGAGAGCAGGGGTCGATATTCTTCACCTGTTTGAGATGAGCAAAGATTGAGTTGGGCATAGGGCTGCTGTGTTTTTTTAGCTTCATGGGCCCACAGTCTACAGAGACCCCTAGGGTCCCCCAGTGCCATCCTCAGCTGCCATTCCCTAGCCCATGCCTTGTTCTTTGTTTAACCAGTCAGGAATTGTTCCCTGACTACACCAAGTGTCCTGGGAGTCTGCTTCTCCAAGCCAGTGGCTATGCAGGTAAGCGTCTGTCCCTCACCTGGCTCCAATGGAGCCCAGTGCCGAGTCCTTCCAAAACAGAAAGAAAATTCATTCTGTATGTCCATTGTTTCTCCAGATTCCCAACAAAACTTGCGACCATGGCAGTTGAGTGAACAACTACAGTCCCAGCAGTGCTGTCCACCCACTAGACCCTGCGTCATGCCATGTAGTGAGGAAGCTGTGCACATCTTAAGCCCGATGTACAAGGCACGACCTACCAAAATCTGCACCGTTCACGCTTGAGGTGGAACCACCATTTTCAGACTCTGTCACAAGCTCTACAGGGAGAGAGAAGAGGGCAATGGGACCACAGAAAGACCATGAGGGGCCAGGTCACCTGTGAGGGTAAACAGTGTCAGGCCAGTCCTGTGAGGCTGGAGCTCTCCTCTGGCCGCTCTCTTACCTGGTTCTCTGGAGCTGGACGTGGATGACCCTTCCCTTCGCTGTCTCCGGTGGATCCAGGTGCAGATCACCACAGTGCAGACATAGAATATGTACAGCCCGAGGTAGCCTACCATGGAGCAACACAGAGGTGGAGACTTCTCTGACTTTCCCATCTGTCTGCTCTGCCTGCAAGCTTTCCCTGTACCCCCTCAGTTCCCTTTCCACAACCCCATTATTTACCCCTACAGCAGTCCTTTCCAAGCACTCCTACCAGGGTAAACTATTCCCAGTGGCTCCCTCATGTCCCTGCTGCTCCTTCTTCACAGCTGGCTGACGTGACTTACCAAGAGCCCAAGGCAGGGAAATGCTCCCAAAGTAAAGTGCTAAGAAGGTCACGAAGACAGCCACCATGTAGAAGACGGCATCCCTGAGGAACGGCCGGGAGGCTGCTGTGAAGGGCTTCACCAGGGCAATCCCACCAGCCAGCACGGTAGTCACGAAGATGCCAGCACCTGTGGACGGACACCCTCAGGCAGGGTCGGTGTTTGGTTTGCAGGTGGCTCCCTCATCTGGCACCCTGGACCTCAGCTGACGGCTTCCCTGCTCCCCATCCCCCTGGACACACCTGGACAGGTCAGAGGAAGGAGAACCTGGAGCCCTGGGTGGGCCTGAGACACAGAGCAGAGGGCGAGTGCTGTGAATCTGGGTGAGGTGAGGTGGTCTGGGGAGGGGGTGACCAGCCATATCACAGTGCTCTGGCAGGACCCAGCGAGATATCCTGGTCTCAGAGCACTTCCTGCTGGCCAAGGCACACAGCAGCCCCAACAATGGAGTTGAAAGAGGCCATCCTCTCTAGCAGAGATGGACACTGGGGAGAGAAAAGCCAGGGCACACTTCCCATCGCAGGCAGCTACAGAGACCTGCCAGGAGTGATACGGAGGCTGCTCTTAGAAACCTGGCACAAGTGGTATTCTGAACGCCTCACCCCAACATGGACATACGGGAAACGCAGCAGGGGACAAAGGCATAGGCAGGGGAGAAGGACTGACATGCCTAGCCACCCCTTTACAGACAGAGTGGGGGCAGCAAGCACATGAGGTTTCTTGGGAGAGGGACAGTGCTGTGCGTCTGGGAATATTTCATACCAAAGAGGGCCCCGATCGCCAGCCCCGCAGTCCTGGGGTCAGAAAAGGCCACCACAGCACTGAAGACATCTGGAGCGCCGTTCCCAAAGGCCAGGAAAGTGACACCATGGAGAGAAATGTTAAGGAAGGACTGGCCAGGTTGGCCTGACCTCCCTCCCAGAGGCTCCTGGGCGCACATCTACAGGGCCACTGCCTGCTCCTGCCACCTTGCTGAGCAAGCCTCATGGGAACAGCCTAGCTTGTGGGGCAAGACTTTGATCTAGCGCAGTAATCAGGAGCCAGGGGTTCCTTTCCCTGCGGTTACTGGCCTGCTAGGTGACCTTTGAGACATCCCACTTCCCCATGACTGAGTTTTCCCTTCTGTAAAATGATCACAAATCTGCTGCCCTCCTTCAGAAGCATTCCAGTGCATGACAAGTATGTTGAGAAGTGATCGGAGAGTGGCACTGCTGTAGCAAGACAGACCCAGGGGGCTCCATTCCCTGCTCAGAGCAGCATCTACAACAGCAGACAAGGTTTTTGAAAGCACCAGCCTGGCTTCTCTCTCACTCAAGTCGGTGGCAAAGCTCCCCTGATGGTGATGGGAGCAGAGTCACACCAGCCCCACAAGCTCCTGAAAACTCCCTCTAAGCAACAGTTACCCGTAGCTCCTTTGTGGCACCTGTTGGCTGTGGCTTCCCAAAGCTGGGGAACAGCAACAGTCTGTCCAGTCTGGCATAGTCCTTCCAGCCCCTGCCTGCTCCCAGTCTCTCATGCCAGCTCCTAACTTGTAGGTTCAGTCCTGGGCTAGGGGATATGTTTTTTAGGCTCTGGTAGCAAATGTTTCCATTCCAATGACAGTAAGTGAAACAGGATGTGGAAACATATAAGGTAGCTACTAGACGCAGCATTGCATATATTCCCATCAGAGACAATGAATACCCCCTCTTCTTAATACCATAGGGCAGCTAGGCATCTGGAGGATCTAAAGGCCATGACAACAGCCTGTGTGGCCCTCAAAACAGTCCCAGCACATCAGGCTGCTTTCACTTCCCCCACAGCTTCTGTGCTGCTCAGGGTATGCAACTCCCTGCCCCCATCCCTCTTTGTGCAGATGAAGCTTCCTGCTCCTTCTGCCACTGCCCATTCTTCCAGCCCTGCCTCCTTGCAAAGGTATCTACTGGAAGGATACTGCTACATTGTGGGACAGCCTCAAGTTGGTGGAGATGGCCGACAGATTGGGGCAAAAGCTGGAGAGAGAGAGAGAGGACAAAGAAAAAGTCAAGTAGGTAATAATCTCCCATTCCCAGAGCCAACAAATGGGCAGAAGTGATTGTATTGTACAGAACTGGGATCACTGGACAAACTGTTTCCTCTTCTCTTCATAATGGGCTTCAATCCTGACCCACAGTCCCCTGCTATTCCAGTCCCAGCCTCCCAACATACACAGCTTTGCCAGTGCCCCTCTTCCCTGACCTGCACCCCCTCCATCCTCCTAGTTGTGCACTGGCTTTGTAATGTAAACCAGCAGCTACTGATCAAACAGTGGAAACTTGGTCCCTAAATACCCAATCCTGGATTTAGCCATTGAAGTAATTTCATTTGTGACCTCTCCCAAAGCCGACACCTCTGAAGGTAACTACTCAGGCCCTTGAGGTCTGGTATATATTGAAAAATTGATCAGGACCCCTCACCTGACCTAGCTCTGCTGGCAGAATGCCTTCATCTAGACACAGCTTAGTTCCCATCCTTTGGAGAGGAACTAAACCAGAAGGAAAAACCCCTCCTGCTGCCATGCACTGTGTTTCCAGCTCTAGCAAAGCAGTGGTTGGCAGCAGCCCCACAATGTAGGGTCAGGCAGTTTGACTGTACAGCCCAGTCCTCTCCTACAATGTTTCCTGGCATGCAGTTGCCACAATGGCTAATATCAGCAGAGCAGGGACACACTCAGCTGCTTTCACCAGCGCTCTCATCATGCAAGGGGGTGACTCAGCAGAAGCCATGGAGAGGTGCCCAAGTCACACAGCTGCCAACTCAACTGCTGAGCTGCATCCAGGCTGGCATTTTGTTGGCAGCTGTGTGTCGACTGGGAGCCTGCAATGTTTGGGGAGGTGTTTTGACTGTAAAAGGCTCAGCTCCGCTAACATCCATTAATGCACATGTGGATGCCAGCACGTAGGTGGTGACAGAGACTACTCCCATCACCAAAACCTTGTGGCACAGGCCAGATCAAGGGAAACTGAGATGGCCATGAATACAGAGGTCAAGACTCTGGGTCTTTTTGATGTCCTTTGCTCCTGGTCACTCTGAGCAGATACTCACAACTTCTCAGCCGTCACTCCAAGGATGATGAAGAGATACAGCAGCCACATCGCCTGTAATAACCCACCAGTGAATTAGCAATGGGTGCTAAGAGCTAAGAAGAGATCCCAAGGGCAATCTCCCCGAAACCAGGGCAGGGGAAGGGGGATGGTCATTACTGAGAGCCAAGAAACTACCATGGGAAGAGTTTCCTACCAAACTAGAAATCAAGTCAAGTGGTCTGGGCTGGATAAAGAGCCCTGCACCCCCACTCTCGTTACCCCGCTCCCCTGAACCACCCTCTGCCACACCTGTATGACCTCAGCACAACCTAAGTTACCCTGCTCACTCCATCCCTGGCAGCATCCTTTTCCTGGGGCTCCGTGTAATGCATCATGGCTTGTTCTCACTTTCCTGCTGCCTTCCAAGTAGCGTTCTCCCTCCAGATCTCCCTGAACAAGCATTCATCACTCCCGCTCCCTTGGGCTTTCCCCGTTTGACCTCCCACCAAGAGCATCCCACAGGGTGACAATCCCATCCCCCCAGTCCTCACATAGAGCGTCACGGCCAGTGGTAGAAGTGTTGAGGGGAAGACACAGAAGACCCCATCCAGGTAGTTGAGGAAGCCACCATCAATTTGGCAGTCAGGGTTGGTGCGGATGAAGGAGCACCACTGCGAGCTGTTCTGCTTCCGCACCTCCCAGCACTAAATGACAGGCAATAGGTTAGAGAGAGCTGGCTCTAGGCACCAACACAAGGAAGGCCAGGCAGGCATGATCACTCTTTGGCAATCTGAATTGGAAATCAAATGGCTAAAGGAGACTCACTGTTGAGTGGCACATGCTGAGCCAAGGGTTGCCCAGTCTCAGGGTTATCATTAGAAGGCAGTGGGGCTTAGTAAGCAAAGCACTAGGCAGAGACTTAAAAGAGCTGGTTCTCTTCCCAATCTCACCATGGACCTGCTGAGCAGCCTCAAGCAAGTCACTTCACTGCCCTGTGCCTCAGGTTTTCCACCTGTAACATGGGGATAATGACAGTGACCCAACATGTGATACATAAGAGCTAGGTATTGTTTGTGTTACAATAGCAACTACAAGCCCCAAACCAAAGTGGAGCCCTACTATGCCAGCCACAGCACCAAAAAAAGAGAAGAGAATCAGCCCTGCCTCAAAGACCTTATAACCTAAACAGACAAGGGGAAAGCAGAGAGAGGAATGATGGTCCATCATCCAGTCTGCTCCTTTGTAGCATGCCTGAGGGGTCTCACTCCAGGCAGCACAGACTCAGGGGCTGGAGTTGGACCTCAGGGTGCTTGTTGCCAGTCAGGACTCTGGCAGTTCCCCCTGCAGTGTCCCTTGTCTACACCTGGAGGTTCACAGCAAGGCTCCTCCACCTCCCACCCAGACTTCTGAACCAGCCATGAGCCATAACTACACAGAGGCATGAATGCCATAGCTCAGCGGGGCATACTGACCAAAGCCCTACCAAGGCAAAGTTTGATGGGACCCAAAGTATTCCCACCTCAAGCTGCTCTCCTGGGTGTCAACATACATTCCTCCTTCCCCTACACCTCAGGTGGGCCTTGCAATCTTGCCCAAACTCTTTGTCAGCTTCTGGTTGACATAAGGTGAGGAGGCAATGCTGTGTATTTGGGTTGTGCTCATCAACATGGCATCTGACCTTTACAGTGGTGGCAGCAGGTATACACATTTGAGGACCTTAAAATGGGACGCCAGTTGCAACAGCCAAATGCGAGCCAGTAAACCTCCAGCAAAGCTGCTGTGCCAGAGGCGGTACCTAATGTCCTTGGAATATTCATCCATATTCTCCAACAAAGCAAGAACTATTCTGGACTAATAATGATATAATTCAAAAACACTTTCTCTGCTTCGGAGCATGTTAATTACTCCAGGATGGATCTCCTCTGAAATAATTATTCTGTTAATTAACCACCCATGCAGAGAAGCCTCAGGCTCTCTCAGTTAGTATGGACACAGCACTTATACAGTGTAATCAAAACACAACTGCCCTACAGCAGTCTGGCAGCTAGACACAATAGCAGAGAGATAAGGGCTGTATACATGACAAGGCATTCACCTTGCAGCCTAGTTATTCCCTATTTCAATAAACTTATTAAACACCTCAGTGATGATACCATTTCAGAATCACCCAGGAGATGTAATCAATGGTCCACTGAGCTGGGCACACCCAACACTTCCTGAGTTGCAGTGCTTCTGAAGGGTTGTTGTACAATGTTGTCTCTGCATATCATTGGCCAGCCCATCATGTGTGTTTTGTTTGATCTAGGGGTGTACTTGATAGCTGTGTTGGTCTGAGACAGAAAGAGAGACAAAAAACTAGAACTCTTGGTTCCAAAATGATATCCTTTTTGTCTAATAAAAGGTATCATTTTGGAACCAAGAGTTCTAGCTTTTTGTCTGCCTTTTTGTTTGATCCAGTATCTTAGAGGCTTGCTGCTGTCCTGAAAAGTCATAGTTGAAATAAAGATTCCTTGAAATCAGTGGACTGGAAACAAGGTTTCCAGAACAGGGTCCACATGATGACCTTGCCTCCACTGGGAAATGGTAGTGAGCAGCATAGTGTTCAGAATGACAAACACAATACCAGAAGCTCTTAGACTGCTCTCTTTATCAGCAAAACTCAAAGTGCTTTTTCGAAGGAGGAATTAGGTATCTAAGAACTGGGCAGGAAATGATTAACTTGTCCTGTTTACAGGTATCAAAAGAGTAACATGTTCAAGCCAAAGGGGCAAGATCCAAAAAAGCTTCTAGAGACCAACAATTAAAAAAAAAAATAAAAAAAAATCAGATTTGGATCAAATCAAAATATTTTGCTTGGGTAATTTCTAGAGGCTCCCCTTGGATTTTGCCCATTTTTTCTTTTTTAAAAATCCTTTAGTCTACCTCAGCAAACATTTCTAAATGAAGAATGCTTGTGTCTCAGGGAAGATGAGAAATTCAAGCTTTAAAAACAGATTTTTTTTGACAACTCCAAAATAGTTATCCCTTTCTCCCACCAAAGTTTTCAATTCATGAGGTTCAGTGTTGTGAATACTTTCAGTTTTGACAAATGAATAGTTTTCAGTGACAAACTGAATCAAAGGATTTTCAGCCAGGTTAATCAATGTTCCCATCATACACAGGGAAAAATCAGGACATAAAGAGGCAAAATGATTTGTTGAGGTTCCCTAACAGGCAAAGTCAGGAAAAGAATACAGTTTGCCTAAGTCCCATTCTACCTATGAGGCCATCCTGTAACTAGGCTATATGGGATTTGAATCTGTGGCTCTCAGGTTTCAACTTGAAGGTTTGACCTTTAAGCCATATAACATCACAAATCACAAGGAGTTGTACTGAGGTCTCATAGCAGAGAGGCAGCTTTGTGTAATCAGCCCTGACCAGTGCTGGAAAACTGACAGAAGTTGAACCCACTGGGTAGCCCAGTAAGGGAACTGCAAGGAAAAAAAATCCTCAAACTCCCCAAGGAAACTCCTATCTATTGTTGGATCCTGGCATCACTTCCAATTCCCTACTCCAACATAAGGCCAGAAGGAAGCACTCTGCTTCCTCAGGTTTCGCCTGGGGTTCATGAAAAGCTGGCTGGGGTGAAATGATGATTTCCAGGACTGCGCACAGTGAGCAAGTCAAGAGGTTCAGAGCACATCTTCTGCCACAGTTCAGCATAGAAAGATGTCACATCTCACTAACAGGGGGCGGAGTGGGGTGCAGCTAGAATGGGCTGTGGGCTTTTCAATGGCATATAAGCATTCACTGCTAACCTAGACAAGAAGAAACTCATCACCTCAGCCTGATTGCAATCTGACTTCCTTCCTGCCACTTCAACCCTCTCAAAGTTACTACAGAGGTTGCCACTGAAACCATGTGTTCTGCTTCCTCCCAGTGTGGAATCTCAACTTTACAGCTGATTTTCAGTTACATACTTAATGTTTAAACCAGACCTTGTGGTCCCCATTGAGTGTCCCCAGAGACACTCGTTATATCCGCACACGTGGGGGAAGAATCACAAGAGTTATGCTGGTGAGGTAAACTAGTGGGCTGGGCGCTACACGCAGTGCCTTGTGCTCCACCAGCATTGCCGGTCCCAGCAGGTCACAGCTGCCTTCAGTGCAACACGTGCATGAGAAGTTAGAAGAAACACATTAGTAGTGTCATGTTGTTATATTAGTGAGCTGTATCTGGGGAACCCTTCTCACACTGGATCTTCTACTCCTCCCCTGGGTCTCAATTCAGGACAGCCCATTTGAAGCCCTTCAGAGTAAACGTGCGGCTTTCAGAGCACTCTGACAAGCTCTAAATAGAAAGCTCTGCTTAGCCTTAACCACCGCCTTGCTGCAAGGAAGACATTTCACCTCCAGTACCAGTAGTTTCAAAGCAACTTCCTGCCCAGCAAAACAGCAATCAAACAGAAGAGACAGTGGCAAACAAGTCTGTTGAGCAAGCAGAAAATACCTGTGGGATCAGGAAATTTTTCCCCAGTTGCTAACCCTAGGGGAAAAAAAAAGTTAGGTCGAGGGAGGGGCTCCAGGCACAGGGCCTGTCCTTCCAGGCCCACCTGGGAATCTGTAAGCCCTGGCTCAGAGGTCCATTGCACTATTAATGCCCCAGCCGTGGCATGCTGTGGGGAAGCTGCAGCCTTGCTCTGAGCACTCTTGTTTCAAGACATTTCCACTCAATGCACTCTTCATTGGTGTTGTTATTACAGCACTCAACCAGCCGATGGGATTCCTGGCAGCGGCTCCCTCCGTCTGCCAGCGTTATGAAATCAGGCAGGTGAATCAGCAGGGAGGGGCTGGTGCCATAGCCTGGAGGAGAGTGGGTCCAGCAGGACCCATATGGATCAAGAACCTGGAAAAAGCTACTCCAGGCCTCTCCCTGGGTGGGGGGAGGATGGGCAGCAGGTAGGACCCCCCCCCACTTAGAAGTAAAAGGAGGGACATAACGCTCTGTGCTTGCCATGGGTCTGGGTCCTGGGCTCACTTCTTTTGCTAACACTGATGTCATACATGTAACATGCAGCCAGGGTCCCCAGGGGTGTTCCCACTGCAACCCCTGGGAGGGGCAGGCAAAATACAACCTGCTGGATGGGTCTTGGGGCTGCAAAGTCTCTCGGTCTGTTCTGTGTCATCTCGGCTGTCCTTTCCAGCTCAATGCCCCGCTGTGCTTTAAAAAGCAGGGCAAGTCTTACTGGTGGTGGTGGTGGGAGCACTCAACAGTACCAGCAAGGGGCTGATTCTGCCTTGGCGGAGGAGAGAGCTCAAACGTCTGTTACACACGCCCCGGAGAGTCTCCTCAGCGGACACTATGGCACGACACCCGCTCACCCAGCCTGAGCGCCTGAAAATGCGATGGACGACCCTCCGTTGGGCGCTGTCCATCGTGCCGTTTCTGTACCCGGCCACCCCGGCTACTTACATCCACAGTCTCGGCCCGGATGCCGCGGTGCTCTCTGCCGATGCCCAGCGGGAGCGGAGCCAGGCTCGCGGCCCCCGAGGCCCGAGCGCCCCCGCGCAGCACCCCCAGGGCGCTCAGCACCCACAGGGCCCCCGCGCCCCAGGGCCGCCCGCCCATGCCGCAGCCGCAGGGTCGCGATCTCGGGAATTAGGGCATGTCGGCTCCTCCGCCCGGGCTCCCTTGATCCCCGCGGCCCCGAGCCAGTTCCGCAGGTCGCAGGCTCCGGCCGGCGGCGGCGGCGGCGAAGGAGAAGGAGAAGCGGCGGGGCCGCGCTGGGTGCGGGCTGAGCGCCGCGCGGCGGCTGCAGGCGGGGACCGGCGCGGGGCTCCGCGATCGCCACCGCGGCTCGTCCCGGGCTCCGTGTCCAGACGGCCCCCCTCCCCCCTTCTTCTTAAAGGGCCCGCGCGCCTTTCCTCTTAAAGGCACCGCGTCCCTGTGGCCGAAGGAATAAAGATCGGCCGGAGACGGGGCCAGGCGGAGGAGCTGCAGCCGCCTGCAGCCCCGCGCCCTGCCCCTTGTCTAGTGAATGATCTCCGCAGGCTTTGGTCCCCTGATCTCGGGGAAACGGAGGCACGGGGAGGTCTTGCCAGAGCTGCCTCGTGTTCTTGCAGTGGGGGCCCAGACCTCCGGGCCAGACCCATTCAAGCAGGACTGTGGGAGCCCCCGCTCTAAGTAACGGGCTCAGAGCACGAGCCGGGGGCAGCCTCTGTGCAGGGCATGCAGCGAACCAGGCAGCTAGGACAGGGAGCAGACAGCAGAGCAGCAGATTGGACAGGGAGTGCAGGACTGGGAAAAGAAAGCAGAGCAGCAGATCAGGCAGGGGAAGGGGACCATGCTGGCACTCCCGAAGGGTGCGGGGCTAATTTGTGGCATGCCTTCCACAACGGCTGGCTCCCACTGTTTTAGACTGGGGGCCCCGTCTGCGCTATAACTCCTGGCTGCCTTGTCCCTAGATCTAGCTGCAGTGAGCGCAGAAGAAGCCAGTCCCCTGGAAAGCCCTGAGGTGGTGATCCTGGCCTCTGTCCTTGCTGGCATGGCTGGGTGCCTGCAGACCTGGGCTCTGCCTCTCTCACCTCACCCAAGTGCTGGGTGCGGCACCTCTGCCCACAGGGCATGGCATGTGCATCCACAACTCATTATCTGTAGGGTGGTAGTGCTGGGGACCACAACCCCACATGGCTACAGGTAGCTGCAGCTGCATGGGGATATATACATGGGTTGCCACGCTGCCAAAATATGCGAGAACAAGAAAGATTCAATGTGTCTCATTAGAATATAGTAATGCAAGTGTAATGTTGTAGTTGTGACAGCCTAAAAATGATGCAAGAGGCGAGGATTTCTTAGGGTGATATCCTTATTGGACCAACTATGTCTTTGGGATAAAGTTGGACAAGCATTTTAATGAAGAGATGAACATATAAGACCCTAACTTCATTCCAGCTACCTTGTTGGTCCAATGTTCACTCTAAGAAATCCTTGTCTCATTGAAATAGACTCAAGAGGTGCTTGAGAAACTGCATGGATGGTCATCCCAAATGAGGGTTACCCAAAATGAGGGTGTCTCCTTTAAGTGGGTGGAGGGGCGTGGAAGTGCTGCCAGTGCACCCACAGCTTTTTGGTGCCAAAAATATTACTGACATAGGAACCTGTAGAGCCCTTCATGTGCCTGCCCTCGCCCCCGTGTTCCTCAGCCGCTGTCTCAACTCAGGACCCGCAGCCTTTTTTCCCCATTCTGCGGTGAAGGGAATTGTTTGCCTTGGGTATTTGACCAAACTGAGGAAGAGAAAATGAACTAAGACCTAGTGCTATTGTCCGCTTGTTACTAACTCTCTTAGCCCTGGGGTCCACTCCATTCCTGCAGCATCCCCAGTTTTCTCAAACTCTATCCTGTGTCCTGCAGGTCTAGGGAGTTGCTGAATCACTCCACACAACATGGTCTCTTGGTACTCCAGCCCTACACTCCTGCATCAAGCTCTGAGGTTGGCCTCAGATCCCCAGCCCAGGCCTCTTAAAGTGATCAATGGTCAGCCTCAGACTCTACTGCAGAGCCCTACCCGGAGCTGACTTTCAAAGACTCTGACCAGTTGGCTGGCCCAGAAACACCTGTACTCAACACTAGCAAAATACTGTCTTTGTGTGTGCTGCTGATAACAAACCAGCACTTTACCCTGCTTAGTTCTTTCCAGTCTCCCTTCCAAATCAAACAATTTCTACTGGCCAAAGCACAGTGTTGCTGGCATAACTGTGTCTATGTGAGGGGCTTCTATAGGCACAGCCCTGCGGATCATAGATCATCTCCTCATCTTCCTGCCTGAAATAGTTAAGCCAGGCAACAACTGTAGATTACTGCATGTGCCCTTTTGCCATCGCAGTTACTGTGATGGGATTGTGCAACTGGGTCACTACACTGCAAAGGGCCATTTCTGATCTTTTACGTGCTCGGCTACAGCAATTTAATATGTAAATAAGACGTCGCACATATCTCGTGCTTCTGCAGGTCCATACCTACGTTTGGAAATCTGGCTTGGGAGGGAGTGTCCCTGCTATTACATGATATCACCGTCTTCTGCAGTTAGGCAATAGCTAGACAATTTGGGTTCAAGCAGGGTAATTATGAGCATAAATCACAATTTTACAGGGGCTTTGCCTGTCTCTGTGAAGGGCTTGCATCAGCTCAGCTACATTCCAGTGGCTGTCACAGAGATAAATCTTTCACATAGATAAACCTAAGGTGCCTCCAGGCTGATTGTGTAAACAAACCTGCCTTAGAGAGCCAGTGCCCCTTTTGGATAACATCTAGGCATCAGGCTAAGCTCTCACTTCCAGCTCATCCAGGTTAGAAACACAGCCCTGCCACATTCAGCTTTTCCAGCTTATTGAGTGTGGCCCCCTCAGCCAGCCCTGAGGATTTGACTGCCACTTTGGTGATTGTGATGTACAGGATACTCGTGCATCTAGTACAGTCACCAGCTGGGGAGTCTTCACTAACTGGTTTCCCATTCCAGTGCCCACTCCCACACTTTGCCCCCAGTTTGCTGTTTCTGGAGGACAAGGTGTAGGCCTCTGCCTGGTCCTTACAGGACTGTTCAGTGCAATCCCAGGCTTCACTATGAAGCTTTCGTTAATCAGAACTGAACGAGATGCCACGGTAGGAAGAAAACATCCCCTGTAATGAGTGTCAGGGACAGGCAAGCAGGACAGCTGGATTTCATCCTATCTCTGGAAAGCCACAGAGTTAGAGACCAGGCATTGATAAGAGACCATTGCTGCTATTGTCTTAGGTGCTGCACAAAGGCAATTCATATGCACATGCAGTCTGTGGTGGACTTAGAAACGTCCGTCCCAAGACCTGCTAGTGAGACACATAATGCTGCCCCCCCGGGTGTCCATCTAGTAGCCACTAAATGACTAAGACCTTGTCCCCAGGGGCACTGGTGTACACCTCCAGTGGTTTCTTTGGTGCTATTCCATTCCGGTTCTGTGCTGCATTCATCGTTCTGGCATCTAGGCACGCGGCAGGTTGTCTACTCTGGCATTGTCCAACAGACCATTTACACAATAAGTGGGGTTGGGCTGCCATGAGAGGAAACTATCAGAAGGTATAACAGAGAGCATGACTTGGGTTGATTACAGCTGTGCTGCATCAGGCTGGTCACTCCTATATACCTCCTGATTGGCTGAGGACAGCAGGGCCCCCACTTATGCTGACCTGGGGCAGTAGTCAGCAGGTTGTCCAAGAGATTTTATTCAAGTGCTAGCTACTGTCTTCTTGGACAGGATGCTTCAAGCTTCTTGACCCTGGCTGTTTGATCCAGTTCCCAACCTCAGCTCTTACCATTGGGTCTGAGTATTTGTGAATGCTCATGCCCAATGGACATTATAATCTGCCTACCATCTGATACTCCAGGTAATCTCTCTACCATTTACCGGCTACATTTTATCTCTAAGTCACCATTTCCCTCCCCCACTCCACCACCTGTTTCTCACTCATTATCTCTCACCCCCTCTGACTCTCACTGCCACATTTGCATTTTCACTGACCTGCATTCCTGCATGCTAGCTCCTGGCTTCTTTCCCATCCAGGAAGAGCACAAAACAACTGCAGACACTCCCTCTGCCTGAAGAAGAGTGTTTGCACCCGAAACTTGTAAAGAAGAATTGTTCCAACTGTTTTAATTGGTTTAATGAAAGATACCAGGTTTACCCAAAGAACCTTGTCTGCCCATGTCCTACGGAGACTTTTGCTTTAGAATCGTTTGCAGCAAGAATTGGCCAGCTTTCTACCCCTGTTTAGTGGATAAGGTGGGGAGGGTGTAGGAGGTACTTTCAAGCTGACAGACCCCAAATATCACCTTCTTCCTTTCCTTCCCCATGAGAAGGAGGAAGGTCTTCCAACAAAGGCATCCATTCCTGGATATACTAGCAGGAGACACTGAAGCCATCCCTATTCCTTCTCCCTTGGCAACCAAACCTAAAACATCTTCTACCCCTCAGCCAGCCATATGACAAGGCTGGGAAGAAAATCATCCTCCAGAATTGATTCTTTTATATTTTCAACATGATGCAAAGTCATTGCACTTGGCTTTGATTTTAATATTGCCTCTCTCCCACCCTACACCCTACCAGAGTGCTCATGGGACAGTGGTCTGATCGGATAAGAGACAGCTCAGTTCAGCTGAGGGAGCTGATAATGAGAAAACAGAAGCATGACTGTTAGCAACATAAGAGCCTTACAAGATTAAAGGGTCAATTTCCCACCCTGTTAAATTGCCCACTAAAATCACATGCCTTTAAGAAAAAATAAACTTGTTTATTACTGCGCAACAGTGAACCCAGCCACCCCAGGGCAATAGGGTCAGGATCACAGTGCTGTTGTGTCTACGAAAAATGCATCTTTTCAGTACATAACATCCTTGAGGGCTCAGAGCTGTAAATGTGGGTACCAGTGCCTAGCTGAGATGTCCAAGCAGACATCATCACTGGTATGATTTCAAAGCAACACTGTTTGCTTCATATGCTGAGCATCAAAATATACTTATATGTGCCAGAAATCCTTTATAACACCTGCACCCTATGGAAATAACACTTTTTTCCCATCTTGATGTACATCTTTTTTGTGTGTGGTTCACAGGCTGGGAAATCTGGGTTTCTAATTGCGACTTTCTCACTGATCTGCTAGGGAATGGGGCAATTGATTTCCCTAATTGTGCCTCTGCTTCCCCTTCCACTATTTGCCTGTCCTGTCTTTTTGGGAGGGGAACTTTTTTTGCTACATTCTTGTACGAGATGGAGTCTATTTTCAAAGAAGCTGCGCTAAGAGCTTAATCACCACCATCATCACCATTGCTGTTATTACTGTTATTATTGTTGTTGTTGTTAATGGTTAAAATAATAGTAGAGCTAATGCAAACTGTTTTATTCCCTCCCCCGCAGCCTCTTGAACAAAAGATTGGTCTTTTGTATTTTCTTCTTGGGAAAAATAAAGTTTTTATTTTCTGCTTGCTTGTAAGCTTTAGTAATATAGCAGGGATATCAAATGGCTTCCTCTTGGTTTTTCTTAATTGACTCCTTAATTATACCAGCCTAATGATGTGACTTTAACAAATATATCCTTTCCCCCAAGTATTCATTGTGTGTCAGAGTTAAATGGTTAGTAAAAACAGGGAGTCTGGATAAAAAACTCCTTTCCTTGGCAGTTGCTCATCTTTCACCCTCCTGCCATGTTATCTTGTTACTGTGTCACAAATTCTCCAGTCATTGTAGCTTATGTCTACACAATGACTTGTCAGAATATGTTCCTACAGGGTGCGCCCAGACAAGCACGGACATGCGGTATGTGGTACTGCATGGACATGCAGGCATGCTACTTTGCAGCATGGGTGGAGGTTTTGACCCCGGGAGATCCAAAAATACCCATGCCAAAAAAAAGCATGGCGGCACACCTACTGGCAGTGTGCACTGCCTAAAACTGGAGCTTGGCCAGCCAGAGTCCACTCTAGCTGCTGGCCAGGCTTCCTGCTGCAGGAGTATTGCAGCTGGGGCTCCTAGAGGCCCCCAGGGCAGGCTGCTGGGGCCAGCAGAGTTGCTGACCGCAGCCCCCCCACCCCACCTCAGGTAACCTGCTGCATGCCAGAGTGCATGTGGCATGGGTGTTCCACTGCTACTTGTCCCTGAAGAAACCATGTTCCTGCTAGGTGACCACCCATCCCTAATTGGGTAGGATAGTCCCAAAATGGGATCATCAAGTTCCAGTCCCAGGCTTCATGACTTCAGGACAGCATTTGTCCCAGAGTTGCAGCATCATGCAGGGATCTGGTTTTCCTCTTGCAAGCTGGCAGCATTCCAGCATGGAGCTGTGCCCCACACTGCTGCCAGGTGGGCAGGGGGCATGCGGCTAGCGGGGGCTCCTGAGGGAAGGACAGCAGGGAGCAAAGCCTGCATCTGCCCCTGCCCCACTCAGCTCTGCTCTGGCTGTGCTGCCGTAGGTGGATGGGGGAAGAGTTAGACATGTGTCCCACCTGTACATTTTAAAAAGGAGGTCACCCTAGTTTCTGCTCCTCCGTGCAGAATGTGCCCATTGAGGCTATTCCTAGTTTCACTTTTTCAGTTGCCAGTGGCAGTTTAAAAGCCACATTGTCTAACTTGATCTTGGGGCCTGCTTTTATGGCTAGAGATACACATTTGTGGCCAGGGGCACAGCTACGTGGCCATGGACACCCCTTCATAGTCAAAGGATGCAGGTCATCATGACAAGTCCTGTATATGAGGGCTTTTAAAAGAAGTCAGTTGTGACAATAAGGTCATCTGAGGAAGAGAGCTTTAGCAGTACCCTTTGCCAGCCCACTCTGCCCAGGCAGGCACAAGATCAGTGCCAATTTCTCACTTAGGACTTTGCCCAGTGCTATGGACTAAGAATGGTTGAAGGAGCAAAGTGACGAGAGCAAACAAAACAAGTCTGTCTGTTTCATAAGCTGCAAACAGAGCAGGAATTACAGTGAAATCCTCTGACACGTGTATTCATGTGTAAGGGGCTTTGCTGGCCTCACTGCTTATGAATCTATGAACTGGATAAACTCCAGAGCTCTTTCAGTGGTCCTCCCTGGGCTCAAAGTGCAGAGGGATGCTTTCTGTCAGCACAGCTTTTATCTTAGAGCTACAGAAAAACAATACCAAATGCAATGGAAGTTTCCATGAGAAAGCATGACGTGATGACGTCTGGCTTGGTGGCTGGGTCGGTCTGTCTCACAGCAAACAGCAAACAAATGAGCTAAGGGCTGATGACAGCATCTTGTCCTCCAGAATTGAACTTTAATTATAAATTTAAAAATATAGTTCTAAACCTTGTAGTGCCAAAGATGACGTTTGAAGTATTAACCTTTCCAAGTCTGCAGACAGCCTAAAATATTAACTCTAGACCGGAACACCTCTATTCATATTACTGGGCACATCTACATGAGATGTTTACTGTGGAACTCCCTAATTAGCTGCATAGTAAATGTCTCAACATCTACATGTGTGGCCCTATTAAGCTGCAATAAACTAATGAACTTCAGCACAGGTTAGCACTTGTAAATACAAGTACTATTTTACTGTGCAGTGTTTTAGGGAGCAGCAACACAAATGCAGATGTTGACCCAGCTGGCTGGGGTTTGAGGGTGCTACATTGTGGGGGCTGCCTGCTGGCTAGCCCTGCACTAAGACACCCTCATGCCCCAGTCAGCACCTCTGCAGCACGTTGAGTTGGGTTGGAGCAGCACCAGGCTGGCAGGCTGACCTCCCATGCCTCAACTAGCTGGGGCAGCTCTGACCCACCTCAACTTGCTGCAGTCCCAGGTGTACGTTCAAATGTGGTGCCCAGGAGCAATAAACTCCAGCATTAACTGCACCAGAGTTTATTGCTGAAAATTAACTGCATGTGTAGAAGTGCCCACTTGGTGATGACTCTGGATCATAAAGACAACAATTGTAAGGTCAGTATGATTAACTGGTTTGTCAATGATTCACATGAATACACAAGAATAAGAATCGTCACATTGGAACTGAGCTGAAGCTCAGTGAAACCAATGGGAGTTTGTCTGCCAACTATAGGCGGCTTTGGATCAGACTTGTTATGAAGAACTGCACAGCTTATTGTGATGGGCAACTCATGTCAACATGCCTGGCATGGGCTGGTCAAATTGTATTGTGGCACAGCCTGAGTGTCTATATGAACTGCAGCTACACAGCTGGAATCAGACAGCCTGAACACAGGGCACCGTAGACTTTAAAACCAAACTTTGAAACCTCCCCTGGGAAACCAGCTGGAAGTCAGTGCAGATCCTGCAGCTGCTGAGCCCTGGCCTCCCTCACCCGGCTGGGTGCCAACCTTATATTGACTTTATCCAGCAAGGGGCCTTGGATCTACATCTCAAGGACATCTCAAGAGGGTGAACATCATGTGCCCTCAGCTGGACTAAAGTGGGTAGGGCAGTATTCCCAAACTTCTGATCTTTCTTTTAACAAAGGATTAGTCTCTTTGCCAGTGGTTTTCTACCTTTTTAGCCTCAAACCACCCTTTCATAACTTTTCTGAATTTTGCAGCACCTCAGTTGAAAATCACTGAGATACATCTAAATTCAAAATATAAATGGAGGGGGCCTTGAGGCTAAAAAAGCTGGAAATTGCTGATCTAGCTGGTGCCACTGAAGGGCTCCGGTGATAGGACATCACCCTGTTTTGCCTTGCTCTTTCTACAATCTTCCCATCCCAATCCCTTGATTGTACCTCAGGGAGCAGGGGCTACCGCTGCTGGTGAGGCTGTTCTTGTGGGGTCTCAAATGCTGGTGACCACCCTCATGGCTACTTCTTCTAGTTCCTGGATGATGGGAGAAATGGAGGGGACAAGCCAGGCTGCAAAATGCGGCTCTATCTCTGCATCCCCACCCCTACCTGCTCACAGCAGAGTGCAATGCTGGGAGTATGGGAGATTGACACAGGGGATCCCTAGAAGTAGGGGAAGGCAGCAGCAATAGTGTAATTCCCTAGAGGAACAGCCACAGGTGCTGCTGGAGTAGTCGGGGAAGGCACAGGGTGCTGGACAGGGGAGGAAGGCATTTACCTCCTCATACAGAGGAAACTTGTGGCATGCTTCCCTTGCTCTCATGGTACACTAAAGTGCCCTGGCACACCGTTGGGAATCATTGGTTTATGGCCTCTTCCACTCTAGAAGAGATACAGCCTTTCCATTATGCATCTGCTGAAGTGAGATTTGGCTCCTGAAAGCTTATGCATCTCTGACTCAGTTAGCCTATAAGATGTACCTCTAGCTTGGCTTCTGCCTGATTTCAGACTAACATGACTATCTTTCTCTCTCTGCTTTATGTTTTTGTTAGAGCTGACAGAACTGACTTAGGCAATATCAGGCACACTTTAAACCATCCACCTGTGTTTCAGCTGCAAGATCCAGCTTGGGGTGAAGTCTTGACCCCACCAAAGTCAAAGGCAAAATTTCCATTGATTTCAACAAGCTAGGATTTCACCCACTGAGCCACGTGCTACCTTCCCCCACCCAAACAGCCCTGCAGGGCTGCTGGGGACACTCAGGACATCTCCCTTTTCCCCTCCACTGGTTTTCTAGATAACAACTCCCTAAGTCCCATCAGCATGAAGCACCTTGGCATCCAGGCACATAGGAGTATAAGTAACCACTGTCTGATTCCCACTGCCTATGGGGCATCTTGTGCCTGTTGGTTTGTCAACTTCATCTGAACTGACCCTGATCCATGTGGTTGCACTGGGTACCTGTCCAGCTGGGATCTCTTCCAGCCAATCACATTCACAATTCACCCTGCTCTTCCTATTTATTCAAAAGTTCTGCTGGGGACTGACTTCTCTTCCCTGGGTTTGCTTGCTTTAGGGCCTGGGGGATTCCCATAAGGGGTCCAGGTCCTTAAAGCATATGGAATCTGCTGGTTTCCAAGCAAGGCCACATTGGCAGGTCCCAGGACATCTGTGGGAGGGCTGGCTCCTTCCTCCTTTGCAATGTGGCTCTTCCTTCTCTTGGATCTGTGTCATAAGCACTCCTTACCAAGGTAGACGAGAGTAGTCATACCACTCTTTCATTCTTCAAACCAGTTGCTTCCTGGCTGGGTTCCCACTATGCCCTTCCTCTCCCACAGTTCACTTGGGTGCTTTCCTCATTGCTTTGTTCCCCTGAAAAATGCTGGGGAAAAAGGTATGATTTCCCTCCCTAAGTACCATGGAAATTCAGTTGAAATTCAGTCAGTTGAGCTCTGCCAGCAGAGGGCTAGGACTTCCCAAGGAGCTTCTCATACAGGGTCAAGGCATGAGATAATTCACTTCAAGCCCCCTTCAATTGTTAGGTGGATGCTTCTCAGAGAATAACTTATCCAGGTGATGGCTAGGTGATTTTCCTGACGATGACTCCATGGCCATGTTTCTGCCTAGTCTGAAAAGGAAGGGAGTCCAGGACAGCGGGTTGTATTTTAAAGAAACCTTAATTAGGGTGCAGGAATGAACCATTCCAATTCACAGGAAGACCAGCAAGTATGGCAGGCAACTAGCTTGGTTTAGCAGGGAATTCTGCAATGAGCTAAAACAAAAATCAAGCTTACAAGAAGTGGAAACTTGTACAAACAACTAGGGAAGAGTACAAGAGTATTGCTCAGGCATGCAGGAATGAAACCAGGAAGGCCAAAGTGCAATACGAGTTGTAGCTAGCATGGGACATGAAGGGTAACAAGAAAGGTTTCTACAATTATGTCAGCAACAAGCGGATGATCGGGGAAATTGTGGGTCCTTTAATAAATGGGGGAGGCAACCTAGTGACAGATGATGAAGAAAGGGCTGAAGTACTCAATGTCTTTTTCACCTCAGTCTTCACAGGTAAGGTCAGCTCACAGAATACTGCACCTGGCAGTACAATTTTGCGGGGGAGATGAACAGCCGATAGTGTCAAAAGAACAAGTTAGGGACTATTTAGAAAACTGGACATATACAAGTCCATGGGGCTGGATATGATGTGCCCAAGGGTGCCAAGGGAGTCCACTGATGTGATTGTAGAGACGCTGGCCACTATCTTTGAAAAATCATGATGAATAGGGGAGTCCCAAACAATTGGAAAAGTGAAAATATAGTGTCTATCATCACTGGGAACAGTCTAGCTCCATTCTTAAGAAAGGGAAGAAAGATGATCAGGGGAACTACAGACTGGTTAGCCTCACTTGAGTCCTTGGAAAGATCATGAACCAGGTCCTCAAGGAATCCATTGCTAAGCACTCGGAAGAGAAGAAGGTAATTAGGAACAGTCAGCATGGATTTACCAAGGGCAAGTCATTCCTGACCAACTTGATTGCCTTCTATGACAAGATGATTGGCTTGGTGGATGCGGAAGAATACTGGACCTTATATACCTTGACTTTAGTAAGGTTTTTGACATGTTCTCCCATAACATTCTTGCAAGCAAGCTAAGGAAGTAAAGGTTGGATGAATGTATTATAAGGTGGATAGAAAACTGGCTGGCCCATCGGGATCAAAGGGTGGTAATCAATGGGTCAATGTCTAGTTGGCAGCTGGTATCAACTGGAGTGCACCAGGGATCAATCCTGGAGCTGGTTTTGTTCAATGTCTTCATTGATGATCTGGAAGATGGGGTGGACCGTACCCTCAGCAAGTTTGCAAATGACACCAGCCGGTGGGGAGTAGTAGATATGCTGGAGGGTAGGGCTAGGATTCAAAGAGACCTCAACAAATTGGAGGACTGAACTAAAAGAAATCTCATGAGGTTCAATAAGGACAAGTGCAAAGTCCTGCACTTAGGAAGGAACAATCCCATGCACCAGAACAAGCTGGGGGCTGACTGGCTGAGCAGCAGTTCTGGAGAAAAAGACCTGGGGATTACAGCAGACAATAAACTGAATATGAACCAACAGTGTGCAACAAAGGCTAATGGCATACTGGGCTGCATTAGTAGGAACATTGCCAGCAGATCGAGGGAAGTGATTCTTCCCCTCTATTTGGTACTGGTGAGGCCACATCTGGAGTACTGTGTCCAGTTTTGGATGCCCCATTACAAAAAGGATGTGGACAAATTGGAGACAGTCCAGTAGAGGACAATGAAAATGGTTATGAGGTGGCTGGGGAACATGACTTATGAGGAGAGGCTGAGGGAACTCAACTTATTTAGTCTGCAGCAGCGAAGACTGAGGGGAAATTTAACAGCAGCTTTTAACTACCTGAAGGGGATACCAAAGAGGATGAAACTGGACTGTTCTTAGTAACAGAACAAAGAGCAACAGTCTCAAACTGTAGCAAGGGAAGTTTAGGTTAAATATTACGAGAAACTTTCTTATCAGGAGGGTAGTAAAGCACTGGAACAGGTTACCCAGGGAGGTTGTGGAATCTCCAACCTTGGAGGTTTTTTAGACCTGGCTAGACAAAGCTTTAGCTGTGATGATCTAGGTGGGGATGTTTTCATAGTTTCATAGTTGGTAGGGTCGGAAGGGACCTGAGCAGATCATCAAGTCTAACCCCCTGCCATGGCAGGAAAGAGTACTGGGGTCAAATGACCCCAGCCAGATGTTCATCCAGCCTCCTCTTAAAGACCCCCCAGGGTAGAAGCCAGCACCACTTCACTTGGAAGTTGGTTCCAAATCCTAGCCGCCCTGCCAGTGAAGTAGTGCCTCCTGATATTTAGCCTGAATTTACCCTCTGCCAGCTTCTAACCATTATTTCTAGTCACTCCTGGGAGTGCTAGGGGGAACAGGGACTCTCCCATAACCTGCTGGTCCCCTCTGACTAGTCTGTAAATGGCCACTAGATGGGGGACCTCAGCCTTCCCTTGTGGAGGCTGAACAGGTTCAGGTCCCTTAGCCTCTCCTCGTAGGGCCTGCCCTGCTGTCCCTGGATCATGTGAGTGGCCCTCCTTCGGACCCTCTCAATGCTGTCCACATCCCTCCTGAAGTGCGGTGCCCAGAACTGGATGCAGTACTCCAACTGCAGCCTGACTAGTGTCGCAGAGGGGGAGGATCACCGCCAAATAGAGGGGAAGAATCACTTACCCTCGATCTGTTGGCAATGTTCCTACTAATGCAGCCCAGTATGCTATTAGCCTTCTTTGCACACTGTTGGTTCATATTCAGTTTATTGTCTGCTCAGGTCCTTTTCTCCAGAACTGCTGCTCAGCCAGTCAGCCCCCAGCTTGTTCTGGTGCATGGGATTGTTCCATCCTAAATGGGAACCACACTGGCCCTTTTCTAGTCCTCCTTGGACCTGCTTGAGATGCATCTGTGAATGCATGACAAGATATGGTTGGCCTTCCTGACTGCATCCCCACACTGTTGGCCCATGGCCATTTTGGCATCAATAATGACTCCAAGATCCTTCTCTACCTCTGCACTGAGGAGAAGGGAGTTCCCCAGGTGCAGCACCTTGCACTTGTCAGTGTTGAAACCCATCCTGTTCTCATCAGCCCGCCCCTGTAGCCTGTCCAGATCCAACTGCAGCCTATTCCTTCCTTCTAGCATGCCCACTTCACCCTACATCTTAGAGTCATCTGCAAATTTGCACAGGGTGCATTTTACCCCTTTGTCCAAGTTGCTGATGAAGATGTTGAACAGATGTTTGCCCGAGGACCAAGCCCTGGGGGACCCCACTGCCCACATCCCTTCAGGGTGAAAATGGCCTGTCCACCACCACTCTCTGGGTGTGGCCCTCTACCCAGTTAGTGAACCATCTGACTGTGTAGGCATCGACACTACAGTCTCCTAGTTTTTTAAAGAAAATGGGGTGAGATATACCGTGTTGAAGGCCTTCCAAAAGTCCAGAAAGACTATATCCACCGTGACACCGGCATCCAGGGATTTGGTGACCTGGTCGTAGAAGGCCACCCAGTTGGTCTGACAGGACCTGCCTCTAATGTACCCATGCTGGTTACCCCTAAACATAGTCTGGTCTGCTGGCCCCTCACGGACATGCACCAGGATAATTTTCTCAAAAAGCTTCCCCAGGACTGAGGTAAGACTAATGGGCCTATAGTTTCCTGGGTCTTCCTTCCTACCTTTTTTGAAAATGGGAACCACACTGGCCCTTTTCCAGTCCTCTGGCACATTGCCAGAGCACCATGAGTGCTCATAAAGCCGTGCCGGGGTCCTGCAATGACCTTTGCTAGTTCCCTCAGCACTCTGGGGTGGAGATCATCAGGACCTGCTGATTTAAATGTCCAGTCCCTCTAGAAGTTCCCTGACTAGGTCCTTGCTGACCCTAGGCCTGGGTGTGTCTCCCACAGGGCCTATGGGGGTCCCAAGTGGGGGGGATAACCAGGTCCCTACTCAGAAAAATGGAGGCAAATGGTCCTGCTTTGAGCAGGATGTTGGATTAGATGACCTCCTGAAGTTCCTTCTAACTTTCACTTTCTATGATTCTAGGGATCTGATGATACATTTTTAACCCCCTGGTGATGTAAGGGTCTCCTGCTTTGCACCTGCCACCCTCTGGATTTCACTCATTCCCTCTCTCAGGGATAATTTGGCTCTTTTCCTCTGCTGCCTCCCACTTGCTCTTTATTTATTTAAGGCATCTATTCAGTCCTGCAGTTTGAGGAACCCTTGTATATGGAGGCTGGCAAATCAAGTGAAATTGTCCATGCTACTTCAGTGTTGCTCTGTGGAGGTGATCTGAATTTATTCTCTTTCATTGCACTTTTCTGAATGGGAACACTTGGGAGAATAAATCCAAATGAACCTTTCATCAGGATTTGCTACACTACATGAAAGCCCTCTGAAAATGCTCTTGTTCAGAACTAGAGGGCATTAACTGGATTTAGCTTAATTTACTTTGGCAGGGGATCATGTTAAACTATACCAAGTGTTGTCTGCGTGGAGCAGAAGGATCTGCTCTGATGGGGAGCCTATGTGTAGACACGCCATTTCTTTCTCAAATCTACTTCCATTAATAACAGTGCAACAGACAGAATTAGTAAGATCGTTAAGTCTCATCAAAAGTCACATATCTTTTAACACTGCTGTCATTTATCTATTGACTGCAAGTGAAAGTAACTGACCACATTCATACTACAGCTTCCATGAACTTCTGGCCCTCACTTGGGACATAATAGTATTTCCTTCCACCCCAAATGATCCAGCCCCATCTGTCTGAGTAAGAGACAATCACCACAAGCACTATAGGACTTAGGACACACATGTAGGAAGTTCTGAGTCTAGACAGAAGTGGACCATGGGACACACAGCACACTCGCTTGCCTGCTACACGGGGTTTATTACATCACCATGTTATCAGGGCTTATAAAGCTGCTGAAACAGAGCCACACGGCCTGGTTCCACACTCCACATCGCTATTTTAGAAGGGATGGAAAGATACAAGAACTAGAGGTCACAGAATAAGACGAGGAGGTAGTAAGTTTCAAAGGAAGTTTGTTTTTCACACAACATGTCATTCAAGTGTGGAACTCACTGCCACCAGATGCTGTGGAAACTGGCAGTTTACCCAGATTCAAAAAAGAGACTAGACAAAGTCTTGGAGGAAAGAGGCATCCATAGCTATTGAGAATGGGAGTCAGGGCTACCGCCTCTGAATCAGACTCCCAGGCCTTAAATGCTGCAGGCTGCAAATGAAAGAGGAACAGAGGAAAAAACCCTGGCCATACCTAGTTGTTATAGTTTAGTTTCACAGTTGTTAGGGGCAGGAAAGACTGCTGGGATCAAATAATACCAGCAAGATGGACGTCAAGGTGTTTTTTGAAGATCACCAGGGTGGATGACTGTACCACTTCTGGAGGGAGCCTGTTCCAAACTCTCAGCGCTTGGCTTGTAAAGAAGTTTTTCCTAATGTCTAGCTTGAAGTGATCTTCAATCAGCTTGTGCCCATTACTTGTTGTCCTCCCCTGGGGGCCCTTGGTGAATAGATGCTCCCCCAAACCCTGATGTATACCCCTGGTATACTTTATAGGCTACAACAAAGTCCCCCTGAGTCTTCTCTTCTCCAGGCTGAACAATCCCACGTGCCTCAGCCTCTCCTAATACGTCTTGGTCTCCAGGCCTCTAACCATTCTTGCGGCCTTCCTCTGGACTCCCCCGAGCTTCTCCACATCCTTCCCGAGGCGTGGCACCCAGAGCTGGCTGCAGTACTCCAGTTGCGGTCTCACCAAGGCCGAGGAAAGTGGGAGGATGGCTGGGTAAAGTGGAAGGAAGATGCCCGGGGGGCTGCATATTATAAGGCTAATAGCATACTCTGCCAGCTACGGCATCGCATTGGTGGCTCATGTTCATTTTGTTGTCTAGTTCACTCCCCCTTTCAGCACCCGCTCCCTGCCACGGTGTGGTGTGACGCAGGGTGAACCGACCATCTATATAAGACTTGCCATTTACCAGGTTATGCCCGAGCAAAAGAACTTCCTTGTGTTAGTTTTAAACTTACTGCCTACTCGTTTCATTTTGTGACCCTAGCTCCCGTATTGTGAGAGACGAACTATACTAAGTCCCTCTTTACTTCCTCTGCAGCACGTCCCCTCTCGGGGGTCGCTTTTCTGAACCGCGGGGACCCCGCTTCTTCCGTCTCCCCCCGCGCGCTGCTCCCCGTCCCCGCTCCTGCCTGCACCCGGGCCCGGGCAGTGCTGTGCTCACGGGGCGCACCCTGGGCTTACACGGGGGCACCGGGACACTTCCGGTGTTGTTTACGAGTCCTTCCTTAAGCCTTTTGTTCGCCTTTCTGACAGGTGCTGAGCTGCTTACAGTCAACCGCCCACGAGGGCTCCTGCGGCTCCCCGCTGCATGACACGAAACCCCGCCCGAGCCCGAGCCTGAGCCCGCCCACAGCCCTCCCCCGCCCGCTACGTGACGGCTCCGGGCCGGGCAGGCGGGGGCCATGGCTGCGGCGGCGCTGCGGGCGCTGGGGCTGGCGGCGGTGCTGGCGGCGGGCGGCCCGGGGCGCGGGACGTGCCGGGCGGAGCCGGGCTCTCGCAGCAGCTCCGTGGTGCTGGACGCCGCGGCGGGGCAGCTGCGGGTCGCGCAGGGCTGGGAGCCGGCGGCCGTGGCCTGGGCCAACCTCACGGACCACATCCAGCACGTCGGGTAGGCGCGGGCGGCCTCCGCGGGGCTGGCTCCCTCCCCGCCCCGGAGAGCGGCTGGGCCGGCAGCGGGACGGGCTCTAGCTGCAGTCCTGCCCCTGCCCTCGGCCTCGAATCCCATTTCCCCAATCATTTGCCACCCCTGGCGCCTTCTGTCCCAAGGCTCGCTCCGCCCCGCACCGAGCCTGGGGCGCCTGCCGGCCTGGCTGCAGGAACGGGACAAACACAACCTGCCGCTCTTGGGCATGAATACATGTTTGCGGGCTGGCGAAGTGGGCTCTTGCCACATGCAGAGCGCTCGTGTTCGTGTGTAGCTCCCAGGCACGAGTCTGCCTGCCAGCCGCCTGGCTGTGCCTCTTGGCTGAGCTCGGATTTATTTGTTTTTTTTCACCCACACCTGCAGCTTCAGATGTTTCCAAAACCTTTGGCAGGCATCCTACTTGCAGGGTCAAGCCTGGAGGCTCGGGGCTTGGATGCTCCCAAGTTTTGCTTGCCCGCAGCCATAAGGCCTCCAGGCAAGCTAGGGAGGAGACTCCTGTTTCCATAAACTGGGCTTCAAGCCGCTGCACCTCAGCAGGTCCTGAACCACGCCACGAGAGCAGTTCTCCTGTGAGGTGGTTCAAGAAGACTGCCTTCTTGGACACAGATGCATGGTATTTCCCCTGCCAGGTTAAGAAGCCATTACTCTTGACCTGATCCTTGAAGAGGCAGAGAAGCAAGCTGAGCTCATATAAAGGACATTCCCAAGTGAGTTGTCCTCCTGGGGTTTCATATCCTGTGATTTACCTCACAAGGGTGCAGAGAGCCTCAGTTAACAGTCGGCTAGCCGCACGGGTTAGGCCGCCACCCATCACCCAAACACTTTGCATTTCAGGCATGATAACAGATTGGTCCTACTCTGAAGACATTGCACTGTAGAACAAGACTGGCCCAAAGGAACTGAAACCTGGATTTTTGCTGCTGTCAAGATTTTTTTCTTATTTTGAAACTTCAGCTGCTTATTCTCTGCCCTTCACTTAATCTGAACTAACTGGCTGCAGGCAGGAGTCAGCTGCCTTCTCAGTATGAGCATTGCTCATAGGACTCTGGTTCTGCATCTGTGACTTCCTGACTCAGCTGTGTCATGGGGAGGGGGACAGACCCAACCAGTGCCCTGTTCTTGGCACTTTGATCTCTGTGGATAGACACAGACCCACAGCTGGGGAATGTTGCCCTGGCCTTTATTTTGACAAAAAATTCCCATATAACTCTAAAGCAAATCAGATCCCCCTAGAAGTACACTGGGCTCTGTCCACAGCATCTTGCCACAGCATGTGGCTGTGGGCTCAGTGCTGTGGTGTCCTGCAGACTAGGCTGTGAAGGAGTGATCGTTCTAGTGGTGTGTGATGGTTTCCTTTACAGGCCAGCCTAGCTGGGAGAGTCATTCTGTTTGAATTCAGACCACCCTCAAGCAGCGTTTCCTCTAAGCTGTGCAGTATGTGCAGCCGCACAGACACTTTCATGCTGCGCTGCCATGCATGCCTGCGTGGCCGCACACACTGCACAGTTTAGAGAGAACGCTGCCCTCGAGTGCCTGTTATTAAGCCCTGGGTAGACTGAGACTTCAGTCAGATGATCACCTGGTTGCTTATTATCTGCAGCTTGAAATAACTTTTTTTCTTGAAGACAATGGGCTGGTCTTGGATGGCAGCAAACATGTAGGTTGGTCCTCCGAGCCTTTGTTCTGCAGGAACCTTTTGTCACTGTGTGCGCCATCATCCCAAAGGAAAATGATGTTAGTAAGCAGGCCAGGACTGTTAAGTGACTTGTTCACCAATGAAATCATATGCCTGCTTTGGGCTTCTGGATGAGCATCCTCTAACCAGCCACATGACTCATCCAACTTACTCTGAGGTACCAACCACCTGTGGGGAAGGCTTAGCAAAGATGCAGTTTGGGATGTGCTTGAATACCAGGTTCTTTTGCCCTTTACTGTCATTCTAGATGGAGAGAGAGCAAATAGTGCAGGTCTTTTCAGCTCAAATGAGGTGGGCAGTCGGAAGTTTGTCCAGAGCAACAAAAACGTGGGGAAGCTACAAGCTGATGTTTGGCCAAAGCTGTCAGCAGTCATGTGTCTCCTCACACCCATATGGAAACCTTTTGGTGGATGCTGAACCTAATCTGGTCATGGTCACTGTCACCCAGAGCACCTCCAATCTTTAGATCACCTACCATGTCTTTCTCTTTGGTCAGCACTAAGACCTGGTCAAGAACAGGTCATCAATAGCTGTCAGGAAGTTGGTTGACCTGTTGGAGCTTGCTGAATGGTCTTCCCAACAGATGTCAGGGTAGTTGAAGTCACCCAAGACAATCAGGTCTTTGGTGCTGGCTGCCTCTGTCACTTCCCTGGAGAAAGCTTGATCGCTTTCCTCTTCTTGGTAGAGAGGGCTATAGTATATTCCTGCTATTAGGTCCTCCTCTCCTGAGCCCCATTTTATCTTGACCCAGAAGGTCTCAAGGGACCTCACCCTTCAATCAAACATGACCAACAGGGAAGGGTACTGCTCCTTCACGTAGAGAGAGAGCCACACCTCCTCCCTTCTTCCCAATCTGATCCTTCCTGTAGAGCCTTTAGCCCTCAGTGTCCACTACTGAGTCATATGTAATGTCCCACCAGGTCTCTGTCAGCTCAATGAGGTCAAATTCCTCGTCTGCCAGGAGAAGTGCCAGTTTGTCCTGTTTGTTGCCTATGCTTCTGGTGGTCCCATAAAGACACCTGAGTTCACCCTTAGTCGTATCAGGTTTTCTGTCCCACTTCAAGTGCCTCAGGGCATTGTTACTCATCTGGATATCCCCTACTTGAAAGTCCTCCCTTGGGTCACCTTGGCCAGAGGTTTTGTGTACAGCAGTTAAATCTACCCTCTCGCCCCCAGATATGCCTAGTTTAAAGCCTGTTTTAAAGCAATTCAGGAATTCCCATAGGGAGACATGGCATGTCACCTCCTCTGTAACATCCAACCATGCAAAATAGCAGGACACTGGCATTGCTGTTTCAACAGGCAGTAGGCACAAGGTGAAATTTAGGAAAAGGGCAGCTGCATCTCATTTCAGCATCATTGTTACGGGGCTGGCATGTCCTTGACGGTGCTGACAGACCAAGGTTCAGGAGATCCCTTGCACATATAGAATGATGCATCTAGGGTGGTGGGAAGAAAGGAGATAGTGTTTATAACAAACTTGCCATATATCACTTACCTTCTCTGCACCCAATCCTAACCTTCTGAGGTTGCTGTATGTGTTTAGCAGTTTCACGTGCTCGATTGTGGGTTCTGCAAAAGACCACTGATCCTAAAGAGTTGTAGCCTCTTGCATCAACCCTGGAGGGGCTCCTTGCAGGAGAGAAGCAAGTCACCTTAACAAGGCAGGGTGTGTTAGGAAGCTTGGGCTGCCAGGTCCTCTCTACTGTACTTGTCCTGTGGGTAACTAGATTCCTGTGACCTCAGAGTGATTTGACTGGCACCGGCCTGCAGATCCTTACAGAAATAAATACCCCTTCTTCCCCTGCCTGTGCAGGAGAGCCTGTTAGGCAGCTGCAGTAGTACACTCCACTCTCTTGACTGCTCAGGTTTAGCCATCTGGAGGAGCTGGTGCCCTTGTGTGCTGCCCTGCATCTTTGCTGTGAAGCATGAATAATCTCCTGTCCCTGTGATGTAATGTGGAGCCAGAGGTAGAGGGGATCCCAGGGAGGCTGCGAGCGATGTGGTTGTTCTGTCATGGAGGATGGCCTGGGTTGGAGCCATGCTCTCTGCTCTCTCAAGGCCTGGAGCAACTCCAATTTCGGAGGGCCCCCAATCTGCCAACTTCTTCAGGCAGTCTGGCTGGGCATTGGAAATGCGTTGCAAAGCAGTGCCAAGGAGTCTGGGACAGGGCCCTTGTCAGTAGCTCTATTGTTTGTGTCTGCCTTGGCCCCCATGGTGCAGTGTCAATGTATGCTTCTCTGTCTGCAGCCTGCCTTCTCAGAGGGAGTCCCAAGGGCAGCTGGCTGAGCTATGTCCAAAAGCAGAGCCCTCTACATAGGGGCTACAATGCTGAGTGCCAGAGAAATGCCAGTGCAGAGGAAAGACAATGATCCTATAAGGGATGCAGTCCTTCTGCCTGTCCTCCTCTCATTGTGGTCATTTGGGAAGAAATCCCAGTAGTCACTCTCCAGGGCTCCAGCCTGCTGCTGGCCCCAACTTGCACTGGGTGACTGCACTGGAAAGTTCCTGGGACTAGGTCCAGCAGGTGAGCACAAAGTATTCACCATGGCTAAGGAAGCAGGTTTGCTTTGTCCTGAGCCTGAGCTCCTATCTGAAGGGCACTTAAGCTGGATTTCTGACTGCCTTCCAGGTGCAGGGCCAGGCAGTGCATTGCCTTCTGTCTGCAGGGTTTTTCCATTGCACCGATTTGAGCTGTGTCTTCATCACAATCGTTGCATTCCCCTTTTTCTTGGGCAGGTGGTCCTTCCTGGAGCTGGCCACCAATGAGAAGTACAATGACAGTCTGCAGGCCTATGCTGCGGGGTTGGCTGAAGCAGCTGTGTCCAAGCAGGTAAAGGATGGTCCAAGGCAGGGGTGGGAATAGGGAGGGACCTGGCTGCACTGGTGTGTTCTGCTTCAGGGTTACTCAGCCCTGGCATCCTCTAGCTCTGCTGCTGCACAGCAGTTCTAATATGCAGCCCCCAGATGAGCCTAGGTCTTATAGGAGGACAGGTGTGACATCTCTGCCCTCAGGGCCAGATCAAGACCACAAGGAGCCTCATGAGCCAGATCTGGACACAGCGGTGGTGGTAGTGGTGCAGGGATTAACATAGTCATTGCTTACCACCTCTCCTCATTGCCATCATGCATCCCCAGTATAGCTCCATAGCTAGGAATTTGATGGTGGGCCCCAACCCTGAATTCACAGCCCTTCTGGAGATCTGCAGGCCAAATGAAGGTCTGTGGGTCACCTCTGTGCTATCCTGCTATGGATAAATTTATCGTGGCCCTTACTCTGCAGTAAAGTTATTCCTTAGTAAGGAGCAGACACCACCAGCTCTTCATGTTAGCAACCCCCAGCAAGCTCTATTATTGTACCTGACTGGTATAGTCATGCACTGTGAGGGAGGGGATTTGAATTGAGCAGACGGCTACCCAGGTATGAAATTGAGTGGACACACAATGCCTTCCAGGTAGTACCTTTTCATGCCATATAGTTATGGCATGTTATTTGAAGGGTCATTTTCCCCTGGGGCCAAGTGACTTACTGCAGAGCAGGGCAGGGCATTCTGTGTCTACTCTATTTGTATACAACAAATGTGTGTCTACCCTTTCCCCCTACCCCCATCTCTTCCACCAATGCCCCAGGTCTGCATCAGTCCTGACATGCACCCAGCAGATTCTCTGATTGGGCCTCTTGTTTGGGCTGTTACAGACGCACATGTCCAGAGACCTACACTCCCAAACTTGTTTTGCTTGCATCTGAGCTCAGTTTGAAGTTGTGTTTTTGCCCCCTCAACTACCTTCTGCCCCCAATCACCGTCTCTCTGGTTCTGCAGCCAGCTCTCTGTCTGTAGCTAGTGCCAGATCCTCTGGCATTATTGAGGGGCAATAGGGAACCAGCACTTTACACCAAATTTGAGGCTAGCCTGCCCTCCCCACCCTGTCATTCTGTCTCCCTCCAGCTCATCTACATGCACTGGATTAACACTATGATGGGCTACTGTGGCCCCTTTAAATATCAGACGGATTACTGTGAGAAGCTGAAGAGCTACATAGAGGCCAACCTGGCTTGGATGGAAGAGCAGATGGAGAAGGGAGAGGATTCTGAGTATTGGTACCAGGTAGGAGACCCAGTACTTTCAATCTGCATGTATCAATGGGATGCTGAGCACTGTACAAAATGGTAGGATTCCCTGTGTGAAGGGCATGAGTGTCAGAGATCATTCCTCATCCAGGAGGCCCCAGACATGGGAAAATCAGGGAACTGATTTCTAAATTCGTTCGCTCTCCCATCTGGTCCTGAAAGGCCATGGATTGTCAAGCATAGCTCCCAACTGCTTGTGGCCCTTACAGGTTTACCTGGGATTTCAAGCAAATAAATGAACAAGTATCTTGGCTAATTCCAGCTGGGGTGATCAGATCTGACCTTTATGTCTCTCTTCTCTTACAGGAGAAGTTAATCTTTTACTTTCCTTCCTAGAAACCTTCACATGCTGAGGACTGACTGGGCAGTTTCACACACAAAACAAGGTTGAATTTCAGGGCTGGAAGGGAAACTAGAGCCATCCTGACTTTGCACTGAAGCTCAGCAGCTTGCTCTCTTTTGTAGGCATTTGGCCTGCTGGTCATGATTCGGAAAGAGGAAAGATCTCAGCCTGATTGCAGAGCTCAGCAGGCTTTTCTGGCTGGTGGTTCAGGGGGAGGCCCTTAGCACATGTGATCTTCAGTCACTGAGGCTAGGCACAGGTGTAACTTAAACCTCTTGGAAAAAGGAGGGGGATTTGCTGCTGGATGGTGTGTACATAAACTATTCTGATTTAACTTACATCTGTCGTCTGCTCCTATAGCACTGTAAGTGAGCTGCGAATTCATTCTTGAATGAAATGAGGTTAAGGTTACAAGGGTGTTGCTTCCCTTTACTGCTGCCTTTAGTAGAAGATCTAGCATTAACAATAGAGCATGTTATACCCATGTAATTTACTACTAGTATAACTGTTGCACCCTTAGACACAATTGCCAAGAGCATCATCATGTCCTTCAAGAGCCACTTGTCAGAGTTGGTTGTCCCTCCCGTTCCCATTCTGGACTCTCTTGATCTGACCTGTACTGCCTGTTGTGAGATCCTGGCACTGTGCCCTCCCCATGGTCCATCCCACCCCATGAAGGAGTTTCATGCGAACCTGTTCCTTCCCTCGGTAGGTGCGCCTGGCTTTGCTGCAACTCAAGGGCCTTGAGGATGGTTATTATGGACGAGTGGCCTTCCCCAGTGGACAATTCTCCATCACGCCTTTTGGATTCCTGTAAGTTGGATGGGAGGAGGATGAATCCTCTTAACACCTTCAATTCTGAATTGTGCCAGGAATGGACATGAGCTGGAGACAAGGGGGAGTTCTGCCTGGTGGTGGCAGGAGGACACAGGTGTCTGGCCAGCCTGAGCCAAGTAGCTATGACTGTCCTGGCTGCCATATGGGCCTTGAGGCTGTGTCCTGTACACATGGAGGAAGGGAAGGCCATAAGCTTCAGGCATGTATTATAATCCCCGTTGTGAGGGAAACTGAGGCATGAATTGGTGATGCGTTTTGCTCAGCAAGGAACCCAGGAGCTGAGACGCTGGGACTTCTGATGTACGCGCTAGACATTCCCCAACCACATGTTGCTTGACATAGGGGTTGTGCTTGGAAATGGTGCCTTGTTGCTCCACCCCATGTGCCTGTGGAGTTCTCCCAAGAGAGGTTGCTGACCAGCCAGTGTGCCCTGGCTCCCGTCAGGCCAGAACCAGAGCTTCCTATGTTGCTGGCTGGTTTTGGATTGCAGAACCCTTCCTAGTCACACTGCTTCTCTGTGCCCCAGTTTCCCCACCTGTCTACCAGGAGGAGGAGGAGGAGGTCTCCCATGAGAAAACTGCTGAGGTAGCATTTGTGTGGTGCCCCAGTGATGGGAAGTGCTGTGTTGAGGGGATGGGGATCTCCCATTTGCTGTTCAAATACTTCAGTACTGCATTCAGACTCTCTAAACCCTTTGGACCCACAGTGCATTTCTCCCCACAAGGCCCCAAGAGCCTCAGAATTGAGCCTCGGATGGCACCACTGAGCTGTCACTTTGTGTCCCTGTGTGTTACTCCCCGGTGGCTGGGTCTGGTATTGCTACCCATTGATTTCCTCGTGTGGTTACTTTAGCTCATGGGGTTGAGGAAGGCCTGAGTTAATGGAGGCAAAGGCCAGGCATTCCTTACCTGGTACCCTGTGTCAGCCTTTGCCTGAGGAGTCAGTTTTGAGCCTGTCAACAGGGCTTGCACTTTATCTGTGCTTAGATAAGAGGGCTGAGCTGTGACAGCAGGGAGTGAGTCTGGGGAGGGTTAAGAGGGCATCAGCCTCCCCCCTCCAGGCCTGTGCATGTGGCAGGATTTCCCATGTTCCTCTAAGGGCTGGGCCTATCTGGGATAACCAGGGGAGGCTTCCCACTGAGCTAGGAAACGTGAACATGCAGCCGGTCATCCAGGGCATTGGTGGTATTGGGTGTCTGTTTTTCTTCCTGGATCTTCAGCTTGTTCCAGTTGGGGGGTGATCTGGAAGACCTTGAATCTGCCTTGAACAAAACCAGCAGTGCACGTGTCTTCGGCTCTGGATCTTGCTCTGCCCTCATCAAGCTGTTGCCAGGAAACAAGGATCTCTTTGTGTCCCACGACACCTGGAATTCTTACCAGTCCATGCTGCGCATCATCAAGAAATACACGCTGCCTTTCCGTACCTCGGCCCAGAGTGCGTAAGGGATGTATATGGGGAGGGAAGGAGCCAGCTGGGGTAGTGCAAGCATGGAAGCTATCTACATGTATACCATATTTCTCTCCTGCTTACGCATAATGAGAGAAGGACTCTTGCTGTTGGGTTCCACTGGGCTGATCCAGGAGGAGGGGAGATTTCAGCTCCTGCCACTCCTCTCTCTGGATTCTGTCACTTCTGAGTGGAGTTTGCTCTTTGCAGCTGGGGTCCCCTAACAGTGTCTGTCATTGGGGGAGAGGATGTAGGGATGCTGACCCCCTGCCCCTGATGGCTTCCTCTGATCTGGTCCATCAGGCAACTTTGTGGTTCCGGGGAACATCCAAGTTTTCTCATCCTATCCTGGCACCATCTTCTCTGGAGATGACTTCTACATCTTGAGCAGCGGCTTGGTGAGTAGCTGTGGTACCTCCTCGGACACAGTCCCGTTGTCCCTGACTCCTGCTGGCTGCACGTTGCCGTCCCCCATCTTGCTGCTGCTGGGTTCAGCACTAGGGCTGTACGAAACAGCGCTGTTCTGTTTCAACATGCGTTTCGAGGTTTCAACAGAGCAGTGTTTCGTTTCAAATTTCATTTAGATTAAAAACCGCTGTTCTGTTTTGTTTCGTTGAAACAGTGATGCTATTTCCACGTTTTACCCATAGGCTATAATGGAGAAGCTCGAAACAGCCTCTCTCATCTGGCAGGCAGATTGGGGGCCCACAACCCCGAGAGGGCTGCGGGGGATTGTGATCGTGCTGGGGAAGGCAACTCAGCCCAACTGGGCTGAGTTCCCCTCCCCAGCAGGATTGCAGTGCTTGGGAGGGGAACAGCCTGTGCTCAGTTCCCTTCCCTTGCGCTGCGATTGGCTTTCCGCAGCCCAGTGGCAGGAGGCAGGGAGAGCCAGGCTGTGTTCCCTGCCTGGCTGAGCCACATGGGGCTGCAGAGCCCCTGGGAGCACAGCCCTGGTTCTCCCGTCTCCCACAACTTGGCTGCCAACTGCTTTGAAACACGAAATGTTTTGAAACTTTCGAAATGTTTTGACTAGTCTCGTTTTGTTTCAAGGCTGTTTCAAAGCCCTTTTTTTTTATTTCACTGTTTTGAGCTCAAAGTGAGTCAAAACAATGTTGAAACAAAACAGCCAGTGAAATTTTGCACAACCCTATTCAGCGTCAGGGTAGTGAACCAAGGGCTCCATCTCTGGCTTGTTTGGTGTCTAGTCCAGGTTCCTGTCAGTGCATTATTGTACTCAGGTGTCTCCCTGCCATATTAACTCCCATGCACCCACAGTCTTTACATGGGAAGTAGAGCAGGGTGGATCCAACTTGGCCTGTTCCACCCCCAACATCCGTGCTCTGTTACTGAGAGTCCAGGTGTGGACTCTGGTCACTTGCCCTCTTTGCTGGCTTTGATCAGGGCCTCATTACTGTGGTCCTTGTAGGTGACTCTAGAAACCACCATTGGGAACAACAATGCTGCCTTGTGGAAATACATCAGTCCGAAAGACAGTGTCCTGGAGTGGCTACGAAATATAGTGGCCAACCGACTGGCCAGGACAGGGTCTGAGTGGTCTGCCATCTTCCAGGAGTTCAACAGTGGCACGTAAGCTGGCTCAGGCTCACTCCTTCAAACTCCCTACTTCTACCTGGGTGGGGTGGGATGTCTAAGATGCTGTGTTCTGTTTTAGCTGAGCAGGGAGATTTAAGCTGGCTTTGACTTTGTAGTAGGTACTCTATGGTGATGGCAGAATGTCCTGGGTCATCACAGAGCACATCTACGTAGCAGTCAGCGGTGTGCCTACAATCCACAGGGGTGTTCCCAGGCTTGTATAACGTAGCCAACATGGGTATCTACAGCAGTGACCATGCATTGTACCAGCCTGCCACAGACCTTGGCATCTTACTCAGATAGTTAGCCAGAGTTGGTCCACGCTGACATGGCTTCACTGCTGTTCGCTAGATTAGAATGAGCTGCCTTGTGCCAGCTTTCCTGAAAACTCACTCTAATGGCATTCATACCTCTTGTGTCATGCCATGGTAGCACTAAAGGTTGCTAAGGAACTGTGGTAACTGTGTTGCCATCTCCACATGGTGTCTGTGTTGCTGCAATCGAAAAGCAAACTTAACAGGTGTGAACCAGCAGCTAGCTCGCTTGCACCATTGCCCACTGTTGGAAGGGTGTATTAATAATACTGTCTTGCATATTATGGCTTGATATTGAAAACTGCCGTGAAGGAGGAGAAAAAAATTGTTCCCTCTTGCCAGAGAAGGCAGGATATGAGGCAATGGATTTCAGCGAAAGCCAAGGAGATTCACCTCAAATTTCAGGAAAAACTCCCTGACCACGAGGACAGTAATATCAATGCGACAAGCTGCCAGCAGGGGAGGTTTTCAAGAAGAAGCTGGATAAGCATGGGATGGTTTAGGAATAACTTGAGCTAGGGATTGAATTAGGTGAACACAGGTTCCTTCCACCCTGTGATTCTCTGAATAGCCAAGGCAGTGTGTAGGAGAAAGGTGTAGACTAGTTATGTCTGTTGCTGAGGGAGACTGTCCTCTCCTGGAGATGGTCAGGGCTTGTGTTTTGGAGTGGAAGGATCTGAATTCAGTCCCCATCATTGCCATGCATCTCTGAGATCTGTGTTGCAGTAAAATAGAGAGAGTGGTGGGGAAGAAACAGGTGTGGGAGGGTGGAAAGGAGAGCAGGGGAGGGAATCCTTGTGACACTTCAGTGGTGCTCAGCTGGTTCCTGGTTACATTATCTCTCAGGCTGTGGCAGCAGCCTGAGAGTTGTCTGCTGCAGCTCAGATGAGATCCTCCAAACCACATTGCTGTTCTTCATGGTGTGCTCGCAGTCTGCGCTGCAGAGAAGCTAGTTGCCCTGAGTAGCCATGTAGTAGGACTGTTGCTAACAATTAAATGCTGTGGTCGAAAGACACTGATCTTGGGGTGCGACTTCTCTGCTCTTGTGTCCAGGTACAATAACCAGTGGATGATTGTGGACTATAAAGTTTTCGTCCCAGGCAAGGCCAACATCCAGCAGGGGGTCCTGACGGTGCTGGAGCAGATCCCGTAAGTGATTTTTCTTTTTCAAACCCCTCATCTGGCTGTAGCAAGCTGTGAGGAGGATGATACAAAATCACTTCCATCCCCACCTGACCCCGGGCATTAACCAAGTAGTGCCTGGGCTGTTACAGCTCCTGCCCCTGTGTGGAGGTTCTTCCTGCTGTGTTCAGCCAGCCTTAACTGTCGGAGACTTCCGCTGTTGTTCCAAAACAAGGCTGCATTTCCGGTCTCTCACACCAGGGAAGTTGCTGAAATGTGGAGAGGATAGGGGCTGCTGATTAAGGAGAAGTGGTTGTTCCGGCTGACTGGCTGACTTCCCCAAAAACAGCCTGTTTTTCCTCTCCAGCTAGTTGTTGGCTCCATTTAGCCCTGACCCAGAGACGACTGTAGCAGGGTGTGGGGCCTGGGGCAAATCAGCCTGTGCAAGACCCTTTTAACAGTGCAAGGGGCAGGGCTGTGGTCACTCTGCCTGGCTCCTGCCTGGCTCCATGGGGCTCCCAAAGCACAGGGCCTGGGGCAGTTGCCCCGATTCCCTCCTCCCCACCCCACCCCACCAAAGGATGGCCCTGCCCTGATCAGGCCCAGGAGAGCTGAGAGGACAGCAGGCTGCTGGGGATGGGTGTTGACTGTAGCTGTGGCAGCTTTATACCTGAAGCAGGGTCTGGATTCCTCCAGTTAGACTGAAAGAGGGTCCCTTTTTATTCAGGACTTCTGAGCATCTTGAGAGGGGAAAGGGCACTCCTGCTTTCCCTGCATGACAGCCACTTCCCAGTGTGTTCTGGCCTGTCTCATGCCCAACCTTCTTCTCTCCATCTCAGGGGTCTGATGATTTCAGCTGACAAGACAGAATTGCTGTACCAGCAGGGATACTGGGCCAGCTACAATGTGCCGTAAGAACATGCTTCTCCCTCCATTCATCCCACCCTCCCTGGCTTAGGGAGCCTTGGCTACAGGAGTCAACAGGGTGAATAGGCCCCCTTGTCTCTGCTGCCCTTACCCCTGGTGCTCTTAGTTGGGCACTGCTCTGACTGGTCTAAAGCCATTGAAGTTAATAAGATTATGGGGCTTAAGAACAGGATTCACCTCGCCCTCTATCATCCTTGCCCCGTGCCAGCAGGGGCTGGCATTCCTATGGCTGCAAAAATGACCCTTTGTGTGTCTCTGACTGGTTCCAGCTGGGGGCAGCCATAGTCCAGCTCATCTCTTAAGATGGACCTCTCTTCTCCATAAATGTCATTGTCTGTGAACATGGAGGGGGGCTGTGAGGATGTGGGTTGTCCTGAGAGGCTGGAAATAGGCTTTACTGTCCTCCTCCATGTTAGGGAGGACTTGCCTCTTGGCTCTGATCCTGAGCTAGGGTTCCTTAAAGTGCGTGCAGGTCAAGAAGAGCCCCTGCTATGGGCACTGTTGTTGGCAGCCTCCTGCTCTCTCCCACCAGGTACTTTGAGGAGGTCTTCAATGTCAGTGGCAACCTGGAACTGGTGAAGAAATATGGTGACTGGTTCACCTATGACAAGAACCCCCGGGCCCAGATCTTCCGGCGAAACCAGACACTTGTCCAGGACATGGACTCCATGATCCGGCTCATGAGGTGAGGGCTCCCCTGTCGGGCAATGGCATTTCATCTGTGGAGGGCACATTACCTATAGGAAGAACAGATCTCATTATACACACACTCCTCCCCCTTTGGCCCAGACAGCTAGGGAGGATGAGCATGCTTAGGGAAAACTAAGCAGTGGGGGAAAAATGAGGGTACTTAGTGTTCTGCTGTATGGTAGTCACACATGCTAAGGTTGGCTAATGAGGCCTCATCACATGCTGGCTGTTCGTAACTCTGCGTTGTCTATGAAATCTATGCGTAGGCTCAGAGGAGACTTGGTGGCAGCCTATAAGTACATCAGGGGTGTGCATCAGGGCCTGGGAGCATGTCTGTTCACCAGGGCTCCATTAGGGAAGACTAGGTCCAATGGTCACAAACTGCTGAAAGACTATTTTAGACTGGACATAAAGAAAAACTTCTTTACTGTCTGAGTCTCCAGAGTCTGGAACAGACTGCCCCCAGAAGTGGTGCAAGCACCTACTCTGGACATGTTCAAGTTGCATTCGGATGCTTATCTTGCTGGGGTCATCTAACCTCAGCTGATTTTTCTGCCCTATGGGCAGGGGGCTGGACCCAATCTCACAAGATCCCTTCCAGCCCTCATGTCAATAAAATATATTAAACTAAAAATATTTTGAGATTCTTGGAGTTGGGAGGCTTTTATGAAGTGGTGATATGTTGTGATGTCATAGTGATAATCTTGTCTTGATATCCAGGGGTGATATAGTATTGCAAAATCCCAAGACTCTGTTCCTTTAAAGGAGGCAGGGGGAGCCCTTCCCTGTGTGTTGTAAGTAATGTCCAGGAAAGAAAATGCTATGTGAGAAATGGGCTCCATGAGCAGGATTTGACTCTGTATCCCAAGCAGTAAGCACCTTTATGGTCAGGGATGTTCAGATGCTGGTAGCTTATTTCCAGTCTGTATAGGGCCGGGGTCTTTGTTCATCACTCCTAGGCTGATTCCACTCATCTAAGTCCTAACTGCAGTTCTAGCTTTAGGACCTCCTGCTTCCTGCATTAAGTTAACCATCCTCCCTGATCTCCTAGTGAGTGAGGATGCAGGTTAGACCCCTTATTTATAGAGCTGCCTGCCTGGGGTGATGAGACCCAGTTCAACAGCTTGCTTAAGGTAGTGAGTCTGTCCATTGACTTCAGATCAGTCCAGTAACTATAACTCCATCCTGTCCCAGTGGTTTCTTGTTCCGCTGCCCTGTGAGCCAGTGAGCCCCCTGCCTACCCTGTTGTTGGGAGCATGTGCCTGCTGCTGTACGACACATTTCCCCTTTGCTGTCTAGGATCAGCATCTTTATATCTCCCCTGCCCCAGGTTCAACAACTTCCTGAAGGACCCGCTGTCCCGCTGCCAGGGCTGTGACCCCCCCCAGAATGCTGAGAACGCCATCGCTGCCAGGTCAGACCTGAACCCGGCCAATGGGACCTACCCTTTTGCTGCACTGCGCCAGAGGTCACACGGGGGCACTGACATGAAGGTGAGGACAAGCATGCAATCTCCATGGTGCTTGGCACTACTGCAGATACAGAGCAGCGGGAGATCAAGTTGGGCACCTCTGTGCTGGAAGGGGATGTTTTGAGGGGCTGCTCTGGGTTTGGTCGCTGCATGCTCCTGCAGTGAAAGGCGTCTTGGTTATGGATCTCCAGGCTGTTGGGCATAGTAGAGCTTGCATATAATTCCATATTGCCCTGTCTTGCTACAGTGGAGATTGGGCCACATGGAGCACATTCCCAATGACTGCTCAACATGCATCAAAGCCTGGCAGTCAGGTAGTGGGACCAGGTTAGCCCAGCCCTGAGTGTGTGCCAGGAGGCGGGTTTGAGATGGAACATCTGCAGGTGGCTAAAAGGGTTCGGGGTCAGACTAACCCAGTCGCATTGCCTGTCCTCAGGCTTTGGTCTGGGCTGCATGGGAGCAGGTGGGTGGGATGTGGTCAGTGACAGTACTGAAGTGCCTACAAAGGATTTGTCTCAGTCTTGGCAAGAACGACTTGGAGCCCAGGTAGGAGAGCTTTGATTGTGAGGTCACAGGTTCAGTTCCTGATGTTTGATGCTTCCCCAGGGGATGTGATACTGTTTGTGTGTATAATATAAATCATAGCATGTGTGTGTGCCTCCTTGTGTTTCAAGGCATTGTTCTGGCTTGGGTGCGTCTGTCTTGTTGACAGGATGTCTGCCTTGTGGTACTTGCTCTGACTCTAGAGATTAGGCTATTATTTTGTTGTGTCCTCTCCTTAGATCACTTCTTACAGAATGGCCAAGAACTATGGCCTGATGGCTGCCAGTGGACCCACCTGGGATGACGTTCCTCCTTTCCAATGGAGCACCTCCCCCTATAGCAACCTGCTTCACATGGGACACCCTGACCTCTGGAAGTTCCCACCCATCAAGGTTCGGTGGGATTGAAGTGGAGGCTGATCCCACAGGGGTCATGTGTGGCTTGGGGATGGGGGTCGACATCCCACCATCTTCACATCTGTCTCGTATGCCAAACCTTGGCCTTGCCACTGTGTTTTGGAAAGTGGGTGCACTCCATCTCCAGCTCCTTTCCCTGGAGGAAGAAGGGAAGCATGGCCCTTCTGTCTGTCTGACTGTGCAGGGGGAGGAAGATGGTATGGGGGGAGAGGGAGGGTAGCAGGATGCTGTTGAGTACAGTGCACTTATTGGATCCAACTGAGTCTTGGCTTAAGTGGGTGTAGTTCTTAGTGAGTGCATCTACACGTTCATTAATATGCAGTAGTTACTGTGAATTTAATTTAGTAGTTGCTTAATGAAGTACTAACTAAATGCACAGTAACTTGCGCTACTGCCTGGTAGTGCCAGCTCATGTTTTCTTCTGATGCTTACTGTGCAGTAGCCTAATAACACTACACAGTAGCATATTAGGATGGTTTTTATTAGGCTACTGTGCAGTAAGCATCTCATGTAGGCATGCCTGGTGTAACCAATGCTCTTGCTTCTTACTGAAGCTGTGGCTTGGACTGTCCCGAGGTGCGTACCCCGGTTTTCTTCTGCAGCGTTATCTTACCTTGCAAACCAGCTTCTCCGTCCCTCCAGAAATGTGGCACTGCTCTTCTCTGGGCAGGTCCAGCTTCCCATTGTGCCCCCCACTGCCCTCCCTCCCCTGCCCTGAAAGTGTTCTGTCAGTGCTACTTCCTTAATACCCCTGCTTTGGAAGCTGGTGCCCAAAGTCCAGAGCTGGCACCAGATCCCAGAAGGAGGCTGGCAGCCCTAGGAGGAGCTGCATGCTGTGGTGGAGTTATGCTCTCGGGGGCTTCTGCACCTCTATTGGTGCCAGGAAGTGACAGGTCTGGGCATAAATTCTTGGAGTGACCCATAGGAAGGAGTATGTCCATTCTTTGGACCTATTACAGACACCCTTTGTAATTCACCCCCTGTTGAATGTAAACTCCAAAGCAACTGGTGGGGGCAACTGGAGATCTGCAGCCCTTAGTCTTCCATGATGGGGTTTTGGGTTGCACCAGCCTAACCGTATCTCTAGGATGCCAAGCCAGATTGCCCTTCCTGGGTGGAATTATGCGTGGCATGTCACATCCCTTCCCTTCACTCCATTTGCACTGGGCTTCGAAACTGCCTTGAGAAACAAGTGGTCTGCATGGGAAAGGGATCGGATCACTCTTGTTTTATTTTGGCTGCTGTTTGACATGCCTGGGGCCACATCCCCCAGGCTGCTGCTGCACTTGCTGCATCCTCCACTGGTCCAAAAGGTGAGGTCTTAAAGGGATTGGGGGGTAGGGCAGGGAGGGAATCTAATAGGATAATGTAGGGGGGGTTGCACTGAGGAGTCCCCAGACCCTGAGATTTCTTCCTGCCCTTGCTCTGCTTGCAGCTTTTATGTCCCTGGGATTAGATTCCAGTTATGTGGGGAGGGCATACCTGGGGCAGGTGGCTTCACACATTCAAGGGAAATGGGTCAAGATTATTCCTCAGGCTGGCTGGGTCAAAAGTGTTCCCCTTTAAAAAGGTAGGGGGGAAGGGGAGGGGGTGGTTACGTTGAACAAGCCCCGCCACTGGAGTAGGACTTGGGCACTGGCACAGGCCAGTCCTGGAGAATTGTTTGCCCCTTTGGATGAGCTGTGACTGGCTCCACATTGGCCTGATGAATGTATTTCTGCAACTGACTGCAAGGCCTGGCTTTATGTAATCAATGCAAGGGAAGGCATTCCTGTCTTGTGCAATCAGGAATCAAAGGAGCTGTATGTTTGGTTAATAAAAATGGACTTGACTTGTCTCTTTCTTGTCTCTGCTCTTAGAGGAGGGGGATTTGCTTCATGCCCTCCATGGGGACCTGGAGATTTGGAAGCTGCAAGGGGCTGTTAGGATCTGGCCCCAAATTCAGACAGTGGTTTCATCCAGTGACATGTTTCAAGCCCATCACTGAGGCTGAGCAAGTGCATGTCTCAGATTTCATAGACATTAGGGGCTGGAAGAGACCTTGAGAGATCATCGGGTCCAGCCCCCGCCACCATTGGCAGGAAGTCAGCTGGGATAAAATGATCCCAGCAAGAAATATATCCACCTGTTTTTGAAGGAGTTCAGAGTGGATGCTTGCACCATCTCCAGGGAAAGTTTGTTCCAGACCCTGGACACAAGCACCATAAAAAACTTTTTTCTTATATCCAGTCTAAATCGGCCTTCCTGGAGTTTGGCCATTAGACCTTGCTATCCCTTGCAGAGCTCTGGCAAACAGTTGTTCTCCCAGGTCCTAATGTACCCCTCTTATGTAATTGTAGGTTGCCACCAAGTCCCCCCCTGAGCCTTCTTTTCTCAGACTGAAGAGACCCAAGTCCCTCAGCCTCATCTCGTATGGCCTTCCCTCCAGGCCTTGGATCAGCCAAGTGGCCCTCATCTGGACTCTCTCAAGCTTCTCCTGAATTGGGGGCTTTCCTGAAGTGGGAGCCCAATACTGGGTGCAATACTCTAACAGGTCTCACCAGGGCTGAGTAAAGGGGGAGGATGACTGCCCTGATTTTGCTTCAGATGCATTGGTGGATGTACACCAGAGTTTGGTTAGCATTGCCAGCCACAGCATCACATTGGTGGCTCATATTTGTCTTGTGGTCAATCCCTGAATTCCCTTTCAGTCATGGTGCTAGCGAGCGTAGTACTGCTGAGCCTGTAAGCGTGCTGAGGGTTCTCCCCACCGAGGTGCAGCACTTTACACTTCTTTGCATTGAAGGCCATCAGGGTTTGATTGGCCCACCTTGAGAGTGTGTCCAAGTCAGCCTGTATCCCTAGCCTGTCTCAGTGTGACTGCCCTCCCCCATAATTTGGTATTGTCCGTGAATTTGGTGAGTTCACATCTGACTCCCAAATCCAGATCATTAATGAAGATATTAAAGAGTACCGGCCCAAGTACTAAGCCCTGAAGGATTCCACTGGTCACACTGCACCAGCTTGATTTGCTCTCTTCAGTTAGTACTCTTTGGCTCTGACCCCATAGCCAGTTGCCTAGCCGTTGGATCACATAATCATCAAGGCCACAGTTCCCCAGCTTAACCATGGAGACATCATGAGGAACTAGGTCTTGAAGGATGTCCTCTTGAATCTCTTTCTCCAAGTATCCCAGGCTCCCTGATGGGGTCTGCAGGGCCTCCTGTCCCCCCCAGTTATATTCTGAGAAACAAAAGCCTTGAAGATGCTCCTACTGTGAGCTTAATTAGGCTCCACCTTTGCTAAATTTTGCTGTTCCAGTTTTCATACTTCGGTGCATGTGTGAAAGTACCATCCCCAGCTGTGTCTGCTCCAGAGCCTTTGGGCCCAGCCTAGGAAAGAGGGCTGGTTTGCAATGCATTTGGGGATAGCTGTGCACAGAGAAACCTGGGAATTTGGAAGAGTGGCCAACCCATTTTGCAGGTTTCAGGAGGTGGTAGCAGATGCAGCCCCTTGAAAGCTGGCAGCTACCTGAGAACATCCCAGAAGCAGATCCTACGCATGGTGGGATCCACATGCTGTTCATGATTGTGTGGAGTCAGCTATTTCCTATCCTCTGCCCACCCCACCACATAGCACAGCCAAACTTGAGCCACAACCAATGTTTCTAATGGTCCTAAAGCGATTGTGCCCTCCAGAAAATCCTCTTAGCCAGGGCCCTCAAGCTGGTGGCTGTGAGTAATGAGATAATTAGTTTGGGATTAATTAGTTAATGTGTGTAAAGTGCTTTAAAGGAATAAAGTTCTCTCTTGGGGCTAAGTCGTGGCTGTATGGAACAGCATGGCTGCCTGAGAGAGGGATTCCCTTCAGAGGAGTTAAACTGTCTGCCCTTTGGTCTAATTACCCTTCCCTTGTTCTCAGATTAGGGTGCAGTGGTATGAAATGGACTGCCGGGTTTTCATCAGGCCTTCCTGTATGCTGAGCCCTGTGATACTCAGGCAAAGCCCCTCTGAACTCTGGTCCCACCAGCAAATCCCTGCCCGGTGGGCCTTTCCTAGGAGTCCTTTGACATCATGGCCATTAACTTTCTAGGTTTGGTTACGTAAGTGGGGTTGAGGCAGGGGAGGGGGATGTCAAGCATATGATCCATGGGCCCCATCTCACCATGCAGAAGATGCACCTCTGCATCCGCCCCACAGCCCTGGAAATCCTGTCTGTGAGACCAGCCCGTGGGTGATTAATGTGGCCACTACTCGTCGTGCCCCAGAATGTCCATGTTAAGCGGTTGCATTAAGCCCGCAGGTCCCGATCATCCTGTTGCCAAGTTTCTGTTGTGATCCACGCTGGTGACACCCTGCCCTGGTGGCAGGGTGTAGTGGCCCCACATTGACAGACCAGCTAAGGCAGCTGCAGCGATTAATGCCTGAGCCACTGTATTACATGGGAGTTAATGCTGCTGTGGCCGCCTGTCCTGTTGCTGAAGATGGGTTGTCTGGCCAGCAAGAAGTCCTGCAGTCCACAGTCTGACAAGCCAAATAAGTTTGATGCTTCTAGTGACCAGACTACAGTGTTCCCTTTGCTAGGTAGAACTGGTACCGCTCAAGTGTGTCCTAGGCGGAGAGTTAGCTGTTGGGAATAATTGGACGATTAGTGTGAGATTAATTACTTAATGGATGTAGTATAAAGTGCTTTAAGGTACAAAGTTCTCAATAAGGGCTAAGTTCTCACAGCTGCATGGGTGAGAGAGACTTGTTTTCTGAGCGATCAAACTCTCTGTCCTTTGGCCTAATTATCTCCCTGTGTTCTCAGATCAGGACACAGTGAAAGTTGGAAGGGCAAAAGGTTGCTATTAGGGCTTAGTCAAAGCCTCTCTGTACCTCCTGGCCTACCAAAGAATTCCCATCCCATAAATTGCTCTTGGGCAAGCCCTTTCATACTATTTCCTTCAAGTTTCTAGACCTAGAGACCATGACACTACTGTATTTGGTTTAATGCTGTCATTCTGCCAGAACAGACTAGGTAATAGCCTTGGAATTCAGCTCTGTCTCATGAGCCCTCAACTGCAAATAGCTCCTTGGATCTTGGTCTTCTCAAAGGAATCTGACGTCCATCTCTGTGGCTGGCAGCTTGGCGTAGATCATTGGGTCTGACCCCCTGCTCCAGGCAGAAAAGAGCGCTGAGGTTAGGTAACCCCAGCCAGATGCCTGTCTAATCTCTTGAACATCTCCAGAGTAGGGGAAAGCACCACCTCCCTTGGAAGCCCATTCCATATTTTGGCAACCCTTACCGTAAAGAATTTCTTATGTCCAATTTAAACCTGTTCTCCTTCAGTTTATGGCTGTTATTTCTGGTAACCCCGAGGTGCGCCCTGGTAAACTGCGTGTCCCCTATTCCCTGCTGGCCCCGCCAATGAGTTTGTAGGCAGCCACAAGATCACTTGTCAGCCTTCTCTTGGGGAGGCTGAAGAGATTCAGGTCTCTCAGTCTGTCTTCATAAGAACTTAACCGCAGTCCCTCAACCATACAAGTAGCCCTTCTCTGAACCCTCTCAAGGGTATCCACTCCCCTCATGAAGTGCGGTGCCCAAAACTGGATGCAGTTCTCCATCTGCAGCCTCACCGATACCGCATAGAAGGGAATTATTACTTCCCTAAACCTGTTTGTGATGCTCCTGCTGATGCAAGAAAGAGTGTGGTTAGCCTTACTTATTACCTCCTCACACTGGTGACTCATGTTCATTCTTGCTTCAACCAGGACTCCAAGATCCCTTTCCACTGTTGTGGTGCTCATAATGGCACCCCCAGTCCATAGGTGTGTTGGAGATTTTTTCTCCCCAGGTTGGAGCATTGGCTACAAAGCACCAACTCACAGGATCATAAAATTCTAGTTTATTGGATAGATGCAAAAGTCAAAGTTTTTTTATAAACCTTGGTGCTGATCCCCTCAAATGCACTCACAGTAGCTAGCTATGAACACTGAGTACCCATGTCAAGATATACCTATCCCCAAGCACCGGAGTCCACCATCGATGGCCAGTCGAGGCTTCTTTCAGTGCCGTGTTGCTTTAGAAGTGGGTCAGTGGCTGGTCATTCTGGCTGGACAGGCAAGGTGCTGGTCAGGTCAAAGAGGGCACCATTGAGGGTCATTCTTCACTGCCTTTTATCCCTCTGGCAGACTTTGGTGACTCCCCAGTTCTCGGGCTTACCCAGTCCAGGGGTCATTGACATCGAGGGATGTCCCTCTTGGTAGCTGATGGATGGCAGCTGTCAGCCTCAGAGGTCATGTCCACAGGTAGGTGCAGTCTCAGGAGTCTGTTGATGAATTTTGATTGATTCACTGCCATGATGAATAGAGCTCTGGAAGTGGTTGATCAGGGGTATTTCAGCCCCAAGGGTCTGTTTCCAGTGTTGATTAGTTCAAACAGGGGCTTCGGTACCTGTAACAATGAAGTTTCTGGGAATTCCTGGCTCTTCATTGATTCTTTCCTCTCCTTAGTCTCTGATTTTGTAGGTTTTAATTGCCACTCATTAACATGCTTATCCAGACTAGCTATTGTGTTATACAATCAACCATGATTCATTCAGGGACCTGCTCCATACAGAGATTCCTGCCCTCATTAACATCATACAACTTACTTTTAAACTTAAAGTACATTTGTAAAAGCATCTACAAGCTCTATTCTCACTACAAGTCCAGATTATATAAAAACAAAAATAATATAATGAAAAAGAGAGAGGAAGGAAGAAAAGGTAGAAAAGAGAAAGCATCCCCAGGTAAAATTAGCACTGTTTCAGTATAGTATATATTAAATGGGTTAAAACCTAGCTAACCTACAAATCTTGGAAAGTAGTTCTTGATGAGGAACCATTGGATGAAGATGTTTCTAGAGGGAGCTGGCAGGGATCAGTCTAGTGCTATCAGATGCTTGCATCAATGATCTGGAAGTATGTGTCAGATCACTGCTGTACAAAGCTTGCAGATAGTGCAGAGATTGATGTGGTGGTAAGTAACAATGAGGATGGGGGGCATATACAGAGTTGTTTGGCAAGCCAGGTTCATTTAAACAAAATGAGTTTTGATACAGCCAAATGCTAAGTTGCAGACCCAGGAGCAAGGTGTGCATGTCATGGCTCTAATACGGGGACTAGGCCATGGGGAACAGGGACTTTGGAAAGGATTTGGGCGTCAACATGAAGACTCGGTGTCATACTGTGGTGAAGAGGGCTGTGATTTTTCTTTGCAGGCAGCATGGAATCTGTCATCTACATTTTAAAAAGGAAGTTGAAAAATCAGAGAGGGCAGAGAGAAGAGCCAATGAAATTCAAGGGCTGGGTTGTCCTCATCCCAAAGGCCTGCCTCTCTCCCATAGTCTGGGCTCTGGGCTGGCTTGGGGGTCACTTACTGCTAGCATGGAATGCAGTTCCCTCCCTGCCACTGCTGGGACTGTCCTTTGCCACTTTCACATGGGATTATATTTCCATCAAGCTCTGCTTGGTCCCCAGAGATGGGTGGGCCCCTTTAAATCTCTGAAGTAGAGCAGAAGTGTGAATGGGGCTTGGGAGGTAAAAGACAGGGCTAGGACCAGGGTCTATCCCCACCAGTTTGCTGGGTGCCCTCCACCAAGCCCTCAGCTTTCTGTGCCTCGCCTTTGCCAGCTATCTGACAAGGCTGAAGGGCTGTGATACCAGTAGGTAGAATGCTGTATCAAGGGCCGGCAGCCTATGGCCTGCTGGCTGGATCTAGCCTGTCAAATGACTGTATCCAGCCCATGAAGCAAAGACCTTGGTGACAATACAGCAGTGGGGAAGTGGCAGCAGCAGTGGCTGCTAGATCAGAAGTGGTACTAGACCTAGGGTTTTGGATGCCACAGTAACAGCAGGGAGCTTGATTTGCAGAAGTACTGAGTGCTCTTGGCTATGGCCAAAGTCCGTGGGAGCTGGGCTTTGAACCTGTCAGCTACTTACTAACACTAAATACTTTGGAAAATCAAGTCCAAATTAGGCACCTTGACCTAATCCCTCTGTGCCCCAGCTGTAGATGGGATGAGAGCACCTCGCTTCACCTTGCTGGGGTGGGTGTGTGCATGCGTGTGTATGCACAAAAACTCATTGATGTTTGTAGACACTCAGTGACTGGAGCGGTGTGATCACAGCTCCTGAGGCCCAGCAGGGTGAGGATGCTGTGGATGGTCAACCTGCAGGTGTCCTGGGGGCTTCTGGAGCGCTAGGACAGCGACAGCCTTCAAGTATTTTTCCCTAAGCCCTTGCTTCTTGGCAGAGCGAATGAGTAAACCCTGCAGGTGAGTGGGTTTAGACCATACAGTACATACAAACCTGGAGAGTACTGTATGTACTCGATCAAAAGACAATTGTTTTCCCCTTTTTAACATGATGGGGAAGTCCCACAACTTAGAACTGATTATGAGGTGATGGGGGGCAGACACCTGGTGCAGCTGCAGCCTCAGCCCTGGATTGGAGCTGGAGCCACAGATGCTGCCCAATCCTTGTAGGCTTTGAAGTCCCCACTGCTCTTCCCCTGCCCCTGTGCTGCTTCTCCCTCCCCCCCACACTCACCCTTACTTTTACTCCAATGCCAGCAGACACCTCGCTGCAGTATGGAGTACAGATCACAGAACAGTCTGCAGTGAGGATGGAGCCTGCCTGTGCTGGAGGGGTGGCAGACTTGAGGTCTGTTTATGGCAATGTCAAGGTTGACCAAGTACTGGAGTCTGAGGGCGGGCCTCCAGTACTTGATCAACCTTGATCTATGCCGTAGAGGAAGTCCTGGAAATGCAGAGTGCCCAGAAGTGTGGCATGGTTAGAGGCAGTATGGGAATTGGTCTAGGTCACACTTCCTAATGTGGCAGAAATGCAGCAAAGGCTGGGTAAGACCCTTGCCTCAAGTCATCACTGCAAATTTTCTTCACACAGAGCTCCTGCGCACAGCAAAGTTACCTTTATTTCACAGCACACCGTAAAGATATAATATAAGTGGAAGGCACAGTGTGCTGGATGACCCCCAGTGACAGTGGTCACACCAAAATAACTTCTGTGGAGTCTGTGAGGCTGCAAAGGAAGCTTGCAAGCCTTGAGCATTAAGTGGATGTTGAATATGCCTGAGAGAGGTCCGGCCAGCAATTTAAATGGCACATCAAAGCCACTGGGGAAAATAAATTAGAGGAAGAGCAGAAGATGGCTCTGCTCTTAACAACCGCAAGCAGCAAAACACTGGAAATGTATAATGCCTTCCATTCAGATGGGGAAAAGTGGGAAAGAGGAATGTCTTACACAGGGGTGGGCAAAATACAGCCACCTGCTGCCCTTGATGGCTTGCCAAAACTCAGTAAACAGCTCTCCGCCTGAAATATTTGCCCACCCCTGGTCTTACAGAAATAATAGAGGTGTTTGAGGATCCTTGCATTGCAAGGAAAAATACCACCTATGAGAGGTTTGTGTTCAGGAAGAGAATACAGAAGAAAGCACAAAGAAGACATAGTAAACAAGTTTGTTACAAGCCTGAAACTTAAAGAAAAAAAGCAGCACTGTAAATGTGGTGCACACAAATTCTCTCATTAAAGAGCAGATTGTCTTGTGATGTAACAGTAAGAAAATTTCTGAGCAGTTACCGACAGAGAGCGGTCTCATACTAGGGAGGGCAATATAGATATGTGATGCTGCAGAACAAACAGACATACCAATTAAAGGCCTAGAAAAAGGCACGTAAAATATAACCAAGTGCTATTACTAACCCAGCAAGGAAAAGGTTGGCAGGAAGCAAATTGGGCAGGGATGGAGACAGGAAGCAACACCAATGATGTGGCAACCAGCGTGAGAGGAGGAAGTGCCCTGCATTCATCCGTGAATATACAGAAACTGAATATGCAAACTCGACCCCTATGCTGAAGTGTGCAGGGATAGCCAACAAGGACATGCCATTCATTTAGTGAAGAGGAAGACCTGTTAAGTACAATTAAATTCAGGAGGGGGCCACAACACAAGATAGGTTAATTCTTTATTTTTTTTTACTTTTAAGAGGCATTTATTCCAGGGAGGGTGACAAATCGGGGCCAGTAGAGAGTATGTACAGGTTGGCCTGAACACCTGGGCCTCACGGACATGATCCTGGGCTCACGGCCTGCAAGGCCTGCGCATACACTCTAGACTAAAAACCATAGCAAGTCAAAGGACTATTTACATATTTACATTTCTGCCAGCGGGGACACCCGTGGGGGCCTCAGGGGTCGACCCTCATGAAATAAAGTCCAAGGCCTCGGCCCGCTGGACGCATCGCCACAGCTGGAGCAGCTTGAGCAGCCGGGGATGTTACAGGGCAAGGAGCAGGCGTCCCGCCTTGACTCGGCAGAGCACCCCCTCGAGGGTCCAGCGTTTTTCAAAGGTGGGCACTGTCCGCCGCAGGACCGTGTGCTCAAACTCGAGCGAGTTAGTTAATTAAAATGCATGTGAATAGCAGTTCTGTGACCTACACAATAGACATGGGGTACAAATAAATGTAATACCAGAAGCTGAAATAGAGAGGTGTAAGGAACACATAAAAGAATTGAAAGCATCTGCAAAAGAGTATAATTGAGGGACCATCCCAGCATGAAGAGAGTGCATGCCGGCACATTGATATGGAAGATAAAGGACAGAACACGAGCTTGTGGTGCTACTACTGTTGGGCCTCTGCAGCTGTCAAGTGCCTGGGTCTTGGTAAGAAGAATTGGAACATAAAGAAGGTGAAGGGCAACAAGGAACCTGATTTGTAATAATTAATAGCACCAGATGAAGATGCATTCACAGGAAATGGGTGCCTTCCCATAACACAAGATGTGAGAAAATGTCATCATAAGTGCCACGCTAAAAATGCCAGAGACCTTAGGGAAGAGGCTAAAAGAACTGCAAAGGACAGATAATTTAGGGAATAGAAGAAACTATAGATCAGATTCACTCCTTAGTATTCATAGAGAAATGAGTGTGGGATTACAGTTGGATGTAGACTCCAAGGGGGTGAATAGAAACTTAAGAAGAGATCTCTTTCATTTGTTCTAAGAAGTAAACTATTGTCAGAGATGGCAAGAGCTAAACTCAGGAGTTGGCTGATCCCATTGAATAATTAAAATTATTCAACAGGCAGCTGGGGGCTGTGCACCATAGGGGGAGTTTGTCGGGGTCCCCAAAGCCCTCTGCACCTTCCCTCACACCCACATTCTGCCCATCTGATCTCCACTTTCCTCACTGGGCACAGGCTCTGTGCTGCTGCCAGCCCCACCCCATGCTCCCTGCCCTGGCCCAGCTGCAGCTCCCCCTTCCCCCTGCCACTGTGGCCCACCAATTTCACTACTTGCTGCCCTAAGCGAGCTGGAAGCCAAGGAAGCCAAACAGGTCCCTTGGCAGCTGCAGCAGTGGCAGCAGCCACCCTATCGGGAAGCTTGCGTACTGGCTGGGCTAGCCCCTTCTGAGCACGAGGGTGGGGGTGAGGTGCATGGGCTGGGCAGGGTACAATTAGTTGGTGGGTGCTCTTGAGCTTGATGACATTGCCTGGCAAGCTGGATCAGAATATTTAAGAATCTTACCCTCTATGTGCGATACGCTCATTGAAGGTAAGATTCTGAATGACAGCCAGCATGGCTTCATTGCGGATAAGTCTCGTCTTACCAATCTTATCTCCTTCTAAGAGCAGGTCTCTCACCACCTGGACATGGGAGAGAAGATCAACATTATACACCTAGACTTCCAAAAGGCTTTCGATCTAGTATCCCATGATATCCTTGTGGCAAATTTGGAAGATTGTGGGCTTAACTGTTCAACAGTTTAGTGGATGGAAAACTGGCTGCATGGTAAGACCCAGAGAGTTCTCATGAACAGATCTCTGTCACCCCAGCAAGAAGTGTGGCCAGTGGTGTCCCTCAGGGGTTCGTGCTTGGACCATTGCTTTTCAACATCTTTATCAATGATTTGGATGTGGGAGTGAGAAGCTTGCTGGCCAAGTTTGCAGATGACACCAAGTTATGGGGAAGCATAGTCATGCCAGAAGATAGGTTGCAGATACAGGTGGACCTGGACAGGCTGGAGAATTGGGAAGACCAGAACCAGGTTAAGTTCAACACTCAGAAGTGTAAGATGCTCCATCTGGGAACAAAAAATCCCTAACATCCCTACAGGCTTGGTGGCGACAACTTGACTTGCACCACAGCCAAAAGGGACATCAGGGCAGAGACTGACCATCACGTGAACATGAGCCATCTGTACAATGCTGTGGCCAGCAGGCAAACAACATGCTGGTGTGCATTAACTGTTGCATGTCATGCAAAACTAAGGTAGTGATACTTCTACTGTACTCTGCACTCGTGAGACCACAGCTGGAGTACTGTGTCTAGTTCTGGGCATAGCACTTCAACAAGGACGTGCAAAAACTTGGGAGGGTCTAGAGAAAAGCCACCTGTATGATCAAGGACTTGCAAGACAACCATATGAGGAAAGGCTGAGAGACTTGTGCTTCTTTAACCTATGGAAGAGAAGACTGAGAGGGGACTTGGTAGCAACTTATTGCTACATCAGGGAAGTACATAAAAAACTTGATGAACAACTGTTCACCAGGGCTCTCATGGGGAAGACCAGGAGCACTAGATACAAACTCTAGGAAGGCTGCTTCAGGCTCCATTCCAGGAAAAACTTCTTCACAATCAAGGTGTCCAGCCTGTGGAATAAACTCCCTCCAGAGGTGGTGCAGTCACCTACCCTGGAAATCTTCAAAAGGAAACTGGACAGTCACCTTGCTGGAGTCACTTAACCCCAGCTGTCTTTTCCTGCCTAGTGCAGGGGACCTGGACCCAATGATCTACAAGGTCCCTTCCAGCCCCTAATGATCTATGAATCGGCCCATGGGCCATATTTTATCCACTCCTGGATTAAAGTGATTTTATTTCTTGCAACCCCATCTGCTGTTTCTGTGACCCCATTTGGGGTCCCAACCCACAGTTTGGGAACCACTACCCTAGAAAGTAGTTGATGAGATGAATTAGAAGGCACCTGCCAGCATCCCAGGGAAGTCACCTGACCAGAAGGGCACAGGGCTCTGGGAGAGAGGTTAGGAAGCTCCAGAGGCAGGGAAGGCACTGTGCCCATGGAGGCTGATCAGGGAAGAGCTCTCCAGAGGTGCCTGTAACTGAGAATTAAATTGAGTGTGCTAGGTCTGAAGACAGGTAGGAAAGCTAATGGCTAGCAGCTCATTTTGACACAGGCTGAGGTAGGAGTTTTGTTATAGACAGAGGGGCTTGTGTTTGATGTTGTGGTTGTGGCAGAAGGCCACCTCTGTTTCTCCTCAAAAATTCTGCTCTGTGACAGTTTGGTTAGGATGGGCCCAGCAGAGGATACACACCTTACCCTATCTCTTTAGGTAACCTGAGCCGGATACATTCCTGAGGGAGGGGGAAAACCTGCTCCCTCTGCCTACGTGACTGGCATCACATACCTGGGTGAGGGGCTTGGGCACCCTGGTGGGCTAGAGACTGCCAGTCTGCCCAGCAACCAAAGATGTATTTCAAATCAAACTGCCCTTCCCTGTATCAGGCTGACCCCTGAAAGAGTGAGTGAATCAGTGATTGAATGTGTAACACAGTAGCAGGCAGTAATTAACACCTAAGGAAACTGCAGATCAACCAACGGAAGAACTCAATAGAACACAATGTAGCAATCGGGACATCTGTAAACATCACTGATCAAAGGCTAGAAGCCCTGGCCTGAGTTAATCAACGCCGGGGACCAACTTTTGGGCTGAATATCTCCAAATCAACTGCTCCCAGAGCCCTATTCAAAATTCATCAATGGACTCCCAAACCTGCACGTACATGCGGATGACCCCTGGGGCTGACAGATGCCACCCAGTAGCCACCGAGGGGGGAAGTCCCCCGAGGGTCAATGACCCCTGGATTGGGCAAACCTGAAAACTGGGGAGTCACCAAAGTCTTCCAAGGACAGATAAAAAGCAGTGAAAAGTGACCCTCAGTGGTGCCCTCTTGACCTCCAATTTGACCAGTACCTGACCTGTCCAGTCAGAAGGACCAGTTGGTGACCCCCTTCTGGAAGATAACACTGTGGTGGGCCAGTAGGGGGCGCTCCCACGTTGAGCCGCCCACCTCCCTGCGCCCGCCCACCTTCCAGGCTCCTGGTGCCTCCCTGGGGTGCCTTGTGTCCGGCCGACCCCTTCCCTGGAGCACACCCACTAGCCTGGGGTTTCCGCTGCCACCATCCAAGGCTCTGGACTTACTTCTGGCTCTGTGCACCTTGGAAAAC